>JABUIW010044429.1:4350942-4413565 GCA_013363375.1 Menidia beryllina
TATATATATTTATATATACAATTATATTTTGTCATATTAGTGTCAGTATCACAGCAAATCATTTAACTTGATTGTTCATTTGTGTAACTGATTGTAACTGTACTTTTGTCCAACATCACTAATTTGTTCATTATCTTAAATTCCAACAAAACCAGTTGCTTTAGTGATGTCAAAGGATTAGCATTTTAATCAGCTGAGTCCCAGTGAGCCTTAATAAACATCTCAGGCTTTCACATGCTGCTAATCTTAACAGGCACTGCGGAAGTTGATTAAAATCCATCACATAATGAGGCGCACAGTTTTAGATGCACAAGAGCCCACCTTCCAACTTTAAATGACTGCACTGGTCTTTGACCCAGTTTGGAAAAATGAAAAAATTCAAAGTCTAACTTTGAGCATTAGTTTGACAGCTTGATGCGGAGTCACGACCAACCGCCTGCCCCTGCCTGTTTGATGTCTTCATATAACTTTAGACGATCCTTTGCTCTGTCTGGAAAAGATTTCTCAACTCATTTGATTTGCCAGCAAAAGAGCCTTAAATGAACAGCACACAGATTCTGTGTACATCAATACCCTTGATTGCTCATTTAGGCCCAATGAGAAATGTTAGGTACATGTTAGCTTCAAAGGCACCAATTTCCCCACTTATTTTTGGAAATGCATACTTTACCTAATGGGCTTTTGCACAGATTGGAGTAGATAAAGTGTATGCATCTGTTTGGGTTGCTTTTCTCCTTGAGTCAATTTGCTTACACTTTAGTTAAGTTCAACTTTTTCTCCAGCCTTGAGACTGTTTTTTAATTTCCTTAAACATTCATTTATTTTCCTTTGAGTCAGCATTCATCTGTGCCCCAGTTAGATTTAGGCTGCAAGGAAGCAAGAAGGTCTTCGCTTGGTAATTTCCTTATAAAAAAAATTGGATCAGCCTGTATTCTACACACTTCTTGAACAATGATGATGAGCTTTTGAATGTTTATAGCCACTACTGACAGAGATTAAATAAACTCAGATATGGGAGAAAACTGAGCTGTTGAGATTTTTATTTGCATGAAGTGTTACAAGCTTGGTTTCATTAAAGTACCCCATCCTTTAAAACCAACGATTTCCGACTGTATTTTCACATGTGTCAAACTTTTAAGTTAATGCAATTGTTTTTGATCTGTGAGGGTCTTTGCAGACTCTGCGACAACTTTTGAATACAAGCAGGACGGATGAAAGCAACTTAAGGAAGACTTTGACAAAGCAGGCAATTTAAATCCTGCTCTTCAGCTACATTACAGAATCGGGGGACATTCCATTCTTTACCTGAGAAAGTTTTTTAATTTTTTTTCATCTCTTTCTCCACTTCTGCAACTCTAGTACAGATTTAATGAGAAAAATCATCCTTGAACTTTGCTGACTTGCTTGTTTGCGCTTTGAAAAACATCGATTTTCTGTGTTATCCCTCTCCGGTGTGAGGAACCCTCAGCAGCATGCAGTGTGTTTAAATAGCGTCACCAAGTGACTGCAGATAGAACTGCTGCTCTCATTGAGGATTTGACATATTTCAAGCTTGGATGAGTCATGAAGCTTCTCATTTCTACACTTTGTGATATTTTTATGAAACTGCTAATGATCCGACAAAGTGTGCTGTACCATTTCCTACCCACGTGTCCTGCTTAAGGACAAAACAATCCTAACCTTTCCAACTCAAAGGACTGAAGCACCCATCAGTGACTTAAAGCACTACAAAGTGTCAGCGATTTAGCAAAGTTAAAGGTACCTATCGGCCTTTTGTGACTGAACATTAGGAGGATCAACTACTGTGTCAACTCCACATGCTCACAAGGTGGCAGCATTTCCCGTCTCATACCACTGATCCTCAATCACGCGGCCGGACATCACAAAGCTGTTTGTTGCAGATTTTTGCAGCTGCGTTGTGAAGTTACGGGTCAACTGGGGTGTGTGTGTGTATTGCACAAGATCAAGAGAATGGCATTGGAAACTCATTAGACTTAGAGTTACATTAGAGTGTTCGATGTGTCTTAATTAGGGCTGGCGCCCATCAAAAACTGGAATGTGTCTTTCCTGGCAGAATTGCTCACTGATCACCTCCATCTGAAAGTTGTTTTTCAAACGGAGCTTATCAGCTGCATATGTATTCCTCACAGCTGTCAGGCCTATTTTTCATGCTTCAGGTCTCGCCCCACAGGCGCAAAGATATGAAGCATCACACCGCGTCACATGTAAACACACGTCTGTATACACACAGATTCCAGCAAGCTAGCATATTAACCTCGTTAGCGTGTGTGATATTAGATGTTTTCATAAATATATGCAAGAAAGGGAGAATTCGGGATGTATGACTTGGCAGCCGTAACAAACAAGTTCAGATTCTCGGCTGCACGGATCAAACAACCAAGTAAAAACATTCTTCAGTGTATGGTGAATTTCTTTGAAGATGAGTTGAAACAACATCTTTATGAGTTTTTGTAAGCAAACGGGCTACTTTTTTTTTTTTCATTCGGCAAATCATTGTCAGTCCAAGCGGGAATTTAACACAGAGAGTCAACATCCAGATGTGAGGCTACATGCTGGGAGGTGATTTATGAGTTGCAACCGCAAACAGGGTGAAGTCATCCGCCCTTCCCCTGCCAGTGCCTTGATGGAGCTTACTGTTATCTTTTTACTGATACCGGCAGGAATTGTCTGGACTTTATGGTAATGATTTGTCAGTTTAAAGGATTTAGCACCATAGTAGTTCATAATCTGAAACCAAAACTCAACAAACAAGTGAGATGGGTGCCAGCGCTGGAAGCTGCAGCATGGGCGGGATGAATGGAGAGAAGCATGGACGGACAGAGGTGGGCTGGTCACAGAGTGGAAGACCACACAGCTTTAGGAGTCAACCCAAAATCTCCTACAAAAGCAAGGAAACATCAGATCACAACATCTAGGAGAGCAGAAGAAAACACAACACTGTGTGTCTGATTGCCGCCCTGTAGTTGCAGTGCAACCCATTTGAAAACCCTCTATGTTCTTTCCCTTTATTCCACCTATCGTGCCTCATCACAACATCTGTTCAAATACGACAGATTGTGCCAAAACAGTTCTCTTAACAGTTTCAGATACTCTTAAGCTTTCCCACCGAACGCTTACAGGGATAACAGAGGTTCTGATAAGAACGCAGGAGAAAGTTGGCAGGCTGATGCTGTTTGGCCTTCCGGAGGCCTTATCGGAGGCCCGGTAATGAAGAGGCGCTGGATTCACATGGGAGCTGTGGTATGCCGTGTTTTCATCACAGCTCCCCGGGTCCCTAATTCCCTTTCACACGTTGAAAACTCGCACAGCCACAGGTGGAGCGGTCTCTGTGGGAAGCAGCAGATGGCACATAAAAGAGTGATAACGCCGCCGTGTGAGTGGACCATGTCTGCGGCTCACTTTTAAGACGCTTGAGGGTGACAGCCTGTTTGCATCAGTCCACGTAAAAACCGCCATAAAGCTGCACCCCATCCACATGGGTCAAGTAATAACCTGTCAGGAGAAAGCCCGTTCTTATGGCCGATTTTAAGAGATCTGCTCAGCATGATAGCATAGTTTTGTAAGTTCGAATTCACACTTTCACAATCTGTAACGCTAATGTTTTTCTCCAGTTAAACAACCAATTATAAACCCAAACCCCAGCTGGAACACATGTTTTCTATATGAAACCCACTGTACACTACTGTTTCTCATTTTTTTAGCAGAAAAACACAAAAACAACACATTGAGTGTTAAGCAGCAGAGTGAGGACATACATATAATATTGGGAAAGTTCAAATATTCTTGATGTGCAACAGTTTTCATCATCTTTTCAGCTTCCATTTTTAAACAGCAAGGTTTTGGACAAATTTATACCGTGTCACTGCTGCTTTAGGCCAAAGGACAGTTATTCAATACTCTTCAGCCTGTCTTGAAATATAGTCTGCCACAGAAGATATGACAGCGCTTGTGAATCTTGTTTCAATACCTTTCCGTGTTAGCTGGTATTGATATTTACGGAGGTACAGAGAAGCTGTGATCCCAAACGACAGTTCTCAGAGGGCTTCCTCGACCAACAAAGGGATTTTTGTGACCTAAAAAAAGCAGTCTTTTTATGTAGAGGTTCCTAAAGGTATAAAATTTAGATTCCTTCCATATTGGGTTTCATTCTCCTCCCTTAAAAGCAGACATGATCTGAGCTGCTGCTCCACCGGGTGTTTTTTTAACATTTCAATACACTCTTTGCTGCATTTGTCTCTTTTTATTTATTATGATTTTTAAGGAGTTACTGGCATGCAATTGCAAATGAGCATCTGCTTTTAAAAAGGCAAACGCATTTCTTAGAATCATCACTAGAATGAAATATCGTGCTTAAATCATTTGCAAATAATTATAGTGTATTTTGAACTTTATTTTACCCTGTGTTCCAGTGGCTTCACAATCCCAGATGCACATTATTAAATTATTGACTGAGATGGTGAGGAGCATTTACTCAGAGTCCTCTCTTTCCTTTTTGCTGAGTAAACCACTTGCATATTGAATGGTCCATCTCACATTTCAATAACAGCTCTTTGTTTTTCTTTTTCAAGAATATTACAGGCAATTTACATTGAATGAAATAATGACAGAGGGCCACACGCTGATTGTAATGCGTTTCATGTGTTACATGTGCATATTATGTTGAGTTTGCCCCATAATGACAGTCTGCTGATTATTTCTAAGGTCTGTTGTGATCCCCGAGGCCTTAATGAAATGTTACAGTAAAGGATAAGGAGAGTGAGACAACAAATCACAAGGTTCAAAGCCTTCTAACCCCCCCAAACCGCCAAGTAATTGAATACACGAAGAATCTCCATTTTATCCTACAAAACCATTTCTCCTGATTGATTTGAAATGATTTCCTGTGTACTTGTTCTGTTTAAATGCATTAGCAATCACGTTGCTGATTAAAAATCTCATGCAGTATCAAGACATGCTCATCTGTTTGAATGTGTTTAGGATCCCTGTAATTCTAAGGCTGTCTTGCAATTTGTGAAGTGTTGGAAAAAGGCAGACTCTGGCATATTTAGATGCTGCATGTATAAGGGAAATTGAGCCAGGGGTATGCCAGAAGCACATCTTAAAGACGTAAAACTTTAAAATTTGACTAATCTGCTTTTGAAGTGTGTCACAGGAAGACGCCAGCTAGCTATCTTGTTTCTCTGGTATTACGTTGGCTTCGAGGACTACTGTGAGGAACCCCTGAGTTATTTGTAACCACAATCTGAACTTTAACTCACTTATAAATCACATTTTTACAACGGCCTCCTTTCAGCATCTTCATGTGCCAACATTCCACACTTCCTGACACAAAGGGAAAAAACTACGAGCCTATTCTAAAATCTGTAACTTTATTTTTGAGCTGTGACAAAAATGTTCGGAAAAGTCTCCTGCTGCAGCGACAGTTTTGTCAAGCAGTAAAAGAGTTCAGATTTTTCCAAGTCTTGCTTCTTTTCGATGGCTGCTTGTAGAATGTAATATTCCTCTCCTAACAGATTAAGCTATTAATGGCCGAGCTACATTGCAATCTAAGGATCTCATAGACCCATATTTGAATATTTGGCTCTGGTTACTCTAAACATTCCTCCATTATTTTAATGAACCTTTCCTAAACCTAGTTCCTGTTGGTCTTAGCTTCTTTTGTAATTTTTTGGCCGAATTAGTATCCTGTAATTTAGACAATCATGACTAAAATCTATTATGATTAGCAGGATTCTTCATGGATAATGGTACATTTGATTAAAACGTGTAATGAAGTTTTATTTAAACTGTCCTGAAATATGATTTCATTCAATTACAATATGTTTCCTTTATTATTAGAGAAGATAAACGTTTGTTTATACTCAGTTTAAGTTCAACTGAACCAAATCGTCTGAGGTAAGAGAGAGTAGAGAACTGGACGGTTTGACACAAGTTGACCTTTTCGACACGTGCTCGTGTTTAGAGAAGAAACAATCATTTTGTGATTTGGATGATTGGTTGTCTGCCTGCTTTGTTTTAAACTGTGGCCATCTTTGTTTACTTTTGCTGCCTCAGGATAAACTCAGGAAAGCCAGTGTCATGAAAGACAATAGGAAGGTTTGTTTCTTATAAAATAAACCCCAAAGTGCAGTGTGTGTGTGTGTTTGTGCGAGTGCGTGTGTGTTTGTGTGAGGTGCCTTGGCCAGCTCACCAGAGGCCAGCCTCATTATGTGTTTGGTGTCAAACTGACTGTGAAGAAGTGTACAGGGCCCCTGGGAGTCTCCCACCAACCGCTAACTCACACTTTGCTTACACTCCTATCTCTTTTTCTGCGCTCAGTTTAATTTGTATATCATCAGTAATCTGTAAACAGTCCTGAGCTACAAAGCAGAAGGAAAAGAGGCTGCTCTTGCAAATGCATTTGTCCCCACTCTGACCTCGCAATGCCCAGATACAACAACAATTTCAATCCCCGCGAAATCAGGATTTTTTGACGAGAGGAAACGCTTATATGAGAGCCACATGACAAAAAAACAAAGATGACAGAGATTAATTGGTCTCCAGATGCATTGGACAACAGTTCAATCTAAAGAAACAGATGTTCATAGTCACAAAGTGGCTCAGCAGATGCTCTCAGTTTGAAAGTAGGGAAAGCAAGCCCCGCTCTGCATGTAGTAAGATGCTATGTTACTGTTTTGTTTTTTCATTCAACCTCAGCTCCAGACAAAGAACAACTGAACTTTTGGCTTTAGCGTCACAGTTACTGTGGAGTTAGACTTTATTTTTCCTTTTTCATGCACGAATGATGTTTAATGAGTGCAAGAATGTGTTCCTTTTGGGCAGTCCTCTTAAAAATGAGCAAATACGAATGCATTCCTAAGGTCGTGTCTGTCCTCTGCCCTCACACTGAATCCAATTTATTTTACCCAGGAAATCCTTGTCTGGTTGTCATACCAGGGCAACAAAAAAGTCCCTTTTCATTTGTATTTCAGCTGATAAACATATCAAATCTGATCAATTAAACCCCCAGTACAGGATATTTTACATTCTAAATATAATTTTAGAAGACAAACACTGAAATTGGGATGAATAATGCCAGTTGTGTTTTTGTAAAGCAGGACAACTCCAGCGTTGTAGCCCTGCATGCACAGGCCTTCTGGATTTTCACACACCTGCTTTGGGGCAGCAACATCTGAACAACGATGCTCTAGTTCAATTCAATTCAATTCAATTCAATTTAAAAAAACTTAATCTATCCCAAACAAATGAACATTATGGACTATATTGCCAAATTTCCCACTGTGTGACGACCTAAAAGAAAAGAAGAAAAGAGAAGAGAAGTGCAAATGTCCCTCGTGGAATTCATTTTTTCATTTAATGTTCATTTAGTTTTAAGCAGTTCCATATCTCTAAACTGAAATCTGAAGCAAAATATTGGCTTACTGAGAATACATTTCTCTCTGCGCACCCCGTTGCCTCTGCCGGTGAGGGTCTCAAATTCACACCTTAATGCAGGCCAGAATTTCCTGTCCTGCTGTCCACAGCTTCAGACCTCAGCAGCTAATGTGCGTATCACCAGTCCACATCTTGGCTGGGCTCGGATGGTATTTGTGAGCTTGGCAAATGTCAGCAGGCTGCAGAGCTGCTGGAGACTTTGGTTTCCCAAAGTTATGCTTGTGGGCAACTATTGTATATGAGGGGAAAAACTGAGAGAAAATCGTGACCACATCCCCATGAATGAGGCGACTGGCTCTCTGCAGAAAAAGAACATGAAAAATGACATTTTTCTAATGTGCTTTTTTACACAAACAGTGACAAGGCCAAAGTCTTATTTGTTCACCTTATAATTGCAAGTGCAAATATTTCTAAAGATTGCAGTGGATTCAGGGGCGCTTGGCTGATATAAACAGTTTATTTATCTGAAGGCAGCAGCTGTCACCTTTCTTTAAGTGATTCCCTTCTAATGACATGCCTCTAATGCCCCTTTCAGACTGAAAAGCTCCCAGAGAGGCTTCTTTTCTTCTGCCCCTGCCTCCAACGGCCTGTCCTTTTCCTCTAGATTCAACCTCTGGTCAAAAGGCAAGCTCAGATCTTCTGTCCATGCCCTCCTGGGCTCTGCACTGATAAAGTGAAAGTCTAAACCAGAAGAATCTGTATTGTGGAAATGCCTCGGCTGACAGGCATCCGCACAGCACTGGCTGTCATACGTTCATTCAGCTAAGCAACTTCTCCCACTCTTGGCAGATGGATGTCCAACTCAATCTGAAATTGAGACTGAGACGTCCGCCACACATCCCCCTGGGAAACCGGGTGCACAGGTTAATGCTGAACTAATCAATCAGAGCCTTGAATGGAATTACCTGTGAGTGTCCCTGAGCTTTCACCCAGCCAATTAGGACTATTCATCTCCTCCAGGCGGAGATGGTCCCTTGGTGATCACAGGGTCGAACCAATTAAGCGTCCTGGCTCTTTGCTGCTCGTTTCCTTAAAAGTTGGGCCGCTAAACAGTGGTCGGGGCGGGACAGTTCTTTGAGTTTTTTTAGATGTGCTTCAGGTCTGAGCATTGATCCTCTCCCGCTTGAACGCTTAGAAGTCGAGAGGAGGTCGGCCTTTCAAGCAATCAAGGAAATGGGTAAAGGCAGGTCACAGATCTCATTGAAAGCAAAGAGGGCTGCTCGAAGTGAATGACGCATATGCTTTAATCATTTCTTTCAGTGATAAGCTGCAATCTTTGAGAAAACCGAGAGATTTCAGAGGATGGGTGTGCACACATCTGGATGTGTTTGTTCGTTTTAATTTTCTAAATACCGTCAGAGGTTCAAATCCTACATCGAGTTGGCCTCTTTTCACATATGTTTCTGATTTTTTTCCTTTTTTTTAGCTGGCTGGATGAGTCTTATCTTTATGATGACACAGGATTGACCTTGTATGAACTGAAGTCAACACTTTCCAGAATATAATCTCCTCCTTTCAGCTTTAAGCTTAGGGAGGATAACAGTTAGGTGTGTTGGGGACTGAAATATAAACTGACAAGAAAAAGGGGGAATTTTGATTTCTTACACTCACGCTTCATGCTGCTTTCCCATTGAGGCTAAATATAAAGAGAACTCTAAAAGCTGAAATAAGAAAACTCAAAATGATGATTGTTTTGTCTGTCTCTCTGGATAACAGTAGGTCTCAAAATATTCATATTAAACTGTGTCACATTTGTGTATGCATTAGAGAGAGGAAGAATGAATATGTAGGACAAATATGTTAAAAGAAAAGTAAGTTGCAAAGTGTTCAGTCTCTTTTAATACTCGTGATGATTATTCATATCTCCTGCCTGGTTCCAGCCCGCAAAGCAGCAGTGTTAATTAAAGGTCTTACTATTCTTACTATTAATCCTCAGCATATTGATTAAACTGTCCAGAACTCAATCAGTGTGTCACTCAGTGTTTAATTGACCTTTGGGGCTCCTGAGACTGAAATGCAGGCACAAGTAAATAAAAGGCAGTGAAGCGGTGAGCCAGAAAGGCTTCTCAGCCATATTAATGGTTTCATGGAATTCAGTGGAAGGGGTGGATGCTCGCTTGTATAGATTTACTGAAATTCAACATAAATGGGGGTAAAAACATGGACGACTTAAGGTTTGATGATTAGGTGTGAAGACAAGTACTGAAATAAGTTCCATGTCTGTCACTGTTTATGTGGATGCTTTGTTCCCATAGCACATTCATGTTACAATAAGGCTGCTGCAGAGACTCACGGAGGGGTTTCTGAATACCGGTAGAGCACATTCGCTTCCTTCAAGACATTTGCTTCCATTAAGAGACCAGTGACATAAGAGATTTCTTTTACCTTGAAGGAGTGTGTGTGATCTGAAACAGTGTTTCAGTGGGTGGTGGATGTCAAAGCTGAACATTGTCCAGAGCATCTGCCCAATTAGTTTCCTCCCATGGTGAATCCATCTGCCCTCTTCCCAAGGTACTGAAAGCCAACTCTGTGGGCCCAATTCTGCTTTAAGCTGAATTTAAAAAATAGTCAAATGTGACCCCCCCAAAAAGCTGATCAATACTATATTATGATATGAGATTGTACACAACACTGAATGTGTTGAGAGGTAATTATGGGGAAATATTCCTCTTGAAAAAAGCAACAAGTGAATAAAAGCAGAAAACAGTGGCTCCACTATCTTATACATTAGGAGTATACTCACAATGGAAGATTTAAATATTTGACCATTTACTGAAAAATTTCAGCTCACATGACAAAATTTGAGAATGAGCAACCAGAGGCTGAAAATGTAAGTGGTTGTAAAAAAAAAAGGGAAAAAAAGAAAATAAATTGCTGGGGGGACATCTTGCAACTTATACTGACTGTCAATAAGTCAATAACATGATTGAGTACCAAATACAGCACCTTAGAGAAATTATTCTAAAAAATCGTCAGCATGACACTTGAAAAATGTACAATACATTGGGTCAAATCCTTAGAAGACCTTTTAAAAATCTATACAAGATGCCTGTGATCTTCTGCATCAGAAACAAAACATGTATGATTTTGTCATGCATATTTCTGCACTGACAGTAAGCACTGAGGGAACACCAGGCACCACCGTTGCTTAAAAACTGTATGCAGTCACATGGAGTGTCCAGCTTTTTCAGAGAAGGCCTAGCATATTTCAACACTTTGCAAAACAACAAACTGAATTTATTCAGAACTTACTGGACTCTTCATGAGATGAGTCCAGGTGCTGGACAACCAACTGGCTGCATGCCAGACATTTCACCAGCTGAAAACATCTGGTGCATCACGCAAAAATAAACATGACAAAGAAGACGCTGGACAATTTTATAACAAGAAACCTATGAAAGTTACAATATTCCTCTGCCAAATGTCCAGCAATTGGTCTCTTAAGCTCCTGACTTCAGTTCTTTTTATTATTATTATTCGCCAACATCAAGTGCCAATGCTAATTTTCAGAAAATAGTTTATGTGTCTCACTTTTAATATGTGGATTGTGGTTATTTACAATACATTCATATACTTTCCGATGCATTCAGTTATTTTGTTTAGAAGAAATTTGTTAATCTGTGCATGTTAACTTAACAATGTGACAGAATGTCTCTGTAATTTTATCTCCCACGTGTTCAGGAAATTGCATGGCTGTCCATTACCTAGCTATTCGGTGATGTAACTCCCTAAATATTGAGTTGGTGATGATGGAAAGGTCAGGAAATCACAAAAGTCAGCAGGACCCATCCAATGAAGACGATGAATGTCAGTATTGGTCAATCTGTCCAAGGGCTGTTTTTTCCAGTTTGGCCGAAAACGGAAAACCATTTGTTTAAGGCAATGCCTCTAAAAAACTTTAAAGCATGTGCAAGTCGTATGTTGATTTTACTAGTGGAAGAGAGAGAAACAAGCTGAGATCACAACACAAGCCATATCATCATCCTAACAAAATGTTTACATAAATATTTTTTAGGAATGGTTGCTTTTCATATGGTGAGTGTTCTCACCAAACTAATTAAAGTGGTCCATTTTTTTATGACAATGTGGTACCAATAAGCACTTTCCCGTTAATGCAGCGTCTGCTGATTTTATGAGTAGGCTCGCAGTTAAAACCATCATCCATCAACATGAGTAAGCGCTGGTCTAATCGAGGCTCTTACAATGAATGAAGGCTAATTGAATTCCAGCATTCTGATAAGGGAATGCCCACAAACATTGATTTATTTTTAGATTTGTCATGCTCCTAAGTCCGCCCATGACCTCAGGAAGCATATAAAAAGGCAGAAAGTTTACACAAGCCCCGATTTATAAGTGATGCCTGACACAGGGTCCCAGTATATCTGTGGGGTTTCTGTCAGGCAGGCACTCTGATCTGATAAATGGCCTTTAGTTCCACATGAATTTCTACATTAAGTGGATGTGGGGGTGTGCAACATTTGGATAACTGCACAGCGTTAAAGAGCACTTAATGTTATCACAGCAAACCATAAAAAACCCACAACTATTGATCATGAACATCTATATAAAAAGAAAAACTCCATTTATTTGCAAGCACATAAATAAAGATCTGCTAAAACCAATAACTATATAGTAGGGACCCACCCGGGACACCTGTAAGTGTAAACAGCTAGAACACAAACAGAACCATAAACTCGTAATGAGACAGTAAGACAGTGTTGCTGATAATATGTGTCTGGAGTGGGTTGTGACAGTTTTTATCAGGTAACGATACAGATACAACAGCAAATGTTGAATGAAAACATGGCCTATTTAATTCAAACTTTTGCTACAGTACAAAAATTTGGCCACTTTTAAAATCCAAGCTTTTATTATGAAATGATAAGACTATACATGTGTAACGAACACAGTTACATGGGCATTTTTTTGTGTGAATTTATTTTATTTTTTGTGAATATGAATATGTTTTACTTTTAATATCTATTTCATATCTTTGTGTATTTTTTGATTAATATGTAAATACTTTTGAAATGTTTTAACAATGTTATATTGAGATGACGCCGATTGGGTTCACAAAATCACGTGATGCCTTGGCCGTGAGTTGTTTACAGTTAGTCCGTATGCAGGAGAAAAGGAAAAGGACGGAAAGAAAGGACTCCTAGTAACTCCTAACCTTCTGGTTGGAGGGGCATACGGTACTGACAATTAAGAAAATGTATATTTTGTTTAATAAGTTTAATTTGATAATTCATGTAGGTTTTATTGATTTATATTTTCTACCGTGTATTCACAGTGTTCACGGTGGTCTTGGGCGAGCATTACGGCAAATCCGTTAATAAACGTTTCAAACCATCAGTTGGATGTCTGCACTTTCCTAAACCAGTGAGAAAAAGTTGGGAGCAGCTATAACATGTATGAATGGTTTGATGCAACAGCAGCAGAACGGGGGAGCCTTTTTTAAATGACATCTACTAAGTGATGTGTAAAAAAAAATTTTCTAAAAGAAGTGCTGCTAAGAGTTACAAGGCTGAGACATTCCGAAATCATGACCTACAAGTTGAGATGCGATTTGAACCTCTCCTCGCTCATGTTCTTCACTCCACAGGTGAACGGTTTTCATGGGTGCGAGGAGGCTAGTTGTGTGAGTTGAATGGCGGGTGAAGGTGAAAAGGAGAAAAGGCTTCACATCCTCTGGGGCGGGATAATTTGTGTCAGAAACCTGGGAGCTTAAGGTTCATGGCGAGCGGTCGCTGGAACTGCAGTTCCATGGGGAAGTCAAAGGTTTTGGAGTCACCTTCCAGTCGGAACACATGGGATCTGACATTATGCATCTGGGTCTAATGCCAGGGTCGGGTAAGGGATACGACTTGGCCTTTGGCCTTTGCAGAAATTTAGCCATTCGTCATGCGTTACTGGATCTGGGAGTCCGGCTTCTGGCACATCTGTTCATAATGCAGGTAGCGCATGGGGGCTGCAGCTTCCGTGAATCTTTCTGGAAGCCCTGTGCTCTCAAGCTAACGAGGTTGCATATTCTTTGAGTTTCAGCCATTCTGAGGCAGACAGAATTCATCTTTGAACTTTGCCATGTCATTTCGATGCCCTCAGATATAGCCGAAAGCTAAAACCTCTTTTTGGTGCTGTCTCCATCCATCCTGGCGTTTTCAAACAGTGCCATGACGTCTCATTGAGCTGTCGACTGATGTTTGAAGTAATTGAAAAGAGGCCTGTAAGGGAACTTCACTTGTTTATATTGCTTAAGATGGATGGAAATAGCTCTTTGACTTTGTGTACGTTAATTTTCTAAAAGGGCTCCCTAACGAGAGATCTCAATATGTTCTCAGCTGGGTGGTCACAGAATAGACAGCACATGTCAGGAGTGTGCAGAGAAGGAAGAGAAATGTGTGTGTCTAATGCTTTCATTTAAATATGGTCGTTTTGGCTAAAAGTATTCTTCCAAAGAATCCAGGCTCAAGCATTTGAATTAACGCTGGTGGAGATGAGGTATCAAGCTATCTTAATCAAGTATTTCTTTTTCTATAATTCAGAAGTCACAGGATGCTGACATGTATTCATTTCATTCGCAGTGACAGTGGAAATATGCTCCTTCCCCACTCACTGACTCAGTCAGAGAGGTCAACCTATGATCGACACCAGGTCGGTGGCAGACAGCTGACCCGCAGCCATTAATGAGGCTCGATCGGACAATCATGACTTCTCAGATTTGACCCCGCGGTGATCTTTCTAAAGCAGGGAACACCCACAGAATAAATTAGGATTGTGCGTATTGAGCACAGTAAGGATTATTGGGTGACCTTGCTGCTCGGAGCTGATCAAGAAGAAACTCTTTCCTGACAGAAATTCCTGTGGAGGGCTTTCATGGAGATTTGAAGTCTGAGCAGCAATTTAGAGGGAAAGCGCAGATGAATAAGATCTGAATTTAAAGGTAAATAATCTCAGTTCACTGCCAGACTTTTTCAAAGCCAATCCACTCAAGTTGTGACCGTCATAACTAACTATTTTAGTGTGTCATCACCTTTCAAAGATGTTATATCTCATCACGATCAGTGACTAAGGGTGTTTACCAGTTGCGGTAATCTCAGTAGATCTTATCCAAGCTTATTTTCTCTGAGCAAATCTGCCGTCCCTCAGGGTTTAACTGGAGGTTAAACCAACACAACGCAAAATCAACCAAAAAGGCTAACGCCTACCGTTCCGCTTTATGCGTATTAAAACATATATCAGAGATCAGATGTAGTCATTAATTTTCTGAACAGTCTTTCAAACACTGCGTTTTGTGTTGTGCAACTACAGTTGTACCCTATATGTCGGTCAGAATTACGTCTTACTTTCAGAAAGCATGAACAAAAAAAAGAGGATCGCGGACACATTGTTAGCTCAGGGAAATGAGCGATGAAATTCAATAAAATGCGGCAGAAGCCGCAGTAATGGGATGGGAACTGGTGTGGCATGTTAATGAGGTGTGGGTGACGGTCCAAAATGGATTTGCCTCCATGATTATGATGTAGAATGAGGCTGGATGTCTGGAAGTGTTTTGCGTATAGCAACGGGTGCCATCTTGCTCTGCCCAATCTCAAGTCTGTCTCGCTGGCACGTCCATCACAAACTTTTCTCTTTTTTTTTATTTTAGCTCAGAGCAGCTCCTGTGTGGTTCTATGCTAATTTCCACGGTGAAGGGTAATTTTACACAGTGAAAACAATGTTAAAATTTAGAACTGGAATATTGAATATATTCAGGGAAATCACCACATTAGGTCACATAATCGCTGAGTATGCACATAACACGTGCTTAAACAATTTTCTAAACTGGCTTAGAAAACACATGGAGGAATCCTGTAAAAAAAACTGAACCTATTGAGTCCGTTTTAAAAGAAACATGTTTGGTAACATCATTAAGAAGGAAATGTCTATTTTTTTTTAGCATAACTACCATGTAACAGATACCCTGGCATTTCTTTTTCATATTAAATTTATTCTTTTTTTTTGCTCTCTGCTCCATTTAAAAATATTTGACTTTGAGAAGGTAAGGGAGCACAGAGGAAATAACTAAAAGAGCATTTCAAACTCTGTCTCCAAGTCCTGCGGCTGATGACAAGCACAGCCTATTGTCATTACTTTTGATGACAAGTGTTTACTGGTGTTGGTAGCTAACTGCATCATCTTTCAAAAACAATTGTGTAGAGATTCCAATTTTTAATATTGCCACATCCCACAATGCAATACTTCACAAGGCAAGTGTTTAATTATATTATTGTAGATACATGCAGCACAGCTTTTAATATAAAGATTCCTTTGTACTTTGTAATAGGAGGTGTTGTGAGAGGATTTTTGAATTTATCAGCATTAGATCCAATTACATTTCTGTCCCCATGTATAATCCAGTGACCTCTCACATGTTTTCTTCCATAGAGACCAAGCAGAAAAATGAATCACACACAGAAAAAAGAAAACAAAAACCCCTTTTGAACCTGCTGACAACTACTTTTACTAAATGATGTCATTTAATTTACAAATGCATTCTTTATTTCACAGAAAGTCTTATTAGCTTTCAAACATCTGATATTAACTGATATCAGCCTACTTTTGATTGGTATAACAACATTCACAATTGATGATATTTCTGTGGACACTTCTCCTGAACGGGTGCAGCCACCGGTGGAGCCACAGTGTCTTGATTGCATATTGTCCTCCAAAACTTTTTGTTCCTACAGGATCTCTTGTCTCAGCTCAGTTTGTTATTCCAGGAGCAGCTTCCAGGATTCTCCTCCCAGCAGCTGTCTGCTGCCTGGGTCCAACAACGCATTCCAAATTCAGTATCTCCCTGCCAGTTGTTCTCAACATGTTTAATCACACTGACTATAGGCAGAATGGAAAATAAACTCCTCCCTTAACACTTAATATCCATCCCGCTTTAAGAAAAGAAATGCACTGCCACTTGAATATCATATTAGCATAAAATCATGGATCCTAATCCATAGTTTATTCTTGTCAGTAATGGAAATGATCACTGAGTAGGGAAAAGAAGAAAATTATTTGAATCAATGGGTTTAGTTTTCAATAGAGGCACTGAGCCAAGCCCAAATTCGACATGAAGGTCTTGATGGTGGCAACAAAAGGAAGCATCTGCCTTGTAACCTCTCATTCGAAACTCATTTTTTCATTAAAAACAATAGCATGCCGTCTTCTGGTTTATTACATAACCTTTGTCTAGTTTCTACCTCTGAGATACAGGGAGAAACGTTTTGATAAGATATCTTGAAGCCTGTAGACTCATCTGACCCGTTATGATCCACTTGCCACTTCTTTTAGAGCAAATTTCTCATCCTACTTTTATTCTTGTATTGATGGCTTACAACCACATAACCCACACTACGTTTAACACTAATTTACATGTGTGGTCATTATTTCTCTCTTCTTGAATAACCTAGCCAGTTCTAAGGGCTGTGTCTGTTGTACTAGACATAATTCCCCTCTTGGAAGCTACATCGGGAAACCATGTCCCAAAATTCAGGAGGTTCGATGTAATCATTTGGAATGACTCCTGATCCCTAAAGGCAGACAACCATAAATCATGGCATGATGACGTCTTTGTCAGGAAATCTAACACATTCCATCAAAAAGGCCTTCTGTATCCCATAGATGTGTTTCTATATCTCTGGATAACAACTCGTAAACATAAAATAGAGGTTATTTAAATCTGCCACTGAAAACCACAACCGCTTCTTAAATATTCAAGTTAATTATTTTTATTTGACTCGTAAAGCTGTGGACGTGCATGGTGTTTAAGATCAAATCCAGTGAGATCTCAGACTTCAGCTGCTTCCTACTGTGCATCGCACGCAGTACAGCAGCCACGAGGAGCTGGAAGTGGAATAAATCACAACCAGATTCTATTAGAGCCCCCGTGGAAGTCAATCCCCCGACTAGAGAACTTTTTAATGTGATTTGTTGTTTCCCCCACCCACTGAGACTGAAGTGTGGAGGACAGGAAATGATGTGCAATTATGGGAGCGGAGATACGCCCCAGTGGGACAGGTTTTTTTTTAAAAAAAAGGTATTTTTCAAACTTTGAAAATCGTTTTTTATTTCTTAAATCTATTCTGCATATGTAGAAATATGCTCAGCAACGTTTCGCTGCAAAAAGAATCAGAGGAGTGTCTACTTTGAAAAGACACAAGAGATAAAGATTCATTCTTGGTTTTTCATCATGTGACTGGAGTTACAGAGTTAGAGGTTGGAGGGTTTGTAAGATCCTCCATCATGGAGGTCGTAGGAGGATGATAGTACAATGAAACTCATCCCCAAAATGTAAAGGCAAAGCAGCTGAAGGAGATTTCCCATCGGACAGTCCATGCCGTGTGTCAGTTGGAGATTCTGTCGGCTGAGCATCCTCGCATGACTTTTAGGGAAAGGTTTTTGTGTGCGTGGGAAAGGAGCAGGGCATTCAGAAAAACAAGAAAAAGGAGATTTTAATGTGGCAAGTTGTCACAGTGCCCTTTTTATTGCAGGCTTTGATTTCTTCCTAAGTCAAATAAATGACTTTTTAATGCCTATCATTAACCACGAGGTGGAAGTAAACAGTGACTGAGAACATTATAGACACAGCGACTTAAGTGATGTTTAAAAGCACTTGGTCGGACAGGCAGTCAAGTATTGACCTCGTCTCTGATTTTCTGCTGAGTTCTGTCTCTGAGGGGGCAGCACTTTCACTCCAGTTGGCATCATGGTCCGAGGATTCTTGATTCCTGGATCTTTTTCTCGCTCTTAATGCAAGTTTTTCTTTCGTCTTAGATTTGTTCCAGTGCAATCTCTCTTTCATCATCTTACTTTTTTTAAAGTTTTCTTCCAGTTTGAACCCTTGTCTTTTTCATTCTTTACACTTCAACACGTCAGCTGTGTTAATTGGTTCCATTCTGGAAAAAGTCGAGACTTTGGTTTTGTCAGCAGCCTGCCTATCGGTGCTGTGCGTTGGGTCATCTCATCCAGGTCCAGAAGTTAGATCAACAAGGTCACATGTTTCTGTGAGGTAGGACTCCAGTAGTGAGTCCCGCATCAATTGTGTTTTTTCAGCTGCAGAGAGACACGGTGAAAATCCTCTGACCACTTTATTTCTGGCGTCGAGTCAAGCCAGAATACAGTGTTTTTTCACCACTGACCGGAGCCTCGGTGTTGTTATCGCGTTAAAAAAGAGATCAACCACCCATGTTCTTGCGGCGAGCAAAACTGCTTAGGTTCCTCTTCGGTGTGGCGTGGGTGATTTCCACTGTGGTTTCCATCAGCCGTGGCATTTGCATCCATGTGAGGCGTTTTTCATTTTGTGGTACTTTGGTCACCCCGAAGCACAACATTTTCATAAGCGGTCAGGAGGTTTGTCAAACCACTTGAAGAATGAGTAGTGCTGGGTTTGGACAGAATGGACATTTTCTGGAATAAATCAATGAAGCCCAATAGAATAAATGATCATCCTCTTTCTCAAACTCCCGACTCAGGACACAGAGATATAACAGGGAAGCTTTAAGTCTTTCTCGATGTAATTCTTTCTCATTCTATGTAAAAAAAGACAGACACTGAAGAACTCTGAGCCATCATTGATGTTTAACACCTCTGTGTCTACTAGGTCCAGATTAAACAAAGTGAAAACGTTCAGACTGGTCCCGAGCCACTTTAATGAGCTCACTAATTGTTTCCTTTCTCCGGCTCTGCTGTTCTCCTCAGTCTCCCCAGCTTTCTGTGCCAGTCAGCTGCCGTGTGAGATCATGCCCTGCCAGTGTCCCTCTGTTATGGAAAAGACCCTCACAAAGCGCCAAGTAAAGCATTGTGCAGCCATGTATGGGCTGGCTGATGACCTCAGAAAGGGGTGAAAGAGCCAAGGGGGCAGGAAGATTTTCTCCTGAGCTGTTTGGACTTGGAGCTTGACTCACCTCTTTTTTTTCACGGGGTGGCAAAAAGCTCACGGTTATTAGGATGCGCTGCTGAAACACTGACATCAAGGATGCCGACCATTCCTGTTTGGCATTTTTCAGGTGTGCTCTCTGGGGCCTGGCAGCTTTTTAGCCATCCCATTATTCACATCCCTGGCTGCTGTTTTTCTCATATTCACAGGCTTACAGAGGTGTCGGCTATAATGTCCAATGGCTGCAGAGATGGAATGAGTGCAAACTTTTATTCAGCATGAGCATAAAAACAAATTGTAGGACACAAACCGTTTAGATCAGTCAGTCATACAATGGTACATTTGTATTTTGACAGTCTTATGTTTTATAATCATTACTTTTTATAATCATTCCAATCATTGGTATGGTATTGGTGTGTAATATAGCTTTCATAGGGGTCTGGATGCTATTTCCATCTTCCCATTTTCAACTAAATCTAATTCAGGGTAGCCCATTGGTCCATTCATGGTCAGGTACAGAGCCAAACAAATGCAAATACTCAGTCTCTCGGAGGCTCAATTAAGATCCTATTTATATATCCTTGTTTTTTGATGGTAAGAGATGGCTAGGGTTAATACAGAGTACAAAAAACCCACATGCACTGGAAGAATATAAAACCTCCACACTGTGCAGCCTCACATTTTACAGAAGTAACACTTCAAACATACTGTCACACGCACTTGTTATAGCTAGGAACTGTGGATGTAACTGATTACACTTGGAAGGATCCCTCTGATTGTATAAACAAATTAATTGCAAATTTGTCGAATCAATCATATTTTATTGGCTTGAACCAACAGCCCTCCTCTGATCTTACAAAGTCCTCTGATTGCTTTGGAATATTGCTATTCCCATCCATTCCTCTACTTTGGAAGCCTGCACAGTTAACCGTGTTGCAGTCTGTTTCTGTCCCTTGATTGTGTGTTAGCCTCTATGATGACAGGGCAAAGGAATATGCACGCATGCTTTGGATGAAAGCATCTGTTCATGTTGTTCCGTTTAGAATGTTAAAATCTTTTAACAAGTGCACGTTATCCTTTGTGCTTCCTCTCTGTTCTTGGCTTCTTCTCATTCCGCTGTGTTCAGCCTTCTTTTTTTAATCCCAGGTCGAAGGCACGACAGAAACTGTTGATTGAAACTTAATTTTCAACTGTAAATTTTCAGCTTTTATTCCTTGAACTCTATTGAGTGATTATTTTATCTTTAATAAAGTCATCTGAGGTGAAGTGAAGCCTTGTCTGGTAGTGAAAATAATCAGCTTGCAGATTCTCAATGGGTCTTGGATGGAAAATATTTGTCAGTACAGATCTAAAGGAACAAATTAATTCTCTGTGTTCGAATAAATGTGTTTCATGTTGCTTAAATTACAGATAGAGAAAAAAAGATCCTTGAAATAAATGCGTAAAGCAAAATTTCACGGCTTTAGTGACAGCATATTAGCTTCAATCCTGCAATTCGTCAAGTGCCTTCATGTTGCGTGTGATACGCTGAAGATCGCAACAGGCCCCCCCCGCCCCCCTCCAATCTGCTCAGGGCTCCAGTGTGACAAATGCAAAACATCCACAGTGGTAATGAGGGGCAGCTTGTTTAGAGGATTGTGTGTGGGTTTGAGCCAGATGTATAAGTTAAAAACGTTTCATTCACAGAAACTCAAGCAGACAACCAAAATCTTTGTCACCTGCAACTTTTGGAGCACTGCCTTCTGGATGTTGTCCTTTTGAAGTTGCGCTGTAATACTCAACATCTGGATTAAACCTCTCACCAAAGTCAGCCTTTCTATGACCACTTGCTGTTAAACATCGTCCTCTGTAATCACGCCTGTCAGACATTACACCTGACTCTCTTTTACTCGCCGTTCTCATTAAGTGAATTTATCGCCGTGGCTCTGTCGTGGGGATTGTAAAGTACATGCCTCATCTCAATTTTGCTCTCACCCACCTCCTTCTTTTCTTCTCCCTCTGCACCACCCATGAGGAATATGCAATTGAGTCTTCACGGACCAATGGCAGACCTGCAGAGCTCTGCTGGGCCGTCGTGACACTTTAATAGGAGAGGCGTAAATCAGGCTCCATTGTGATGGAGAGGGGTAATTATTTCCCCCTGTCTGAGCCACCAGCCTTCTCGCCAGCGTTCCTCCTCCCACTTTACGTTTTCTCTCTGTTGGACGTTTTCATTAGAGACCTGGCCTCTCCCCCCTTTCCTTTGTTTATTCCATGCCCTGGGATTCTTTGCACATTTTTTCCCTAAAAGCTGATGCACATTAGCATAAAATCCCTCACGTCCTGGCTCGCACCTTCGGTGAGGAGGCACGTGACGCTCGGCACACAGGAGCTGCGATATGTAAACTGAGCTGAAAGACTCTCTGTGGCTTATTATCGAAAACGTAAATCAAGGACTTGTTTCTAGTGGAACATGGCTTTATCGGGCCAAGTCTTTCTAGACTCCTGACTCCTCTGGTTTGTACTTGTGCTGACTTACAAAATCCATATTGGAATAAGTGTTCATGTTGATGCAAACTTGGCAGATTTTAGTGTGAGCATGGCATTTTGAACTTGCTGTGCTGAGTAGGCTTTCTCTGTGAGCTCAGTCTAAGCATCCACATGTGAACTATATATCAACATGTATGTATATATATATTTAACTTTTTCTCAAATTTTCCTAAGAGGTTGAAATTAGAATGGACTTACCAAATGAGGTCTGAGCGCCCCTGGTTCCAAGATGCGTCTTTCACCAAAAGCATATCATGTGCAAACCACAGTGGTAGAAGGAAGTGCCACGTTGTTATTAAAATTTCTGGTCTAATCATGAGGTATGTCTAATCTCTGAGGCAGGATCTCTCCAAGCAGAACATACTCGTTTGAGAAAGGATGCATAATAATTTTATTTAAAAAAGTCTGTTTTTAGCCAAGCCAGCAGCATGGCTCATCCATTGCCTCTCATGCCATCCCATTTAAATTTGCTGCTCTCTCACAAATAAATCTTGGTCATTTCAACAGCGTAATGTTGATAAAGTCACCAAAAAAACAGCATTTCAAGTTTAAAAAAAAAAATTGGCAAAAACGTGAATGAATATAATTTGATTGATTTCTCAAAACTCCCCAGATAGGCCAGCAATATTAAAATCATTTTTCATTTTTACACTCAATAGTATCTCTAAACATCATATCTGTCATCATCTAGGATATATAAAATCCCTCAATTCCCCATTGGGTGAAAATCTGTAACATCCAGACCTAAAGAAGGTCTCCAAAATGCTTTTTTTCTATTGTTGTATTAGAGAAGAAACACCTCAGCATAAGGTCACTCTGTTCTGTAAAATTTAAGTCATGACATTAAAAGAAAATCATGATATGGCCCATCTTTCATCTTTTTCCCCAATTGTTAGTTATATTAATTATTTTAACCTTAACCCTAACGTTATAGATAGATTTTGCTTTTCTTTTTTTTTTACTTATTTTAACTTATTGTCCACTGATTAAAAGACGTGTAAGTGATGAATGTGTCTGACCTTTTGGGCTTCACCCTCTCACAGTGTGAGGTAAGGGTCCTCCACTTCTCTGATGTTTTGAACTGTTAAAGTGATCTGCTTGCTGTCTAGTTAGCGGAGGGAGGGAGAGAGGACGACAGTGGTGGGGAGGAGGAGGAGGAGGAGGAGTGGGACTTCAGTGGAGAGTATGTAATAGGACACCGGCTCTCTCTGTCTTTTCGTTCCCCTCCCTCTCTCCTCTCCTCTCTCCTGTGCTCTCTCTCAGTCAGGCTTTCTCTGTGAGCACTTAGATGGACTAGCAGCATTTTTTCTTTCTTTGGTGCCACTGAAGGGAGTCTGGAAACAAGTGTTACAACAAGAACAAGACGAGATCCAGGGCGTGACTTGACGGATCTACCTTCTCCAGCCAGCACCGGCGCTGGAGGAAGCTGCTGGACGGTAAGTCCTGCACCCTGGTCTGACATGACCCGGTCTGCAGTGTCCTGCAGTGGCTCAGATCCCACTGTGGATGCAGAGCGGAGTTTGTGGGAAGTGGGCTAACAGGTGCAAATTTCCCACCAGTGAGAAACGATGGGAATTGCTGGAAGTAAACTCAATCTGAGTGTCATGGAAACACTTGATGCTCCTCTGTAATCATGCCTCCTATTACATCAGATTAGCGTGCCGTGCTTTATTCCCTTCCCATGCTTTGAGTGGCACAATCTATTTTAGATACGGGATGATTTTTCCAGGGTGAGTCATGACTTTCTCAGTTATCCTGTGGCCATGGCAGCAGAAAGTGTGACTTTTTAAGTGTCCTCCAGAGATCTAATTTGGTTTTATGTTTAACGGTGTGAAGAAGTTTTTTTTTTTACATTACAAGGTTTGAATGCTGTTATCACAAAACTCTGCTGTTATCCAGTCAGATGGGCTAAAGTTTGAGTGGTTGAAATATATACTCTGGCTGCTCCTGATAGTCTGGTCATGTGTGTAGAGGAACGTGGGGCTGTAACAGAGCCACTGACAACTGACTGACGGGGTGTGGTATGAACATACACTGTCCTGTTAGAGCCGGGACACAGAGCAACTTGTTTACCCGTGCAATTTTAATTCCCCCTCTCCAGCTGGGGGATGAGCCCAGCGAAGAGAAAAAGAAATCCGAAGTCCTAAAGGGAGGGGAACCGGCTGCTGTCAATTTGTTGTGCCTGAATTCTGCTAAATATGTTTAAAGCATTACCGGGAGCATATGGAAGCCCTTCAGTATGAAAACAGGAGGACATGCAGTTTGCCTGAGCAGCTATGCAGCTTTCCACTTTTATCAATATTAGTTTTTGAGCAGCGCCTCTAAAACGGCAAGATGGAAAAATCATTAGGCCTCCAGCCAAGGAACAAGCACAATAAACACAATTATCATCACACCCCACTGGAAATATAACTCCTCTTGCCCAATGCCCCGACCTCCTTTGTGGAGAGACATTTAATTACTGCTACTGCTGAGATTCCTGGCAGACTCCGCTCAGGAATTTCTGGGCTACAGCGCCCGACGAAATTAATTGGAGTTTTGCTTATTTTCGTTCAAACAATAATGCGCCTTTATTTTTATGAGTGGACTCCTCTCCCCGGTGCTCTAAGAGAGCGAGGACGAGCTGATTTTGTGAGTGTCTAAACCTCGTCTCGTGGGATGTGTCAGAATCCTCGGGAGACAAACTCCCTCGCCGATGAATTTAACAGCTGTGAGACCAAAATTTCCACACCCAGGTTTCTCCTCAGGAGTCCATCATCTATCTGTTCAAGCGGGGAGTGGTAAGCCTTGTCGAAAAAACAAGGACACATCAATTAACATGAAAAAAATAACCACTTGTCACTGGAACATCATTCCAGGATTAATGGTGTTTCACATATAGACACATGGAAGCAACATCATGGATGATGTTAAAGATCAAAGCATTTAAAGATGAAAAAAGACTAACTTTCATTATGTTTGACAGATTTCCTCTGGTTCCATTTATGGAGACTTCATTCTAACCAAGAAATTGTATTTTTTTCTCAATGCTGCACACTTACAGTAGTCAGAAAAAGGCAGCTGCACAATTTGGGGGCTTGATCTCGACATCGCAGCGAGGCTGGATCTAGTTAGGACAAAAAGCTGCAAGTCTGATGTCTGACCTGGAAAAATCCTCAAGCAGTAAAAAAATAAATAAGTCTGACTTGGCCTCACACCAAAATTCCAGGCCTTTGCTTTAGACGCAGGTTTGAAGAGGAAAAGGGGAGATGTTTCATGCTCGGGACTCGAGAAATTCGGAACAACGTAGACACAATCATGTCCATCCTATTAGGACGGAGGCAGAAGTCTCGGTGCGGATCATTAGAGGATACGGACAGAAGCCAGAGCAGAGCAAGCGCTCAGCAGCAGGACGGGGTTCAGGACAAGAAGGAGTAGGGCTACATGAGTGTGTGTGTGTGTGTGTGGATGATGCAGCAGGACGGCGGCTGGGCGGTCTGGCTGTGCCCCATGCTGCTTTATTGCTCTCAAGTGCGTCCAAAAGAGATTTCACTCCTCCGCTGGTTTCCATATGTCATCCTTATGCACCTGAACAGCTGAATTCCACTCCAGCTGTACATCCGTCACGCTCCACTCCGCCACACAAATACACACATTCTTCACCCTGTTTGTGTGCTTAACTGAAAATTCCCATCGCAACCCCGTAGCTTTCTCATCTGTAGACATCCATTTTTCATCGGACATCAATAACTCATGATTTCAAAGATTCAGCCTCGGGTAGAAAAAAAAAAAGGATTCTGCATGGTCACTCGTGCGATCAGATGTTGACCAGCACAGGTGGTTTGAGTGGATAAAACAGGCAAGACTTTCTCTTGCTGGGGAGTTTTACATTGCTGGAGTTAGCACCCCCCCAAGGCAGTACAGCACCTGCACCTATCAATAATTGAGCTGATCTTGTCTCAGTATGGAACAGAGCAAAAGGAGGCTGAGGGGAGCGCTCCCCCGACAGTTCTTTTGTGCAGATTTGCCTCATCCATATTTAAGGGAGGTACATTTGCAAGTGATGGGATGTAAGTGACATGTTGTGTTCTCATCTGGGTCTTCATCAGACGCAGCCGGTCCTTCTTTCCGTTAAAAAAAACATTCCTGAATCTGTCAGAAAGATGATTTTAGTGTAAATATCACTAAAAATGGAATGGCTATAGTGCTCCTATAGGGTTAAAGGTCTTGATAGTATCAATAGATCCCACACTGACATGAGGTTAAAGTAAATTGAAGCCAATTTATTGATTTGCCACTTTATTCTGTGCCTCTTTTAGCTTTTATATCAACAAAATGAATAAAAGTTTGCTGAAAATTTACATAAGTTCTAAATATTCATGATTTGTACATATACAATGGGTCAAATAACAATGAATTATGCATATTATAACATTTATTCATGAGATAGTCTGGCTTTCCGCTCTTTACTCTTTATTTTATTCAGTAAGAGCTGGTGCCGTTGTGTATTCTCTGTAGTTTTACTTCTTGTCCTTGTTTCACGTCAGGTGTAGCTGCTGATCGCACCTATCTGTTATGCATTAAACATTTCCTCAGTGTACATGTCCTCTGTGTTTAGGTTCGGTCTTTCCTTGCAATCATCTAAACTTTAGGTTTGATGGATTTTCTGGGCCTGTTTTTATTTAATCTTTTTCAACTCTACATGAATGTGTGGTGTGGTGGTTAGCACCATGGCCTCACAGCATGAGGGTTCTGGGTTCGAGTCCCCGGGGGGAACCAGGACCTTTCTGTGTGGAGTTTGCATGTTCTCCTTGTACTGGATTCCTCCCACCATCCAGAAACCTGCATGTTAGGTTAATTGGACATTCCAAATTTCCCTTTGTGTGGCCTGTGATGGACTGTCCAGGGTGTACCCTGCCTTTGCCCACTGAATGCAATGATAGGGTCCTGTGACTCCATTTGGGAGTAAGGGGTTCAGAAAATGGGTATATGTGTAACCCTGTAGCATTAAATGTTTTAAAATGATGTCGCCAATTTGCAGTTGCAGTTTCTTTACAATTTATTGATGGTAACAACGCTTTTAGTTTTTACTTGGTGATAAAACTACTACTGCACAGACTATTTTATTTTAACAACTGATTTTGATCCAAGCAACCGGTTTTTGTTTTATTGTTTGCCATTTTGCAGTTTATTAATCCAGTGGTTATTTGGCATTAATGTATTTTACGAAGATGTGCACAAGGGGGCTTCTTTATTTTACCAGGTGACGAGAACAGAAATCATTTCAAATTAATGCTTAGGCTATTTTCATTCCACCTGCCTTTACAATGATTGAGACGGATCTACACGGGGCTAAAGACAAATGTGTATTCCCCTTCCAAATATCAACCTGTATGAGTCAGCTTGTGATAGAAATGAAGACACGACTGAGGAAAGTTTCCAGGAGAAAAGCCTTTCTGTTTGGTTGGTGTTTTATGTATGCTGGACTTACAGAACAGACTGACCATGATGCTTTCTTTTCTGCCGAACCCCTCCCACAGGTGGTGGTCGTTGGCCGTGGTTCCTGCGTGTTGCGATCATGGGCAGACCGGAGTGGTTGGCCAGGCCACCTCTGGGCTCCGATATGGCCTTCTCCCTACTGGCTTTCTTGTGTCTCTGCGGCGGGGTTTCAAGCCTTTCACAGCCTCTGCCCAGAGTCTTTCTGTCCTTTGAAGGTAAGGGGGATAACGCTGATGAATTACCATCTTAAATGTGTGTTGTTGGGTTTTTTTTTGGCTTAGATTAGACGTGTTTTTAATGATGTTGCATGGCAGGCAATCAAACTTGACAAAGGAGTTCCCGATTTCATACGACCAGATCCTCCAGTCTTGTCTGTCTTTTTTCCTGCTGTGTGTCAGTCTAAAGTCAGACCTCTGGGAGGTGGCAAGAACTGTTTCGATCTCCCCTAAATCTGTTCCTAGTTAAGCTTGAATCACACCATTCTCTCTGTCTGCAGGCCTGTGGGATTTGCTGCTGCTGCCAATGGTTTTGATTCACTTGTTTTATTTACGTTTTCTTTTATCTTTTTTCATATGACTTTTTTCATATTTCGTTGGAGAGTATTAAACAGGTTTAGTGGATTAGGCCTCACAGACCAGATGAGGCTGTCTATCAGGTCTTCTCATTCAATATGTGAGGTACTGCTCTATATAAACACTATTCATCATTGATCATGATGATTAAGTCTAAAATACATTTTACATAGAATGCAATCAAAATTATATACATTTAAACATATAAAGGCTGCATAATTACTGACCATGCCCTACAGCACTTACAATGTGGTTAAATACCCCCCAAATAAATCTAGTAATTGAGTGTTTTCTCTCAGGGATTACTTTGGCTTCCAGGAATATCTGACAAATCTGAGAAGTCACATGAGTTAGCGGTGCTGGCTCTGACACAAAACAGCTGTGAGTCAAGTCGTTTCCATATTTGCCAGGTCAAACGTGAGTCACAGGTTTATTCACGTTCCCTCCAAGGAGAAACAAGTGTTTATACCTGAGAGGAAAAAAAACTTCAAACGCTTCCTCTTAATTTTTCTTTTTTCACATCTTGTACAAATGAACTAAAAGAAGTCACTTATCACTCAAGTGTCGACGTTTTTAAGGGCGGTCAGGTTAAAGTTGAATGAATCATCTTTTAAAGCTGAATTCCGTTTGTGAGCGTCACTCTAATTATTTCTTACTTGCTGTGTGGGTGTTTTGCAGCAAGCAGGATCATAAATTTATATACTGACTTTAGTATTGAAAGTGAGAGAGTGCACTTTAATTCTAATAAACATTGAAGTCAATGTGTGTCATTTGCTTTTATCTAATTGATGCATTTACTGAGGAGTGTGGAGTTTAGCCTTCAAGAGCCAACATCAGGTGAGGGTTTACATATCAGCTTTGATTTATACTTGAGTTTACGCAGCTCTGGTTTTGAGTCAGAACTCTTAGGAAGATCTTGGCATTGCTGAACACCAGATGCAGGGAGGAGACTGTAAAGGATAAAGTTGAAGGTTCATTTTTCTAACAAAAACAATGGAAGTCTACAAGAAAGGATTGCATTCAGGGAGACTGAGCTCAGGTCCAAGGGGCCAGTAATATGAACAAAGGCTGTGTAGAGGTTGGAGATAAACTGAAGGAGGTGCAGGTGGTTTGGCACCTGCTAGGATTTTTTTAAACTTGTTTCTGGCTCTCAGATATAACCGATTAATTATTGTGAGCCGGAAAAATTTGATCCGAGACAATAAACCACGGCCGTAGATCACAGAGAGGTTGAATTTTGTGGTGTCAGTGCTGAAACCCAATCCAGGGGCAAGGCAGGTTGACGGGGCTCGCGCCAAAGCACCACGTCCTGCAGGGAGGCTGCCGTCCCTCACATTCCTCTCCTCCTCACTCTGCTTACACTTGTGTTCCAGTGGCAAATGCAGCCAGGCTGCAATTAAAACGGCATAATAAACAGCGAAAATGCAGCTAACCCAAATAATAAACTCTTGAGTGGTGCTTTACTCTTGCATGCCTTAGACAACAATCATGGGCCTTTCCAAAAAACACATCTATTTGAGGATACCCAGTGTGATAAAAGATAATTAACCCCTTTCAGTTGCTTTAAAAGTCTCTTGTTCTCTCAAACTGTTATTTTGGGGGGGCATATTTTAAGTTAGTTTTGGGTTTTTTTTTCTCCGAGCCAGAAGCAACCTTAAATTCTTACAGAATGCGTTTCTCAAAGTAAAAGTTGGTTCCAATTTGATGAGTTGTACAAAGAAGTTAAACAAGTTTTAGATTAATATCCGCAGCGTAATTAGAAGTAAACTGAATGATCATGTTTCATTCTTAGAAATAAATTCTAGCCCTTCTAAACAGCCAGACTAAATTAGAAATTGAACATAACCGTCTTAATAATGTTATTACATGAGCAGAGTGCCTCCTCTCCTTGACTTCATGTTACTGAACAAAATTGTTTGTTTGTTTTTTACGAAACAGCCCTTTTCAATAACGTTTCCGAGCACCTCACATGTTCAGAATACTTCAATATGTACTCGTGCCTAATTGCCATAATACTCCAACAGCTAATATCCAGGAAAATTACACCTTATTCCATTTACTCGGTAACCAGGATGTTCACTTAGAGATTGAGGTGGCATTTAACATGCTATTACATACTTGCCTGTTTTTCTTGGAATGTCTGGAGTCTATTTTTTTTGTTTGTCTGTTTTTGGCATAGGAACATTCTTGCCTGAGTAGCAGCATTAAAGTAACAACCTCCAGCGATTCCTTTCACAACTCCTTTGGCACAGAAAACACCGGACTATTTTTTTTTATGGCAGGAATAGAGCAAACGGTGTCCAAAAGTTCCTTGCAGCTGCAAAACTCATTCAGCCATACTAGCTGTGTAAATGCAGATAACTTTTTTCTTAAGGCATTCTTTTATGTAGCATCTTCAGGTGTGCTGGTATAGATTTTTATATGTCAATACAAGGTATCCAACGGCCATCTTTGTTGGGTGAATAGCTGTATGTCCCATTTATCTTATGTATGTCTTATGTCAATTTCTTTTGTTTCATTCTGGTTACTTATTTGTTGATAAAACCACATTTTTTTTATCATTTAGATATGGACTGGGTCACATATTAAATCATGCAATGGTTTCATGAAAGCAATGATAATATCAAAAAGTAATTATTTTAACAAGGGATGCAACAGCCTTTTTTCCCCAGCTGCAAACATTTAATTTCTGTGTGTTTTCATTTGTTAGAAACTGCAAGATGAACATTATTTAAAAAGAGCAACCGTTCACCGAGGATAGCGCGTCTAACGTGTAGCTCACTGGTTCTTGCTACTGTTTTGGCTCAACTGTTGCCCAGATGACATTCTATGAATTGTGGGGTCAAAAAGCTTGCCTCATTTATCCCCCTGGTTGTGGTTGACAGCTGCTGCAGCGGTCTGTGTTTATGATCAGGATCATTTAGCCTCATCAACAGTCTCACCCTGTTCTGGCAAACCACCATATTGAGCACAAAATTATCTAAGAAACATATACAGTGGATATGTCAGCCCATAAATTATGTTTATCTGAGAGGGAGCGGGCCTGAAAAGGCTTTCTTTGGGGTTAATGCAGATTATTGCAAACGGAGCCTGTCAGAGAGATTGATTAAAATGATGTGTGTGGCTTAATGAACACTCCGCCGCTCTCGTATGAGCCACATGGGCTCTGGCCTGAACAGACGCAGTCCTGGAGATCAAGAACCAGGTGTAAGAGCGGATACACTCGTTCCCTTTCATGACTCATTACTGCTTCCACTCACTGCCCATAATTCATACAGAAATTACACTGTTATATGTCAGGGATGTTTACTTGGTGAAAGAGTGTATGCAAGATGGTAAATCTTGGAAACAGTGTGTGTGCCCAAATGTGCATTTTTTTGACAATTGAATTGTCAAAGATGTGGCTAACTATGTAGTTTTCTTCGTTTTCAAATCTAAATGCAGAAAGGAAGCAGAAAAAAAATTCTTCCTGCAAATTTATTCATTACAGAGACAACAAGCTTAAGCATTTTCCGAATTTACAAACGTTTCTTTCTAAAGGCCTTTTTGAATGGGTGAGATTAAGAGAATGATGCATCAGATCAGTTCTAATTATTATATTAGAGTTTCACATTCTCATCTGAATATTGCAGAAAAGTAATTAAGACAACAAAGTAAAATCACTGAAGCCTTGTTATTATATGGAGCACCTGGTGGGGTTAAGCATAGGCCTGCCAAAGCTGTCGGCGCAGACATGGATACGAGCTCCAAATAGCTGTAAGTTAGTGGTGTGTGATAGTTTGTGTGTTAGTGTGTGTGTGTGTGTGTGTGTTCCTCAAACCTCGCCTCACACACTGCTCATGTCTTTATATGTTCATAAAATTGCCCGGGTTGCAGAAGCATGGGTGTTTTCCTGCAGGAGGGCTGTGGAGCACTGTGTGCTCCAGGTCGGCGCTGAAGATCTGAGATGTGTGACAGCTCCTCTGTCTGTGTGTGCCCGTTCCTGTGACCGACCGTGCCAGCCTTGGGAACTGTCTTTACTTTGTTGTGCCAGAGCATACTTGAAGATGATCAATTGTTATCACTGCTAAATGAAAATGTGTTTTCTCAGGGCTGATGTCACCTCTTTATCCTTGAGTTAAAGATTGGTATCAGCGCATAGCAATGATTTTTTTTTCCATGACATTATCTTTTCGCTTGTAGAGTCCCATATGTAGATACATTTTTTGGTTAGGGAGGTACGGAAGATACTATATCCACCTAAAGCAAGAATCTGAGGAAAATAAGAGCTGCACATGCTTAAATTTTTCCCTTTTAGACGTCCTCCATGTCTAGTAAAAGAACGCAGGGACTGAAATTCCTATGACCCGTATCTCCTGCAAGCCTCCTGTCACTGAGACGGCCTCTTTGACAGCCTCTCGAACAGTAAAATCACGGAGATTTACAGTCTGCTGGGGGTGTGAGGAAACGGGAGGCTCCTGGTGCGTGCAGGTGAAGGGTCACCGGCTCGCGGGCGTGGCGGCGGACAGCGTGAGTTGGTGCGACTGTGGTGGCATGCAAAGGGAAGGTCAGGTGCTAATTGGGGCACTGGGAATGCAAACGAGCCGGGTTGAGGGACGGTTTGTAAGCTCGAGTTTCAAACCGCCACCTGCAAGTCAGCCGCCGCAATGGAACCTTAAAAAAGGACGTTTGCCGTGGATGATATCACTCTGCGTGTGCACGCATAGATAATTAAGGGAGAAAATCCTCTCTGAGGTCACATGTTCGGTTTAGCTACAGCGTCTGCTGTGGAAAAATTAGTGCATGAGAACCCAGAGTCTGTGCAGCCATATGATTTCCATTATAGATGTCTGGCGATAGATCCTTTGCGAGAGATAACAATCAAAAACTTAACAAGACACGGCAGATAGCCTCAGCAGTGACAAGTAGTGGTTGTACAGTGCATTAACTATGCTGTGTGCATTTTAAGTGCCCACAGCAGCCCGCGTGGGAATGTAGAGTATGTTTGTTGGACAGACAATCGGACGACTCTGTCAGCCAGCACAAGACGCCTTGGGTGGTCTTCTTCCACAAGATTGACACCTTAACTTCCCTTCTGCCATATTTATACTATACCACTCATCATCAGAGTGACTCACTGGGAGGGCTCTGCGGCTGTTCTCTGTTCTCCTTACAGTCATTAATTTTTTTTTTTTTTATCGTTATGGGTTGCTCCTCAGTTGCTAGGCAAAGGTTTCTTTTACCAGCTTAGTATGTATGAGTCGGGCTGCGCTGTATTAGGTAAGTGCAGCCATCCAGAAGTGACCTCAAGAGCTCTTAGCATTGTCCAGACAAAGAGCAATGGTATTTGGCACCAGTTTTGAAGTCAGCGCTCGAGGATGAATCCCTCGCCGTCTCGTACAGAGGGAAGAATTTTGAGGGGGCAGTATAAGCTCCAGCTTCAATATTTATCAAGATGGGTGGCTGGGATCCTTAGTTCAGCTGCCCATGACAACCACAGTGCAGGTTATCCTTGAACTAAATGGAAAGCCAGGCCCATTAGCATGGAGTTAATATATGCATGCTGGCTTTTCAGGTAGACGGTCAATTGATGCGGGCTGCTTTACATGGGAGACACTACGGATGGCTTGTAATTGGCCCACTATCTGATCCTGAAGTGTTTTTAATTAGGCGCATGGGTATGTTGGCTTGTGTTCAGACACTGGTATTGATCCATAGAACCCAACACTTCAGGCACTGAGTCAGCTCGATGAAAGCTTTAAATCCCATCAGGGGCAGACTTAAGCCCACGTTCTGACAGAATAAGCCCATATTGTTGCTATGTTGTTGATCACCTTTTTATGGAGAGAGAGAAAAGTATCTTCCTTTGGAATCTCGTGAAGGAAGACTCTTGTGTAGATGCTCTTTCCCATTAGAGAAACCATGATTACATACTTGCGTTTGGAAGTTCGACCGCTTCTGGCTGTCAAACTAAAAAGACGAAGCAGTGGCACGAACCTGGATGAGGATTCCCGACGCCTCCATCTCAGTCAGTTGGCAGCGGCTCCGTTAACTTCCAGAACAACAGTTGCTTCTCTCATAAAGATCCCACATATTTTCCGACCACTGTGGATCTGTAATCTCGACAATGCCGTATTTCAACAAACCACTCCTTGTACGGACATCCCAAAACAGCACTATGTCATCGTTGTGAAACTCTGATGTTTGTTGATGATTTTAGGGGGGCAAAACTGTCAAAAAACATTGGAAAACGCAAGATTAGCCTCACTGTGGCTCGTGTGCTTTCTTACCCCATAGATGTACGGTATGGTCACAAATAAAAAAGCTAAGAACTGAGCACAGCAGTCTCTACGGCACTTTAATTGCTGGCATACAAACAGGCGTTCCTTTCTATTCCCAGCATTTTTCAAGCTATTTCTACTCTGCTTTTCACCACAGTGACGTAAAAGAGAATGCTGTTTTTTCTTTGTTTTTTACCCTCTGGGATGCCAAACTTGTTGCAAGTTTAAGTTATGACTCCAAAGCCTGTGCACATGAACAATAAATTTCCTTAAGTTTTACAGAGGGATTACTCAAGAATCAACGTGCTCATGTTATTTGGTTGCATCAGCATGCAGAAACAAATACAATGCACTGTCCTGAACTCAAAGGCTGCATATCATATATATAAAAATCATTTTATGGATGGAAAGAGTTGGAATGATTTACTTCTGTCTTTTTTCTTTAAGAAACCATTAGAATGCACAAAAGGACCACATATCTCATCTTAAACCATTAATACACTTTTTGTATCAATCTAAAAATTAATCTACAAATACTGTTGTTAATTTTCCAAATTGTATGTGCTTTTTAAAGAGTCTCTAGAGGGTATTACGCCATTTAATCTATGTGGTTTTGATTTATGAAATCATTAATAAATTATTAGACTTTCATGACATCTTGATCTCAAAATTACATGTGATGGACGAATGGCTGTTCACATAACACAATTTGAACACCAAATAGAAATCTGAAAGTAGGCATCATAACAGTTGGTTGTGAGTAAATCCACACTGGTAATGTTAGTGTTTTGAGGCAAATGATTTGGAATTGCAAAGGCTCCTCCATTTTGAAAAATGTAGTGCCATCTTGTTTTAACTTCATTAGCTAATAAACAAACCAAAGGCAGTTTGTCTAGCCTCTTGATTATTTTACTTTTAATGCTATTATTACAGCCATGTACTCACAGTCAGTCTCACTCCTACCTCCTGTTTTATGTTGAAATATTCTGTTACGTGTGCAGTTCTGGTTTGTGCTCTTTGTTTTCTTGCAGGCCTGCGTTAAATCAAGTCATTACTCTGTTCAGTTAATGCTTAACGCAATGCCTCACCAGTTTCTTTGTTTGGTGCCAGGTTGTTTTGGCAGGATTTCTTTTTTCAGTCTGGGGTTTACACTTTTCTTCTCTTGTATTTTTCTGTTTCTCTGTCATGGCCTTAACCTTTTTTGTCAATCCTCTGAATAATGCAGTGGTTTTGAATCCCCTGTTAGCTCTACATGTGCTCATTTTCATTTGTTGGATATCTACCTGCAGCATATTTATTTTTGCATGCAGCTATCTTTGCACTGCATGTACCTTGGAAAAGTAAAATCTGAATTCATCCCAGATTTGCTTCTTCATTCGTTCGTTCCCTCCTTCCAGAAGAACTTGCTGTAGAATAAAGATCCACAAAAGGTAGTAAATAACATTTCTGAATATAAAAAAACTGATTTGCGGATTCATATTAGGGGGAATTGTATATGGTTGGGAAATAGATTAAATCGTTCCCAATTTAGACGAACAAGAACAACTTTGAAAAAAACATCTTTCTTATATATTAATTAACTCAAATGCACCATGGGAAAAGTAGGATCTAGACTATCGTTTGTTCGAAAAGGAAAGACTTACACATTTTCACAAAATCAGCCATTTGTTATTCTGATTGGACATAGAGATATTTCAAAGCTGGTCTTCATCATTGCATTGCTAAATTATTTCAGCATTTAGCAAACTTTGAGTCATTGTTGGTTTTCCATTGAACTGCAGTCCATCAGCATGAGAAATGATTTATGTTCTTAACATCTTGTCAACAGAAAGCAGTCTATTGTTTAATATTGAATGAATTCTGTGGTCCCTTGGCCAAACAAAAGGCTTTCTGTTCTGCTTCTGCATGGTCACTTAAAACACTTCAAGCACATCAGAGAGACAAACCTCAGCTCCCGAGCAGCCATCTTGTCCTTTCCACTAACACCACTGTCCACGGCATTGATCAGAGTGGATTAAATCACAACCAGTCTCCCCATCCAACCAACAGGGCGTAATGGGTCAAAGCTTAAAGTCAAAGGAGGGCCATAGAAGACTGCTGTGAGGTCCACAGGGAGGTTAAAGACCCACCATCCTGTATCCACGTTAAAAAAAAAGCCTCCAGCTGTCATGATCAGATCCTGTTTCTGATGCTCTCTCTTAATCTCCGTCCCTCCCTTCTTTTCGTGGTGGTGAGGAAAACAAGAATATAATATATTATTTATAATAAAATAAAACATAAATAAAACATTTTATCTTCATAATTACTTCACAAGAATTAATAACTTAAAATGTAAGTTGGATCATCTGTTGTCATTATCACATCCCTCAGATTAAAGGGAAGTGAAACCCTAATCCTCAAAAAAAAAAAAGAAGTTGAAACAATGTCTCGGAAACGATGGGCTCACTTTGTTTTGACACTCTCCCTACTATGGGCTCGTGTGATGTCAACGATAAGGAATGCATATAAGCAAACGACTAATGAGCAACATGTGGCCCAGACAGTTTCTTTTAATGCCACGGATATAAACACAATAACTTCAATCCAAACTTTGTTTGCTCTCTCGATTAAATCTCTGACATCATATCCAAAATGTTTGGGGAGGCAGGAAAGTCTGCGCTGTCAAATACAATTACTAACATGACAAGAGAATAAAGCCGAACGCGATGCCTGAACAGACGAGTCAACCTCCTTCTTTGGTTATGAGCTGGCAAAGATTCTTCAAACACTTTTGGTAACAATGGACGTGCTGAATGACTCTGAAAAGCCTTCCTTGACTGTTCAGAGACCTCCCCCCCCCCCTCCTCCCGGCCCTCTTCTCCCTATTAGAGCAGGTGCTCCATCTGGCAAGTCGAACCCTCAGAGCTGATCTACGATGCTGCAACAGCTCAGGCGAGATTCATGTGTTTGTGTGAGGCTGTAAGCAGCACCCTGAGAAGATACCAGATCCAACGGTATGTGGACTCCAGAGGGTTTCAGTTTAGCTCTCATTGAGTAAGCTGGATCAGTGTGACGCACCCCTGCTGCGTCCCTTCTTAGCACCAGGCTTAACTGACCTTCCACCCTCACAGGGGAACATAAAAGTCTCCTATTTCCCCCCACAGTGAAAACAACACAATGTTAACCATAATACTAAGCCGTTTTTTCACCCTCACCACACCCTTTGGAACAACTTGTTCCACTTATGGAAGTGCTTTGGCAGAAAACACAAACAAACTTTTTTATTTTTTTCTTTGAAGCTCCCTCCCGACATGTACAAAGATGTATTTTAAAAAAAGCATTTAATTGACCATATAAATGCTCCTCTGTGTGATAAGATACCTGACCAGTTTTGAAAATGTCTACATTTGCATATATGCTCTGTAGTTGAACCACCTCAGTTACTATCCTAATTTAATATATCAATCTGCATGGTTAGGTTTAGGAATAAAGTTGTTGCTTGTGGTAAAATAAATTGTAAACATTTCTTTTTTCTTCTTTTTTCAGTATTATTAACACTATTTTTATGTGGGTAACCGTTTCCAATATAGACTGAATACCCTTAGAATGAAAAACTCCTGTTCCAAACCTGTATTGTAAACAGCTGGTTTTTTTAATGACTAGTCCTTTGAAAACGAAAAAAACAATAGTTTGAGGAATGTTTAAGTAATAATGCAAAAATCAACTATTGTTTTGTGGTATCAATGTTTTTTTTCTCCTGAACCTCACCTATCAGTTTAATTTAGAAAATATATAAACCAGATCATTAAAGATTATTACCAGCAGTAATGCATCTTTTTTTAATCAGTTGTGATCGACTCTTTCATGGAGCATGTTTTGCACTCTGGCAGAATTCTGTGCATGACGTCTGGTCTTTTCAGTTACCTATGCAGAGTGTTCCCTGATGTTTATCTTTGATGGTATCTTCAAGTTTTACGTCTGCTTGACAGGTCGCTCGTTTCCCGGTGATCGTGCATACATCTTTGTTGTTCGGCATCGGGTAATGCTCCTGCTTTGCATGATAACGGCGTTCAAAAACACTCTCACTTAAAGATGTAAGGCAATTTACCTAAACACTGCTGAAGAGTAAAGAGTCGTGGGAAACTTTTCTTTTTTTTTAAGGATTTACGTAGCAAACTCACCAAACAACAGCGCTGTGATGAGAGTCAGGAGGCCACAGAAAAGCCACTTTCCTTTGAGATTAAAGGCTCCCGCCTCAAAAGCATATGCCACACAATAATGAAAATGTGACTTTAGCCCAAGGGATTGAGGCAAAGCGGAGGAAACCTGTTTGTTGATTAGGGGAGGGAATACAAAGAGAGCTCAGAGAGGGTCAATATAGGGAAGGAAATGGAGGGTGTAGATCTACATTGCCGCCCACCAACCTCTGCTCTCAGAGCAGATTGAAAAAGTGATAAATATGCATGATTTTGGCTCCAACAGTGGAGGCCTTTGATGATGTGGTTGAGAATTCTCTATCTCTGCCACAAATAGACTGAAAATAACTGTCTGAGAATGTTTACTTCATCTGTGTGAACAATCTAATGAACAGAAAATACTTCACGGGAAGAGTTTCTTTCTCGCTTTGTACGTTTACTGTATCTCCCCCGAACACATGGTCTCCAGTCGCAGCTCTCTGTAATTTGATGTTTAAAAAGGGAAAAGGAAAACTTTCTATCAGGATTACTGAATAATAGTGTAAAACCACTTCAGATGTGGTTAATCCATAATGGAGAGGGAACGAAACCTGTCTGTGTAGTGCTGTAAAGAACGCAACGCGTATATGTTCAGAAACTAAAAAGACAGATGTTCATTATCATTGCCCCATGGAATTCCTGTGTTTGCTGAGAGGTTAAAAATTGGGCAACATCAGGCCAAACAGATTGGCAAACCTGTGATGGGAGTGAGTTGCTGCCTCAAAGATGTCCGGACTACCTGAACTGGCTCATTTATGCGGAGATGAACTCCTCCCTCAGTGTGGACACTTCTCTTTTTCTTTCCCAAGTCGGGATGGGATGGAGCGTCCCGGTGACGTGTGGACCGCAGTGATGGGAATGTTGTAACCATCTAAACTGAGCCCAAGAGGTGAAACTGACAATTAATTTGTCAATCTATGCCCCAACCCTTACTAACCGTCTGTTAAAGGACTGAAAGAGTGACACATGAATACACACCAAAGGAATTAGTTTCCCCTAAAGGATGGCTGGCCTCAGCTTTAAGCATATGGTGAGAAAGTCGGTCATTCAGGGAGGGGTTCTCCTCCACAGAAAGGAGCCGATTGAAGTGCTGTGGACATCTTTAGAAACAAAGAAGAATTAAGAAGCTCTAGTAAACCTATGAGCGTTGCACTTTACTGTGACATTTTGTACTGCTGACCAACAGTCCTGCAACATATTCTGTCATGAGATGAGCTGATCTGTCATCAGACTGATCAGAAATCTTAGTCTCATATTTGTTCATGCACGATCAGAAAGAAACATCACTGATCAGATTAAACTATCACGATTCAATTGCAAAAATAAAACACAAAAAACAAGGACGAATTGAACTGATATAATGTGTATTTTGAATGTAAAAAAAGATACAATAGGAATTTCTGGTTTAAGCTTCGGGAAACATGAAGTTCTCAGACCTTGTTCTCAGGTTGATTTAGAGCCTTTTTTGGGCCTTGTCTTGGGGAAATCTATAAACTTAGACTTGCCTTTTAATCACCTTAAGTGGTTATGACTACAGCCCTCTCTATACCAAGAATTCCCCCTGCTGCATGTGTCAGTGGTACACAGAAACGACTAAGGACACTATGAGGTCTTGACTTAACCGAATTGGTTGTTTTTTATGTTTCCAATAACCTTCCGTTCTGCTATTGTATGGGCGACGTGTGCTGTGATGGCAAATCTCCTCACAGCTTGTGTAAATAATGAGTGGCCGCCCTGATCCACCAGCATGAGAGCGGCTGCATGTTTAAAGAAGGGCTGCCAAATTCCAGTAACAACAAGTATTTCAGACCTGGTGTCAGCATCTGTTTATTGTAAATGAGCTTGAATAGAGAAATGAGAAACATTTCACTTTTCAGTCAAAAACAAAAGCTTACTTGAACGTTTCTTTTCCTCTAAACGTGCTGCTCAGACCTACAGGCATCCCAGTCCTTTGAGCACTACAGCATATCGGACAAGGCCATGGACTACAGGATCCTGCAGATGGACGAGGACCAGGACAGGATGTATGTGGGCTGCAAAGACCATGTTCTCTCCATGGACATAAACAACATCACCCATGGCACACTCAAGGTGAGCAGGTGTTCAGAATTTGAGAAAACCAGCTGCTGGATTAGTGGCATCTCATGTGGACACGCCTCTGTAACAACAACAAAAAAAAGAAAAGAAAAAACTGAACAATGCAGTGAGATGTGCTTACTGTTCGTGCTATGGCGTGAAAATTACTTTCATTTGCCACCATCAGTATAATTTTAGTGTCATTCAAAAAGAGCCGGAAATCTGACTGAGCTCTCACACAACTCATCCCGAATCCAGTGAGGAAATTATCTTTTGTGTAATTGACAAGTGTGAAGTGCATATACAGATGGGAAAGCATTTATGTTTCCCTGGAGAATGCTGAACCCCCCCCCCCCCAGTAAATGATGTGATACATTCACTGAGCTGGACCCTTTAACCCCTTTCCCAGGTTTGAAAACACATTTTCCACAAATGACAGCTTGTCATAATCGCTGACACTGGAGCTTGTGAAATATCCATTGTGTTCATTTTCCACAAATTTTCCACGTGAACATATGTTTGTTGTCTGTACATACAGTGTAACGTGTGAGATGGGTGTCTTATCTAAAACCTGCTTTTACTGTTTCGTCTTTTTGTTTTACCCTCAGGTGTTTTGGCCAGCATCTACAATCAAAGTAGACGAATGCCAGATGGCAGGAAAGGACCCAACAGTAAGGACAAAAGATCTTTTTTCAGTAACAACACAGCAAAAATGAATATTACAAATTACATGTAGGGCGGCATGGTGGTGTGGTGGTTAGCACTGTCGCCTCCCAGCAAGAGGGTTCTGGGTTCGAATCCCGGGGGAACCAGGACCTTTCTGGGTGGAGTTTGCATGTTCTCCCTGTGTCTGCGTGGGTTCTCTCCGGCTTAATCCCACAGTCCAAAAACCTGCATGTTAGGTTGATTGGAGATTGGGGAAATTGCCCTTAGGAGTGAATGTGAGTGTGAGTGGTTGTTTGTCCTTGTATATCCTGTGTGTGGCCCTGATGATGGACTGGCGGACTGTCCAGGGTGTACCCCGCCTCTCGCCCGTTGACCACTGGGATAGGCTCCAGTTCCCCCCGTGACCCCATGAGGGAATAAGCGGTATTGATAATGGATGGACGAATTACATGTAAAGACTGGGAAGATTTTTTTTTACTTTGTACAGGTAGAAAAATTCCATTCATACATTCTCAAAAATGTGTGTTCAAAAGGCTGATTGTTTCAGATTTTTTTTTCATGACAGCCTTTTTGAGCAAAGATTATGTTCTCAGAACAACTCAGTGCTTGAAAAAAGTGAAAATTTCTAATCATGTGAACATCTGCATTATCTGGAACTTAGATAGCACATTTATAAATTAATGAACTGGAAATTCACTTTGATGATAAAATCAAATTGAGTTGCAAAACTGTGTTGCCTCATCACATTCACCCCACTCGCCTTATACAATATCTATTGCAGAAGAACTAATTAAATTATCCTTCTAATCAGATTTAGCAATAATAAGATACTTGGGGTTTTAGCCTAAGCATACGACCACTGCAGGGAATTGCACACATATAGATGAAAACATATGATATGGAACAGATGATGGCTTTTTGTACAACAGGACTTTTCTTCAAAAATGTCATGTCTAAATTTGAATTTGAATATTGTCGTAAAAAAACATCTACACCATCATTTTATTTGGAATAAATAGAGTATTTTCTCATTAGCGATTGCCTAAATTATTGCAATTTATTCGGCCTCAATTGCCCCAGCATTCCCTGAAACCCATATTTTAATACACGTTGAGGACCATAATAACCTATAATAGACCCAAGTTTACAATGTTTTTCTTCTAAGATGTTCAGGTATAATATTTAGGTTGATGTATGATACATCAGTTTTTATCAGTGCTTCAAATAAACTGCAGTGGAAGACGCCACTCGGGATTTCTCGCTTGCGTCTTTTATATGCTCATGTCAGGTCAGATCCAGCCGCATTTTTAGCTGTGGAAAGACTGAAATCCATGAATCCCTGTAAATGGAGCACAGCTCATTCAGACAGAGATTTCGTAAGCCTTTTTGATTCTGAGCAGCACTTGTTGGCTACAGTTTAATGAAGACATGCAGAGAAACTCTCCTTTAATTAGGTTGTACTGAGACATGCACAGCTTCTTGTAGACACTGAAGTGAAGTGGCCAATAGAGAAGAGGGAGAGAAACGCTGGTGTATCTTTAAACAATAATCCTCCTGATGCAAAAATGATACATTGATGGCCTAACTTTTCCCTTGCCATGGCTCTGTGAGACTGCTATCTTTGTGTCACTTGCGCGACGTGTTGTGTTGAACATCATCCACATTGTTTCCAGACTCTGACACAGGTGGGGGTAACAGAGTGAGGATTTTGTTTATCACGCAGTAGCAGAAATAGATGAAAGGCTGTTTGCTGCTCTGAGTAGTCGTGTGCTGCAGCCAGGCTGCTCAAATATTGGGGTGAGCTATCTATGCGCAGAGCCTTTAAGTGCCTTCTTCCCCTCTCCATCATCATCGTTTTGCACCGCTGCCTCTTCCCATTAAAATTGAATTCCCGTCTTACTACATTTCCTACCATCTTTAGTCATTTTTTCCTACTCTTTCAGCATTTCCTAGCTTCACGTTTTGTAATTCAATTCCTTTTTTTTTTCGCAGTCATTTGGTGATTGGAATTTTTCTTGAGTCATGGTTTGCCGCTTCTGGCTGGATAGATTAAATTATTTTTATTCAATGAAATCTGCGTTAAAGAGGGGCTCCAGGAAGCTAGTGCCCTGCGTTTGCACCACAGGAGGTCGTCAGAGTGGAAATCTAGACCAGCTATGTCGATTCCTCTGTTTACTTTAAGCTCAGTGTGATGGCCACTTTGCACTTATGGCCATGCAAGTGTAACAAGAGGAAACAGGAGGGGGGGAAAAAAATGGGAAAGTACCACGTGCAGTAAGCATGTGGCTGTGTAACTTTGACATCAGATATGGGTGCGGGCCTTTTTTTGGGTGTATGAGTGATAACAGTGAACGGAAAGCAGGGCTGACAAAGAGCGATAAAGAAGAGAACGATGGATAACTGAGATGGGTGTGGGACAGTCCGATTTTCAGTTGCTATTCACATTTAGCTCTCAGAGGAGCCGTGTGCACCGTGAGCTGCCGCAGCTGCCAATTCCGCAGCCGTGGCCAAGTTCTCGACAGCTCCCTGGATACATCTTCCTCTCCTCCCCACTTCCTTCCACTCTCTTTTCCTTTCTTCACTCATTTTCTGCAAACTCAAGCTTCATTAGCCACAGCGTCCAGCTCTCCTGCTGCTGCCAGGTTTGGGATAGTGGAAGCACGGGGATCGGTAGTCGGTATCACCCGCCGCAGATAAATCACAGCTGACACTCTTTTTCCACAGGTCTTAAAATTAAACTAGCTTTGGGAGGGTTTATTTGCCCTGCACGTGAATCTCCAAATGTTCTAGCAAACAAAATAGGTTTGAATTATGACCTCACATGGAACAGCATCCGAGAGCAATAAACGTGCACTGGATTAATGTTCACCCTGGCTTAGTGTCAGGAAAAAAAAGTCTCCCCTTTAGTATTTAAGTGCTAGGTGTCATGGCTGATTGAAGAAACTGAAAGCAGGCATTATTTACTGGAGCGCTGACAAGTCGGCGTTAAAACAGACGGGAGTGGTCTGGCATTGATGCAGTGCAGTGGCTTTGAGGACGGGATGCAGCCTTTAAAAGCCTCTTAGATCGTCATCACAGTGACATTATTTACCGTCCGCTGATTAGACGTATCCTCCTGAGCTACCCTGTGGGGGATGTCAAAGGAACGAAAGGTATTAGAGTTGCTGTCGCAGGCGGTTGGGTTCCATCCAGCCTGCCATTTTTGTAACTGCTTATTCCTTAATGGGGTCACGGGGGGACTAGAACCTATCGTAGTAGTTAATGGGCAAGAGGCAGGGTACACCCTAGACAGTCCGCTAGTCCATCAGAGGGCCACACAGAGACACACAAGGACAAACAACCACGCACGCTCACTCCTAAGAGCAATTTGGAATGTCTAATCAACCTAACATGCAGGTTTTTGGACGGTGGGAGGAAGCCGGAAAACCCAGAGAGAACCCATACAGAGACAGGGAGAACATGCAAACTCCACACAGAAGGGTCCTGGTTCCCCCGGGGACTCAAACCCTGAACCCTCTTGCTGTGAGGCGATGGTGCTAACCACCATCACACCCTCGGTTGGGTTCCTTTATAGCCAAAGTAAAAGCTGTGTTTGTGTCCTTGGCACAAAGTCAAGCTTGTCTACTATTTTGGATTATACGTGTCTGTTTACATATATATATATATAATATCATGTAGTTGTGTTTGCCTCTTCAAGCTACAGCCTGTATAACACACTGGAGCTGTTTGTTGTTAAATGTGAAAAGACCAGGATGCAAATCTCAGTTGGGCTTTGGGCAGGTTGGAGAGAGGAACTAGGCCTTCATCAGCAGGAATGAGGTCAATGCTTCGGTCAACTATGATTTTTTTTTAAAAAGGGAGCTGAGGGGAAATTAATAGTTTTCAATTAACTGGTCAACCTTTGTTCGGGCCCTCACCCATGGCCATGGGATTATTGACTTCAAGAATGAGATCACGGATCACGGCACTGCTTTAGAGAGCATGTGCATCTGGGCCTGCTTTGGGTAGCTCCTTCATATTGAAAGAAGTCAGCTATGGTGGCTCAGGCTACTGATTAGAAAACCTCCCTGTGGCCCTCCGTTTTGTCTCCTCTGACTCTGGGAAGACCCCCGGACAAATCCAAATCTCACTGAAGGGGAGTACAAATCCCTTCTGGTCTGGAAAACACCTCATTAATCCTTTTTGAGGAGCTGGATAGAAGGATAGCTGGGTTTCCCTCCTGGATCTATTACCTTAATGACCTGACATCATTTAAAACAGAACAAAATTAATGATTAAAGAACACTGTATCTACAAAAAAAGTCTCTATTCCGCTGGATACAAGTGGCCGCCAATTATCTTTTTGAAATCAGTGATTAAAAGAAATGGCCAAAATTGCCTCTAATCTTAAATGGAAATGGCAAATGGAAATGAAAACAGTTGCCTTTGAATTGAACATCCCACATCAATGTATCCTTTCTACTGTCAAACTCCAACTGCCAGCTAAACATTTTGTGTCTCTCTTTGTCTGTCTGTACTTTCCAGCACGGCTGTGGGAACTTCATCCGGGTGGTGCAGCCTTACAACAGAACCCATCTGTTTATGTGTGGCAGTGGAGCATACAGTCCCGTCTGTGTGTACATCAACAGGGGCCGCAGACCAGAGGTGGGTTCACCCTAACAGACTTACTTCACCGGAGAAACTAACTGATAACAGAATAGTTGCTGGCCTCCTTTTTTATGGCATGAAAACCAAACACCACCAATGAACCTGGGTGAACATGGACTGGGACACTTTATAGTGTTTGCTCCACTGTAAACCCTCCTGTTCTTTCAATGCAGCTTGAAATCATGTTTAATTTGAGCCATTTGTTGAAAAAAAACTAACTTTTGATCTGTTAAACGTCTGCTGTTAATGTAAATGAGTCATTGCTGTTTGGTCCTAATGTAAGAAGGTAATTTCAAACCAAAGCTTTACAAAGTTTTGACTGATTGCTGCAACATTAAAACTGTACATTTTCGTTCCACCAACATATATCATAATAACAAAGCACTGGAAATATCTTCAATCAGTGACCACCAGTGCCTGTTAAACTGTGATTATCACATCACAGCATGGATTTCATGATTCGCTTCACCATATGGTTTTTGAAACAAGTATCAGTGATTCCGCGGTTTGACGGGAGCCAACTTTTCCTGTGGTCAGTTTGATGTCTCGGGAGATGAGAAGATAAGAGGGAGAGAGCGGAGGTCTAGTGTCAGGGATGGAAGGCTGCTTCTGGGCTCTCATTTCCAGCTGCACAGATCTGGAAGTAAAGAGCAGGGAAGCCCTCCAGGAGAAACTAACAGAACATTCACCTCCAGACTGCCGCCCAGGGCTGCCAGACGCTAATAAGGAGAGAGAACCAGGCTCTCTGCTCACCGCCGTGCCTTTTGTCATTTGGGGTTTTTGTTTGAAAGGCAGACTGCTCTGTTTGCAATCTCTGAGCTCAAAGATGCTTGTGCCACAAAAAAAAAAGATCTGTTAAGCATAAAAAGCTGCTGTACTGGAAAGTTGACAGTATAGGCTGTTCCTTTGTGAATTTGTCCCATATCATTAGGGAGTTTTGAAGCTCAGCAGGGTAGAGGCAACTATTTGTTTGCATGTGTTTTGTGTTTTTATACTGAGTAATCCCAATATTTGTAGCCTTTTAAAATAATCCCTTTCGTTATTGTGCATTATTATGGAAATGTGTTACAAATCTAATTGAAACTACTTCTTACAGATAAGACAGAACTTAGCTATAAATAATACGTATTTTATTAATGGAAGCATATCTTTAAAGCTGCTAAAAATCCTGTTGCACATTGGTATATTAGAATATGTCAGAAGCGTGAGGAAGCAGAACAGAATTTGACAGTCCGTTCAGTATGTTTATGCGAAATCTGCTAAATGGAATCTGTATACCTCCAGAGTCCCTCAGCAAACAAATAAATACTCCTGGAATAAAAGTGCAGCGCTGATGCAATCTGCATTCCCATTTATGGAAGCTGCTCCACAACAGTGGGCTGGATCTAAATAGACGGGGCAGGAAGCTTTTTTCTTCTACCTGGGGCATTCCATGACAGTGGAGTCTACCAAAAGGAGGTTGTTGAGGCTTGGCAGTGTTACCACTTGTCTGTCCAACTCATCAGAAGGGAAATTCCTTCATTCCTATAAAATGGAATTCTTTTTTAATAAACCATGTGGGCCAGTTCAGGTATACTGTCAAAAGACTGCCTCTGTACTTCTTTGTAACAAAACTAATAAAAAAATAAAAGGATTTTTGTAGGCTGTTTGTTTTTGCTTCTATTTTACTGTCAAAGACTTCTGAGTGGAACATTCTGTCCCACAAATAGGTCTCCAAAATGTCTGACTTTCTCTTTTTTTTACCCTGTGACAGGAAAAAACATTTTACCTTGACTCAAGAACCGAATCAGGAAAAGGAAGGTGCTCCTTCAACCCTCAAGTCAACACCGTCTCGGTCATGATCAGTAGGTGCCTTCCCTCCTCTCTCACCTTATTTCTGCACGTGCAATACCTCTAAAGCTTACTTTTCATCATAACCATCAGCAGAGGAAGTCTCCTGCATGACCTCAGTTGAAACTGTAGACATTCAGTGCACCTAGCAGGAGAGTTGGTGGGTATTGTTATTGTTATAGCTGGTGTATTCAGGCCAGATGGGATGAACGGTACATATGTCAATGCACAGGTCCATATTTGGTCATGTAGGGACAAAAATATCTCCCTTTGCCATGTTTCAGGAGCTCATAACTGAGTCCAGTCAGTTATTTGAATGGTCTCAGATGAGTTCTCATCAAACATTCATTCATTCAGTAGTGACGTCATCAATCTCCACGTATTTCATGCTCTAAAAACAAAAACAAAACATTTTTTCAAACAGTTGCACCAACAATCAGAAGCATACCACAAACTCTGCTCAAATTAAGGAGAGTAGTTATAGATATAGGTATAATCTATATTCATATTATTTGTATAAATAAACATTATTATTTTTTGCTATCAATATAAACCATTTGCTTCTTAGGAGGTAAGGAGACTAATTGCTCTTTGAAGGTGAAATGTTTTTCCTGATTTTATTCTGTGTCAAATTGCAGCTGCTCAACAGTGTGTGGATGATTTTTTGGCGCCGTTTCGTTCGCAGTGTGCCAAACCTTTTTCATTGGGTTATGTGTCAGAACTGCAGGTGGTTTGATTTAGCATCTGACTCTTCCCAATAGAGTTATGCATTCATTCCATGGGCAGAATATGGCTGGCTCCGGTCCTTCCCTTAAGAAAAATGTCTGGAAGGCAGCGTGTGGTCGGACACAGAGGCAGTTTCTGAGCTGACATCAGTCTGTCAAAAAAAGGCTTGCATTGTCTCTGGATCTTTGCTTTCAAGCTTCTCTCTGTGTGCTCTTTGGGAGTTGTCTCAGAAATGTTCTGTAAAAGGATTGCTCATCCAAAATGGTTTGAATTCAGTGTAGAGCTGCTTGTGAATCATAGTATTGGATTATGTTTTTCTGCTCTTCACATATTGCATTGAGAAATACTGCCCTCGCCCCAGTTCTGATAAAGCGGGGACATAGAATTCTTGCAATTCAAATAAACGTCTTATTCATATTACCACTTCAGTTTTCACAAACTGACTCTCACTCTGAAACAGTTTTTTCCGCTCAACTTTATTTCTTCTTAGTCTCATTTTTGTTTCCATCTGTTTATTGAACTTGTCGTAATGTTTTTCCTTTAGTGTGGCTCTACCACAACAAATTTTCACACTTCCAAAATTGGACACATTTTATGATTCAGGTTTCTGTGATGATTAAACTACTGGAAAAACTTTTGTGACATGAATATATGTCATAAATGTTATTATGTTATAAATTCTAAATAAGGTTTTAATGTATTGCTTGTGATGATTTCATGTTGATTTTTGGAAAGGGGGCTTGTATCTAGCTGGAGAGATTTCAAATTTCAGTCCAAATCTCTTACACAACAAACACAGGAGCTCGGTTTTCTCTTTCCTCCTTCGATGTCTGATTGGCTGAGGGGGTGTTGGGTTGCCTTTTACCACTGCTAAAAGATGATACACTGCCTCTTCAGCTCTGCTTTTTGGCACATGAGCATTGCCATGTCAGCAGCAAGCAGCTTTGCAAGCCAGCGAACACTCAGAGTGATCCTCCAGAGTGAACCGGAGGGGAGGGCGGAGTACTCTATAGGGGATGAAAGCAAAGCGGTCTGCCAAATCCAGTGGAGGTCAACTGCAATGCTGTAGAAACAATGATGCAGCACTTGGACACACAGAGGGTAATTAGAGGCAGTTTACGGGCTCACTGAAAAACTTTGCCTCGTGTCCTCGGCCACGTTTTGCATCCTCTGTTACCAGTGAGTCGTGTAAATAACCACAATTTGGCAAAGCTGATCTCCTTAAAATTCCTCCTGCACGCCTTATGTCCTTCACATGGCTTGAAACTGGTTGATGATTAAATGAGGGAGACGGAAAGCCTGACACAGCTGTGGAGAGGAGGGCTGCTTGTTTTCAGAGCAGGACACACACAGCTGTTAATCCTGTGGGGATGGAATTTTATTAGGAAATCCGATGTGCTCAGTGAGTAGGTTTCGAATGAAATATTACAGAACTTTTTTCCCCTCTCCATTTAGGCTCTCAAATTCGTGAGGCTGTTGGTCATGTGTGCTTCCGTATGCTTCCAGATCAAGAGCTGTTCTCGGGCATGTACATTGACTTCATGGGGACGGATGCTGCCATCTTCAGGAGCCTGACGAAGAGAAACGCAGTCCGGACAGACCAGCACAACTCCAAATGGCTCAGTGGTGAGCAGACCAGCCATTACACCACAAATGAGACGTAGCCTCTGCTCAGCAATGTTTACATCACATTTCGTCACTTTCAGAGCCCATTTTCATCGACGCCCACCTGATCCCGGACGGAATGGATCCAAACGATGCCAAACTGTACTTTTTCTTCAGAGAGAGGCTAACAGACAACAGCGGGAACACCAAAAACATCCACACCATGGTGGCCAGAGTGTGCCCGGTGAGTGGCCTCGTGTGTGTTCGGGTGAATCAGAGCCAGATGGTCCGTGGGGTTTGAGTTGCTATGTGTGGTTTCTGCCCCCAGAACGACATAGGAGGACAGCGCAGCCTGGTGAACAAGTGGACCACCTTCCTCAAAGCCAGGATGGTCTGCTCCGTGCTGGAGGAGGACGGCACGGAAACACACTTCGACGAACTCGGTGTGTAAAAGAGGCCCATTTTGCATTCTTTTTCAGTTTGTCACATCCCTCCTCTGAGCTTTGTATTTCATGAAGGGAGTCCAAACAAGCCCAGCAGTTTAGGGAGGATATTACTAAGAACCGAAGACGCTATAATTTCTTAAATCTTGCTATTTATGTTCCAAGATTTCCAGTGGTTGCTTTTTCCATAAACAGACCCAGGAACTGCTCGTGTTTGGTCTGGATTAGGATTCGAGAACATTTCCCCTGTTGCTTTTGGTGACCTCGTGCTCATTTATGAGCGTATTTATTTCTGACAGCGCTTCAGGTTTCGCCAAAAGGTCAACACAGCTTTTTTTTTTAAGACGTGCTTGTTTTAATCAAGGGCTTCAGACTCCATCTGTCAACAAGGATGGTTATTAATCCATACACTCATGACTTTTTTTGACTAAAGGTATTTGTCCATGTGTACACATCTGTGTTTACCCCTCGCAGAAAGTGTGTTTTTGCTGGAAACTGATCAACCCAAGGGTCTGTTGGTGTTTGGAGTCTTCACATCCACAAGGTAAGACAGACAAAGCCAACCGTAACATTCCTGCAGGCTCCAGCGCTCATGTTAATCTGACTGGATGTAAGAAGGAAGGGATGTGCATCCCGGTTCTTTAACCGCATCAGCTTTGTTACCAAGCCAGTGTGACACTGGATCTCTTGATTCATGTTTTCCAAAAGGGTAAATACACTGTTATCCGAGGGATATTTGAGAGTAGAAATAATTTTTGCTTTAGGTCTCCAGATTCTTCACCTGTGCATAAATGTATCTTAGACAAATGTGATGTCAGTCTTTGGGCACACAGAGAAATATATTAAAAAAACGTCACAGTGGACAGCTGAGAGTCTAAATTAATGACCCAGAAAATAATAATTTAGTCTCTTTTAGGTCTAGTAAGGACATGTATCTTGCACTGTAACTAACTTCAAAACACGCAGACATTTGAGCACAATGTTGAATATGATTATGTCAAAATACGATTAACTTAATCTTATTATTTCTGACATTACAAAGTGAGGAAATATGTGTTTACCGCACACTGTATAAACCTCTGGGGTAACTAAAGACGGCCAGTTTGACCAAGCTGATTGAAGAGCGCCCATTCAACTGTGTGGCCCGTTTTGAGGTTTATAGAAATGGTCACTTGATCCATCTGTTTCTGAGCTTTGATTGAGTTTGCCTGTGTAACTTAGGGTGATGTTGGCACAGATCCTCGATTCACTTGTTGCCTAAGAATCATAAAAGGAATACAAAAGTGTATCCTGGCTTGGATGACACAGCCAACCAAAACAGTCAAGTCCATCGGAGTCTCTGAGCTCAGTATTGTTCCTCCGTCTCTGCTTTGCACAATATGCTTCTGTTGCCTTTTCCAGCAAAGCGTCTTTTATGTGTTAAGCTGTGTGGTTTTAAATATCCGAACCAAACCACACTATATGCTGCAGAGGAAACGGATGACCTGTCCATACTGGCGCGTGACAGAACTTTTTTCTCTGCCTGCATGACTCACACATCATCAGAAACTGCGGTCATGAGAAATCGCAGCAGAATGTTTTTTTCTAGGTAGAGCGACTCTTCCCGCTGCGGTTGTCTCACCCGGTCTGCGTTTTTTATCTCCCCAGCTCCGTCTTTAAAGGCTCGGCAGTCTGCGTGTACAACATGGCGGACATCCTCACCGTCTTCAACGGGCCTTTTGCTCACAGAGACGGGCCCAACTTTCAGTGGGTGGCATTCCAGGGCCGCATTCCCTATCCAAGACCAGGAACTGTAAGTACACTCTGAGGGGAATACTGGTTTTAAACATTGTACACAGGTCAGGACTCTCATCATGGTTGTCTTTTTCACTCATCATCTATTTTTGATCACGATAGGAGGGGGACAAAATTGTCAAATAGGTGTGAACTTGTGAATGAGTTTCATTTTTGCACAAAACACACCCCTTGTGTCTCTGCAGTGTCCCGGGGGAGCCTTCACACCTGACATACACACAACAAAAGAGTTCCCAGACGATGTGGTGAACTTTGTGCGGAACCATCCCGTCATGTTCAACCCCATCCACCCTGTGGGAAGGAGACCCCTTGTGGTCCGTACCAACGCTGACTACAGATACACATCAGTGGCCGTGGACCAGGTCATGGCGGCCGACGGCAACTACCAAGTGCTCTTCCTGGGCACAGGTATGAGTGCACACATTCTACCGTTTAAAAAAATGCAGGGGTATCTTTTGCATTTCAGAAATGTTTGTGTTTGTGACTGATTTAGCATTAGGTTTTAATTTAATTTTCAAAGGCTGCCAGATGACTTAGTTCACTCATTTCCTTTTTTATTTTTGTTTAGGCTAAAATCTCAGACAGAAAACCCAAGAATCTTGGTTTCAGGATGCCTTTATGTTGCATTTCCCCTTTAACTTGGCAGATTGCTTTACTAGCAACACCATTTGTGTTGTTATTAACAACAGAAAACGTGTTAAGTGTAAAAACGTCCACAAAATGAGTAGACGGCTCATCAAATATTGCCAAAAGGTGTCAACATTTTCAAATCCATCCGGATATGTGATGCGACACCCATGCAGACGTGTTAACAGGCAGATGAGTTAGAAGTGAAAAAAGATTTATTCCATACTTTTCTGGGCTGGTCACAGCGGTGTTTAATGAGTAAATAATTGCCAAGTTGAGTTCTATTGCTGCAGCTGGTTATCAGATAAGCAGATAAGGGATGTTACAGCCGATAATGGGTGGTGCAGCTAGACTTTAAGCACAGGAACGTGCTGTTGGCGCAACATGTTTGGGTCATTCAGTCCTATCGCTGCTGAGATCAACACATTGGGATCATATCAGCAACATAAACCTCTCATTCAAATGTGTAGGCAATATGTCACAAAACCTGATGATCTCACATACTGTGTATCTTGTGTTTTGTTACTTCAAGGAAACTGTTAAGGTTTCTGCCCTTTCAATTATATGAAGCATGGATTAAAAACAACTGACTGTGGCTACTTGTTGGTATTACCATAAAAGATAAATTAATTTAAAAAAGAACTGTACTTGCCAAAGCTACAAATATAACTTAACTGACACAAAAAACAACATATTGATAAAAACCATCTCACAGGCAAAATCATTTGGAAGGAGGAACTAAACAGATTAGCTTCATTAACAAAAAGAGCTTGTCAAAATGAATGTATAGGCAAACTGCAGCCTTAAACATTTAAACATGTAATTTAGACTTTACATTTTATTTTTGTCAGTGGACAATCAGAGGTTCTGGGAGCTTTTACCGGTCACTGGCAGAATTACCAGTTTAAACAGCAATGCTGATTACAGAATGAACTGAAGGACATTTAAACACTGTTCTATTGTGTACTCCCCCAGTACCTGTCTGTTACGCTCATAAGAAAGAGGTGTGTGTATCTGTGTGCAGTATTAGCCGTGCATACGTGCTCATGCATATCCTTGTGGGCCGCTTTGCGTCGAGCAAACTGCGCTGGGACTCTCCCATGCAGCTGCTAGTGTTTATCGAGCAGCCTCTCCTGTCTGCTCCTCCAGCTTGGATTCTTGAAGGCAAGCCAGTGCTGCCTCACCGTATCTGCTCCTGAAACGGGGCTTTGTCTCAAGGATGAGGGAGACGCTCTTATCAGGCTTTTGCAGGAGCTGTCACCGTAACCTCTCCTCCACCTCCCGGGACAAAACAGCCGTGTTGATGATGGCGATGTTGCATCTTGCCCTTTTTGTGTGCCTTAACTTCCCTGGTATGCGCTTAAAACATTCCATTCCCACTCCTGCCAATGATTATTTTGCTGTTTAAACCAGGCACGACTGTCCTGCTTAATTCAGTAGCAAACTCAAGCAAGGTACAACAAAGTTAGGGTTTATTTTCTTTTTTCTCCAACAGTAGTTGACTGGCTCCTCATTGTTTAGCGATATCTGTTGCTAAATGCATGTCTGCTATGTCTTCCCTTTTTTCCCACAGACAAAGGTACGGTGCAGAAGGTGATTGTGCTGCCAAGCAATCAATCCCTGCATGAAGATCTGATCCTGGAGGAGCTGGAAGTGTTTAAGGTCTGTTCTCTGTATTCCTCCCTTTTCCCTTTCTTCATCTTACACTTTAATCCTTTTTTTTTCTCCAAAAATCAAAGGCAGCTAGGAGGAGGGTGAGCTTGGCCACAGCACAAAGGCCAAGGGCAGACAGACAAAAGCAGGGTGGCACTAGAAAAGATTGATGTGGCGCAGCACAAAGTGATGGGAAACATGCTAAAATACCACAGGAGTCTGCTTGTTGGCCCGCGTGAACCTGTACACATGTTGCTTTATTCTTTTTTGGAAAAAAATGTGCTCCCTTGAAAAGGCCCTAATTTCTTTAACCTTCTACCTCCACCTGGACTATTTTATTTGCTTCCATGGTATGAAGAATAGGTGGTTGTTGTTTTTTTCTGTGCATACAGCTCCCATACAATTACTTATAGGATTAAATTTCTGTTTCTGAACTTGTTTTTCCCCTTTATGTTCTTATCTTTTTTTCTCAGAACCAAGCTCCAATCACAAACTTAAGAATATCCTCCAAAAAAGTAAGTGTTCTGAATATTGCCCCGCAGACATTTGTTATATTGTTTAAGTTATTCATTGTACATGGAAATTATGCAGTACATGAAACATAAATCCCTTGTGCGCAATAAGCCGCCCCAGAGGCAGGGAAATAATAAGCTGTAATTGTTTCGGCGCTCAGCCTCATTTTCCTGTCAACCGTCCACTTATTAAGACAAACAGGGGGCTGACATTTGAACTGTTTGCTTTGCAGCAACAGCTGTATGTCAGCTCGGAGTTCGGGGTCTCCCAGGTTTCCCTGCACCGTTGTCATGCCTACGGCTCGGCTTGCGCTGACTGCTGCCTCGCCAGAGACCCCTACTGCGCCTGGGACGGCCTGAGCTGCTCCCGCTTCTATCCCACCGGGAAAAGGTGCACAATGATGTCCAGATTTCGTTCTTTTTTCTTCTTTTTTTCCGCAAATGTGTTAATATTTGTCTTAACCCAACATCAACATATGGATTTCTACGGTATACCTCTATATCCCCTTATATCAGTGTGAATTTAGGATATCTTGAGTTTTTTCCTAAAGACAACCGGCATGGTCTGTTTGGTTAAAGCAAATACTACAGTGCTCAGTGTGCCAAAGTGGGGACAGCAGCTGATGTATAATCTGCTAAGGGCAAGAGGATCGCATGGCTGGAATCCATCAGCGTACACTTGAGTGTATGCCGCGCTGCAAATTTAGCCATTGTTGTTTCCCTCCATATGCCCGGACAAAACGCAGACAAGGAGGGGTGAGCACCACCTCGCCTCTGAACCGACACCGCCGTGGTTTCTGTCAGGGCCAGCTGCAGGCCTCTTGACAATTCACCCAATCACAGGTCACGTTAAGCTTGGTTCCGGAACAAAAGTCCAAGCCTCTGGGTTTTTTTATAAGCAGGAAATGTGTCTGAAATGTGTCAGCTGTTTACATGTTCTTTCCCTCAAGCTGTTGGGTATGACTGTGCTCCAGCGAGTTCAATAACATGGTCAGATTTTCCTCATATTTTTCCGGCAGTCAGACGTCCCTGCACAGTTTCATTATGAGATGGAGGATGTTATGACTGGATTCCTTTTGGTAAATCTGAGGTGTGCTCTGTTGTTTCTTTTGTATTTTTTTTGCAGGAGAAGCAGGAGGCAGGATATTATGCATGGAAATCCACTGACTCAGTGCCGGGGATTCAATTTAAAGGGTAATTAAATTGGCAGTTCTTTCAAATGGATGTGGTAAATGTTTTTTAATCTTAAATATGGCTACTATATCTCATATTTAAATTTATAAGGGGACGATTAGCAAAATGTGTGTTTCCTTCATCCACCAAGATCCCAGATGGCCATTTAAATAACCCAATGAAGCTACTGCTAATTAAATGAGACAAGTGTTGGTAAAAGTGACACCAATCATGTCACTACGGAGACATTATGCACCAAATTTACATTTAACCTCAAATTGATTGATTGCTCTCCACATCCGTGGTTAGTTGGCACAGTTAGACCACCATAGAATATATATTTCTGTTGGACCTCTGCACTATTTGGGCTTGTTTATGAGACCAGGTGGGGTACAAATTTCTCATATAAATACATCCAATCCATTAGCCAGGGAGCAGTTTAATGAAAAGAGAGAAGTCGCTTCCTGGAATCATCCATTCCCGCAAACAGGTTTCATCTCTAAATTAACATGAGCTTGGGGAACTAGCCATATGGCCATCACCACTAATTAATCACAACCCTGTCATACATCTGGCTGAGTGATAAACTGTTTCCTTGATGAAAAAAATGACATCATGGGAAAGAGAGTTAATTTGACGCATGAAGGCCATACTGCAAAAAACTTAATTCTGGGTGGGCTTTAGTCGTGCTGCCACTGCCAGACTGAGCTTTTTTGTCCACAATTCGCTGTCACTGCATGGGCTTGAGACAGATTTGAGACCATCTGTGGGTTTTGTGTCTGTCAGCGAGTGACGTCTGACGGGCCCGTTTTGGTGTGTGTGTGTGTCTGTGTGTGTGTGCGTCAGCTTACAGGAACGCAGTGGAGATGCTGCAGTACGGTGTAAAAAACAACACCACCTTCCTGGAGTGTACTCCAAAGTCCCCCCAGGCATCTATACGCTGGCTCATTCAGAGGGACAATGACAGGAGGAAAGAGGTCAGTCTGACATTTTAGGCGGTGATAAGGCAGCTTCATGGCCACCTTTATCTATAGTTTCTAACAATCCTCCAGATATACCTGCTGAAATGCCATTTTTTCATCTTCAGGGAGTAGATCCCAAAGTTTGTTTTCTCATTAAACATATCATGACGAACCACTTAGCTCATATGTGTTATCAGGACTTGTATCACCGAAAGACAAAGGGATTTCTAATAGACAGGGGAGCTTCACCATGAGGAACGATTTAGACCAGAAATAATATGATCCTTGGCAAATGCATTGCGTTCTCAGGGGGAAGAGACATTTAACAAATGTTCAACATTTGAATGGTAGGAATATCATGATTTAGCCATGAAAGATCAAATATAGCCTCCAAAGAGACACACATATGATGAAAAAAATACAGGTTTTATTCATTTTCCTCCCACTTCACTGGAAAACATTTGATGTAATGACCATTTATCACCAAACTTTAATCTCAATGAGCCTATCAATGAGAAAGAAAATAAAGGCACAGAGTAGTGAATGTTATCAAAGTCCTTAAAATTGGTTTAGTTAAATGAATAGATTTCAATTAAAATATTATTGAAAAGAAGCATTACAGCAGACCTCTGTTCTCCGTGGTCTCGCATGGAATGCGTAGAAACTGAAGACAGCTTTTATTTAGTTTAGTTTTATTTAATTAATTTCAGTTTAGCTTTTCAAATCCTTCTTCCAACTCATATTTTTATTTCTACTGACAAAGCTGCAGGCTGAAGAGCGGTGGAATATGTCCACACTTTTTGGAAAAATATCCTTTTTCCTTTGTTTTCGATTATCCATTGTTTTAAGCAACTGTCATAAAATACCAACACTATAGTCACTCTGTATACAGTAGTTCTTCATCATCTGTAATGCAATGAGGGGATTACAACTGCGACTTGAACCGGATGTGACAATATAGAGAATTACATTGAGTAATTCTGTCACGATTTCAAATTGTATCTGTATATCTGAATTTCTGCAGGTGAAGCTCAGCGACCGTGTCCTCTCAACCGAACACGGCCTCCTCATCCGCTCCGTCCAGCTCCCCGACCAGGGCCTTTACTACTGCCTGACGACGGAGAATGGCTTTAAGCGCACCGTTGCCAAAATCCGCCTCCGCGTGATTGGCGAGGCCATGGTGAGCGTGCTGACGGACAAGCAGCAGTCCCCCTGGGCGTGGGCCAGCTCCCTGCACCCCAAAGTCCTGCTGGAGGCCTTCAGTCCAGCGGAGAGCTTGGCTGTGCAGCAGTACTGCAAGGAGAGGAGGGAGTTCCAAAACCTGCAGCAGAGACATCTGCAGCAGCCCCCGCCGCCGCCCGGGCCCCTCAGGGGGGACCTGGCCAAACTCAAGCCCCTGCTGGACCGCAGGAAGAGCCGCAACAGACGCAACCACGTCCCAGATGTGTGACGCGGAGAGCCGGCAGCTGCGGAAACCGGAAAACGCACGACACCGTTCAAAGCAGTTCCAGACGCGTGCGCCCCGCTCTCATCTCAGTCGGAAAGCCGCACGGTGGATGTACAGTAAAAACAGGACGTGGGTTTTTTAGAGAGTTGTGCTTTGGCAATATTTCTCTTTCTTGCATGAGACACAGCGACCAGATGGCTGGGATTTGTCACTTGTACACAAGCAACCACTAGCCATTGATTTGCTCTGATGGTCACAACACAAAGTGAAGCTGAACCTGTTACGACTGCCATTTCTAAACCGTGGTTTGAGTTGACAACGCACATGAATACGTTTTAATGCATCTGTCCTACATTTACTCTGTGGAACAGTAACTGGCTTGATGTTAGCTCAAAATCAAATTTTTCCTTTAGAGGAAAAAGTTCCTTTAAAAATATCATTATTGTTATGCTATTGAATAAGTGCAAATGACCAGGGAGCAGAATGATCACTAACAGTGACTGCTGCTGCTGTTTATAATAAATACAATCGTCCTCTCATTTGAATGTTCAATTTTAATGAAGTCTATTCCATAGAAAGTACAGGGCCTTTATGAGCTCATATAAGTTAATATTTACACACTGTTTACAGCTGCATCACTCATATAAAGTGCAGATGACCAACGTTCCAAATGAAGGATGTTGCATGACGTGGTTTTTTCCAAACTTCAAGTCTGGCTCTGAAGTGATCCTAAAAGAAATGCTGTACTATCAGGTGAGAGACGTCACAATAACGGAGGAAACAAACCTGTCAGCAAAAATGCACCAAGAGCCAACGTTAAACCCAACAGTATTTAGCTAAATGCTACAGCAAAACTAGGGGGAAAAAAGATGAAAAAGCAATACAACAAAACCAAAAACAAATGATTACACAAAACATAACATGATAGCAAACCCGACAGCGAACTCTGTTTTAGATTTCTTGCCATGTTTTTTTAAATGTTATTTCCCGTAATGTGTTTTATCTTTGGCTGTGTTTTTGGAAAGTTTTGCGTTTTTCCTAATTGGTTACAGTGCCTTTGAAAACATATTTTTTTGGCTTTGTTATGGGGAAATCTTCTGGTTGGTTGTATTTGACTTTCTCTTTCAGGGTTTGTTTTTGTGTTTTGTGGAATACTGTTTTGTCGTCTCCTTTGTTACGATATCAATAATTGCATTTTTCCTGCTGCTCTCTTTTGATTTTCTTTTGATTTGTTGTTTTTTCGGGGGGTGTTTTTTATTTTCATTTTGGCACTTCAGGTCAGAAGTACTTGGTAGAAAAGAAAATGCAAGTCACTGGTGTCATCTCTGCTCTATTTATTTCTGTACTCAAATGTACACATTCTGTTACAAAACATGACTCACTGTAATCAAACTACATATTGCTTCACATTTCTTGTGTTTCCATCATGAAAGCATGTTTTATTAGTGAATGCAGACATACCATCCTTCCATTTTTACCTTCCCATTTATCTGTTTCAACAACCAAAGTAGCATTTGCACTTATCGTAGTGTAAAGCCTCGAAATTTTCATGTTTACATTCAATAGTGGAATTTGAAAAATCTCATTATCCTTCACTGGATTCCCTTTTTCTTTTCTTTTTTTTCAGCAATGTGGAAAAACAGTTTTTTCCAATGTATTAACTGTCATTGAGGTACTTTTAGAGTTAGATTATTTGACTTGTGTGAATAGATTTTTCTTTCCCTGAAGCATAGAGAATGTAGATAGAGATCCTTGTTTATGTATAGAGTATTTTGTTTGTTTTTGTCTTTAAATTAATGTTGCGCCAAGTGGTTCATCGTGTATATAAATCCAGCATTATCCACTAACTAGCTATGACTGTATCTGCAAATTGCAGACATCAACAGTGTTATTTTCGTCTGGAAAAAAGTGTGTAGCTACCCTCGCACAGATCTCCGCAACGTATATGATCAAATTTGTGCGAGCTGCGTCACGTCAACGTAGACCTAGTGTCCTGGAACAAATTTATTTGTATTTATCAGTGTCATGGTAGCCCGAATAAATGGTTTGAAAATAATCTGATTCGGCAGATTAATGAGTTGGCTGATTGATTTGGCAGTACAGGAAGTACACAGGCACAAAAACCCCAAAAAAGGTGAGTACATCTGAGGGTAAATAAGCAGCGTTGGACGTAACAGATGTGTGAAACATATGACAATAATGATTGAGTCAATCAAACTTCCATTTGAGTCCTTTCTTTTAGAAACTGTAGACATTTAATTTGACGGATGTAAAATGTTGTTTTCTCGGCTCACCTCCCGCTACTTTTTAAAATAGTTTTTCTTGCAGCCATTACCCTCCTGCTTTTGGATTTCACAGATCCAACAACTGTTTTTGTGTTTTACTTCCTTGCTTGCTGCCTGTCTGTACGGTCGGCCTCAGCTGCAGCCTGCCTGTGTTTGACCTCTGCTTTGTATCATAAAGACGACATACTGGACTTTTACTCCACGATAACAGTTATCACTGCATCAAATTAATTTCCTCGTAGGCTGCCACGGGCCATTTAAAGCCATAAAACCAAAAATGACCTCCTGTTGTCTGAGCAAACAAGCCATGGTAATAGTCATAATACCGGTGGAAAAGTAGAAAGTGGGCACAAATTAGAATCTGGAATCAGTGGTCTAAGCTGTATTTGACCTGAGGGTCAAATACAGTTGATGTGACGTGAAGAGGAACAACACAGTGCAAGGAACAAGACGTTTAGAAAAATGTCCTTTCTCAGCTTTTATTCGCTTTGAACATATTTGTTCACGAAATTAATGAGAAATGTTATGTTTGTACATTTCTCACACGTGGATGTCAAACAAATCCCAAAAGGATTACCTGAAAGTTTCCACTTATTCTCCCTCAAGAAATCCCTGACGAAGTTAATGTTACAGTGTTTGCAATTAAATTAAACTTGGCAAAGAATTCAGCCAACAAGCTTGATAAAATCACAGTATCCCCCCTTTGTGATATAAAAGGAGGTATGACATTATAAATAACAGCGAAATTACAAAAAGGTGCAAGTTCATATAAAAGGGTGGATGTCCAATAGCAGCTTGAATGAACCGTTCTCCTTCACGCGATCACCTTGCTTTCTGTCTTTTTCACCACACACAACGAGATGAGACACACGACGAAGGTGGCCACACCCGTACCCAGCAGCACCTTTTGAATTACATCCAACATCTGTATGCGAGATATGAGCGCCTCCTTAAACATGTCAGCTGTTTCGTCATCCACCGAAGCCGTCTACAGGATACAGACAGGAGAGAGTGACTGATTTATATCTGTCACATACTCCACATAACTTTCTGTTTGTCAGTATTCCCCTTACCTCATTCATCCAAACGACAGGAAATATGGTATAGTCTTTCACTTTCTTCAGCACCCTGTTGGAAGAGAGTCAATTACTTTATATTTAGATCATTATTCTGCCTCAAGACAGTTTTGATAAAAGGAGTGAGCTTAGATAGTCTTTTCGCGTGTGCCAACCTAATAAGGTAGTCCACACAAAGCTGGAACATAGTTAGGCGAATGCAGAAATTCCGTAAAAACACAGACACATTTTACTGAGTCAAGATCATGCTATTTTTTTCTTTGTATTATTTTTGAAGTGGGATTTAGCCCAAAATAGACTAAACTGATGGCCTAATGTCAGCAAACAATTCCCTCCTCATTGTTTCACCGTGTCCTACACCTTAACAGCGCCATCAACATCTTCCCATTAAGCTGTTCAGGACATTGGGGAAATCAGTCTGATGTGCTGCAAATGTGTAAATGGTCTCCGACAGACGATTCAACATAACATAGCTGATGCATGAAGCCTAAATGCTTAATAAAAGCATACATTTAAGGACACAATCAGCACAGTGTGTCAGCCGAAACTGAATCTTAGATTTGAATCCCAGTAGTCCAATAGAACTGCACATCTAGTTAATCTCAAACTATGTTGGGCACTAGAAAATTCAACAACTATCTATCTATCTATCTATCTATCTATCTATCTATCTATCTATCTA
>JABUIW010044429.1:4421108-4433770 GCA_013363375.1 Menidia beryllina
GTGTGTGTGTGTGTGTGTGTGTGTGTGTGTGTGTGTGTGTGTGTGTGAGCGTGTATGTGTGAGAATGGCAGTACAGTATGTCCATAATATTTGGATATCCACTGATCTGTTTGAAAAAATTGTTCATATTTACAAAGCAAATTAATTCATTGTTTACTGTCTATGGAAAAAATAAACCCCGACGAACTGTTCAGCTTCCAGCATGCAAATAAGTGGCTCTTAGGTAAGACTAGGTAAAGTTATGTGTGCTGATTATAAGTACAATAACTATCGAGGCATTTCCGGTTTGAGTTTCTCCCTTGAAAATAAAGGAGCGATAAGGTTTTGCTTTGTTTTAAAATTGTTATCAGAAAACAAATCGCAACAAACATGTTAACATAAAAAGCAAGATAATCCAGAGAGCAAAACTGTAAACAGTATTGATGATTTAGGTATGCCAGCCCCAAGCTAAAATATGTAATTACTCCTTTAACTAGCATGCCAGTCCTTGGGACATAAAATTTAGTCAGGAAGAAGCAGTGACCTAAAAAAATATATATAAATGTCCAAGAATTTACTCAAACATATCCTAAGAATCAGAACTTGAAATAATGTCACACAAAAAACACGTGGGATGCAAACACTAATATGAAGCAGGCTTCACACAAAAGATATATTCATCTTGAAAAGAATAAACAGTATATGCAGGCCTGATGCATTGGTTGGGATCTTTCCTAACAACGAACAGCTTCATAAGAATATATTTAAGCTGTAAGCTATTGGCTTTCATCCATGTCATGAGTTATCGACTCTTCCTTTTATAAATACTAAATCTATGTCTCTCTGTCGTCTGTTCAGTTGTGTTGTATCATTAAAACTTGCTGTTTAATGAAGCATCGGAAAAGAATAACTCATTTTAAACAATACATTTCACATCCATGTTTACTGACACTAACCTCAGTATTTGATTAGAATTTTGATTTTATCAAGTGGATCCTTTTGGCGGATTATATCAGAACAAAGTATCTTTTTTAGAATGTAAATAGTAGAGTCTTCATCAAAAGAAGAACCTAGAGATATTCAGGTTGATGACTTCTATGCTTTCTTTTCCTCTTTTTTTTTAACAGGATTGGTGAAACACTTTTAGTGTGAAGAGTCACACCGGAAGTGAGCTCGTGCTTGCCGCTGGTGGAGCGCGCGCGGCTGCTCTCCAGTCCCAACAGCTCTCACAGTCCGGGCAGTCGCCACCACCGCAACGGATGGACGCGAAGGGGTTGGAGGCATATCAACACGGTTTTTTTTTGTACTGCTCAACCAGTCTTCTCTTGGATTTCTAGGATGCAACGAGGATTTTAATACACAAACACTGCGTCTGTGAACCACGGCTATATTTTTTTCCCTCTTTTTCTAAAGTCGAATCGCTTCCCCTTTCCCCCCCCCCCCTCCACACACACCACCAGATCGATTGCCCGTTGCATGAAAAAGGGCGTGTGTTCGGGGGTGAAGGCAGTTTTCGTTTTAACCAATTAATGTCAGCGTACATGGTGTTTTAGACACCTATTTTCCACACCATCTGGGTCTGACGGACACGGTCGAAGATGGGGTGCACGCTGAGTACCGAGGACAAGGCGGCGGTGGAGCGCAGCAAAATGATCGACCGGAATCTCCGGGACGACGGCGAGAAGGCGGCCAGGGAGGTCAAGCTGCTGTTGCTCGGTAAGGAAGAGGCGAAGCTAGAGGGAAGGAGCGGGGGGGGGCGGCTAAGAGACTCGGTCAACTTCGCTTTGTGTGTTCCACTACGGCGGTGTTAGCAAAGAGGAAACTGGGGGAACACACCCAGTCGTTAAAATCAAGCTGGAGTTAGTTAATTTAATGTGGAACGGGTTGGGTACGAGGACAGTGATTTCTTGGCTTCTACCCCCCCCTCTTTTTTAAATTTTATTTCTAATATTCTGCGTCGCTTAGTTCTTCCCGTTTCTTGCTAGCTTTACTTAACGGTAAACTTAATTAGTAGCCTGCTTCAATTAGCCTGTACACGTAAAGACAAACTTCTCAACGGCGTTGGACGGTTTGTTCATCACGTTGTGTGTGGTTCGAATGACTTTCAGCACAAGTTTTTTTTAAAATCTCGTTTCTGTTGTTCCAACTACTTGTATTGACAGGGTCTGCTCAACAATGGCACATTTCCTCTGTTCTGGCCCAGTGCAGTGCGCTGAAAATGGGCCCGTGGCTCATTAGGGGCCCAGGCCTAACTCATTGTGACTGAAAACTGTTGCCTCTTCTCTTCTCATTTTGTTTTTAGCCTGTCTCAACCCTCCCTGCCTCCTGCTTTTCACGCTCAGCTCACCTCCTTGTGAGGCTGAACTTTGCCTCCCTTCCCTGGGATGAATATTGCATACAGATTTCATGCGTATGAGGCCCCATTTCACATCAGGGCTGTCTGTTTTGCCTTAAAGGTTACGGACGAGAAGGGACATGTTGTGCCACAAATGTGGTTGGCTGGAAGCCCTGAACTGGTAAAGTCTGAATCAGCTGGAAAGCACATAATCATGACTACCTCGACCGGATTGGCATTGTTAGAGTTGATAAAAACCTGGCTGTGGTATGACATTAGTTGCTGATGAAGAGATAGTTTCCTCATGACCCTCTCATTACTGTCAGCAATAGCCAATTTCGACTGGCCTTTGTGTGTCCAAACAATTTTCAAGTCTTCCCTGTTTGAGTAATGCAAGAGAAACATGAGACAAACAAACATGAGAATTTATTTTAGTAATCTGGTATCCCTCTGGTATATGTATTTATTCTATTCTGGTACTATGAAGCACACCTGCTGATCCTTTTGTTTTCTCGTTATTATAATGAGTTGCATTCATTACTTGGTGGGCTTTTGCCTCCTTCTGACAGCGCGTGTGGATCATTTGCATTTAAAAGCCAGAGGCGAGTCGCGTCTCAACAAATAACAGGCCATACACGTCAAAAACCCTGCTATCCTTGAAAATGGAGCCCATAGGTGAAAACTTTTCCATCAGGCTCTTGCCTGCTTAGCTGTGGGGAATGTTGACATGCACACACACACACACACACAGACACATGGCATGTGGGTTACCAGAACACAAAGTGTGAGGCCAGGACCAGTAGCAGACAAACACCTGACAGGAGACGCATAACAAGAGCTGTTTGCAGCCTTTGTGGGTAGAATTGTGAGATAAACAAGAATTCCTTGTGTTTCTGTGTGCGACTCGGAGAGAAAGGGGGGGGAGAGGGGGAATCAAAACGAGAGGTGGTCAGTGAATCACGCGTTGGAGAGAAGTGAGCTTTTCATTTTGCAGGACAAAATGGAGTTTAGGGAGGTGTTGGTACAATTTTGTTTGAGCAAGAATGCAGTAATTTTCTTGTCAAAGGTAAACACATTCCTCGTGCGCGCCGGGGCCAGATGGGGCTTGCTGATTGAAACTGAGCAAGTCGGGTCAAGCTTCTGCTATGCTCATGAAGGTTTTTCACAGCTCTTTGCTTCCACACAGACCACACAGCGTTCCTTATCTCCTGGCGGCTCATGAGTGGAAATGCGTTTTTTGCCGCCATGAGAGTTGTGCTGCTTTGCCATGATTTCATCCACTCACAGCGGTAGCCAGGTAACCCACTCAGCCCGGTCAGGTTACCGCCCGAGGTGACATGCGGACAGCCTCTGGATGCCAGGAGAAAGGTAGAGAGAGGCTGTAAGATGAGAAGCCTGCCGACGGCTGCAGCATTAAAAATGAAAAGCTCAGAGGAGTGGCGTAAGGAGCTTTAGTGGTTTACCTTGAACACAAACAGGCAGCGAAAAGATATTTTTAGAGATTGCTTGCATCATGCACAATTGAGGGGTGTTTTGTCTCGAAACACACCCCTGTTGACACACATAAACAGTCAACGGAGCTTGTTGACTGAGGCTCCACGGCTGGCCAGGCTGGAAGACGAGACGCCTTTGTGTGTTTTTGTGGAGCGTGCGGGTATTTGTGTGTCGGTGACCGTCCGGCCACAAGCCTGAAGAGATCATCACAACCCAGGAAAAAGAACATATTTGCATTCACAGAAGTATCTGACTCGGGAGCCTGGGCTCCTCCTGCAGGCTCGGGCGCCTGCCGTCTCCTCTGAGCAAAAAGCCCGCACATTTGTCACCGTGCTCATATTTTCATTTGGCTCTCATTTCAGTTTAATCATCTCCACGACCCAATTATCAGACTATTCATATCTCCACACTGAAATAGATTACAATCTCCCCAGCCTAATTACTCTTTCTATAGCCGCGCTGCAACTCCGGGACGATTTAATTCAGCATCCTCAGGCTTTGTCTGACTTTTGCCGTCTTTCTGCTTCAGTGTTTTCAAACGCTGCGGTCGAAGATGCCGAGCGGCGTGCCTGTGCTGCTCGTCTCGGTGACATGAGAGATAAAGACAGGCAGTGGAGTAGGTGAATTGCTTGCGTCCCTGTTATTGGACTTCGACATCAGTGCGCGAGCAGTTCAGTCCACGCAAGCGTTGGTTGGCGTGCTCGTGGGAAACAATCTCACAGCAGTCGATTGTGCTTTTCGGCAGATCGATCTCCGTGATTAACCGTGGTCATTTCCTCTGGTTGGGTAGCACCACTCGGCGGCTTCTGGAATCCTTCACCAGTGACTCATACTTAAATCCGCCCATAGAGACAGAAAGGGGGGGGGGGGGGGGGTTGGATAGTGAGTGAGAGGAACGATAAATCATGAAGGGAAAATGACTGTAGGAGACAGAGAGAATGTGGAAGAGGAACGGGGATGTGTACGGCCAAGTCAGAAGTGGAAAACCAAGCAAAAGAAACAGGGTCTGAGGGGCTGGCTTCATGGCGCTAATGTGCCATCACTAATGTGTTCAGCACATTGTGCCAAACTCCAGCAGCCCTCCTTGGATCGCTCGCCTAAGAAGAGGACGTGGCAGCGAGGCAGCGTGACCTTCATAAACCTCCCTCACTATTTCCCCGTCATGCTACCATCTGATCCCAAAGCCAGCGAGAATGTTGAGAATTTGCACAGATTGTCCCAGAAAATGTCCTTTTTTTTGTTTTGGTTTGTTTTTTTGCAAGCACTATACACCATTGTCATGAAACGGTCCTCTCCTCGTCCTCGCCTGACTCTAGTTTAAAAAGCGTGGGGAGCAGATAGGAAAGGCTTTGTTCTCGAGTTCACTGCAAGGCCGAACTTGAGTTTTCCCAAAATAGCTTGGAACCGCAAGAAAGCGAAACCAGCTGCTCCAGCGGTTGTGGGTGCGCTGCAGTTTTAGGGTGGGTGCATCAAAGCTGCGGCTGTGTAACGTGACTCAGCACCTGGAGCGATAGGTCAGGCATCCTGCTGCTTGTAACCCTTTAAGGCTCCAGAGAGCCCAAATCAGCGGTTTCACTCTGTGACCTGGAGGCTCTGGCAAAAGCCACACCTCAATGATGCCGCAGCCGTTCAGAGGCCAGAACCCACCAGCCCGTAGAAACACCACATGGATTATGGCGTTGACTCAGACTCTAAATTGATGGGATTTGTTCAGGTTTAACCTTTTGGAAACACTCAGAAATCAGCACAGCACTCGTTCAACTTTTTTTTGTGACTGAATGTAAAAGATTCAGAGCTAAAGTTCACTTTATCAGAGTTATATTTGTGTCAGTTGAATTTATGCAGGAGTTCGTCAAAGTGGGGAAAAATTTGAGGGGAACTGGTTTTAACATTGGAAAAAAAATCAAGGCAATATTTGTTTACTTTTTGGGCAAAACAATACTCGATTACTGAAAGAAATTGTCTGCCTTTCAAGAAGTGCTCATTAGAGTTGGCTCGAGTTTCTCTCACGAGGACGCGTCTCTCAACCTCATCGCTGATTTGGCCCTCCGAGAGCCCTCCGTGCTGGCATGCGGGGCGGGCGTCTGTGTGCGGCTGTGTGAGAATGGGTTTTTTGGCCGGCCGGAGAGCCACAACTGTGCCAGCGCACCCACCCTCCATGCCCAGGTCCCGCCTGCACTCCCGGAGCAGGATGCTTGGCCTCTGAGCACGGGGAGCCGGCACAGCGGCGTCCCCCCGCGCTGCACCCACACAAGACCGGTGAGGCGTAATTAAATCTGTCCTCAGGTGAACAACCTAATGGACGAGGTGCTCGCTCCGTACTGTCAGTACAGAGTTGTAAGCAACAGAGGGGAAGTTTGCAGGAGTTCAGGCTTTTTTTCCTCCCGTACGCCCTCGTTTTCCATAAACTGTCCTCCGCTCCGATGGGGCCACATTTGTCTCGACAACAACCCCCACCCCCACCCCGCGGGGAGAGTGGAGCGAGGCCAAGCGCGGGGGTCATTAAAGAAGAGCACGCCACTGTCATCTCTTAGTCATAAGGTGACGGAGGCGGTAGGTGTCACGATGTGGTTCCGCTTCCTCATTTTCAGTTTCTGAAGGGGAAGTGGTGGGCGCTTGACTCAGAGGACGGCCACTCACGAGGGGTTTTTAGGAATCTTCCTAAGCCAGGGAGGCGGGCAGTACCGAGAACCAGCTCTCCGCCACTGTAATGGAAGACTCTGTTGGACTCTGGTGGTTCTAATGCAGCTGATGGTATTGTCCATTAGAGCATGTGTCTGAACAGTGCGGTCAATGGAGGCATCGCAGATTGCTTTCACTGGTAAGGAAAACATTTCACTTGCCCGAGATGGAGACGTAAAATGCTGAAGCGGACAAAAATGCGGCAGCAGGGGGATTACATATAATGGTTGTCAGTGTTTCTCACACTCATGGCCAGAAAACCTCCTTCTGCGACTGTAGCCTCTCACAAGTGGTGTCCCAACAGAACCAGAGCAATTACCAAGGACACTGACAATTTAAGTAGCCTAAAAAGGCAAAAGCAGATGGTTCTTATTCCTATCAGGGCCTCCTTTCTTCATTCTTTCCATTTCTGAGGCGTTTCACCCGTCAGGTAAACTGCTGTCGCTCCAATTAGTGGACGAAACGTGCAACCTGCCTCGCCTGAAGTGGCACCGCGCACGGCTGGAAGTACTGTCAATAATCATCTATTTTATCATTAGTCGGCTTGAAGGCCGACACTGAAAGCCAGGCCCTCGCTGCGACCCCCCCGAACGCGCAGCTGACTCTCACAGTGACGAATTCAGTTCAATTAAAGGAGAACTGATCACAGAACAGTCATCTGAGCAAGCCTTTTGGCACTGAGTAAGCAGCAGGGGGAAAAGGCTCTTTGGAACGTAGATGCTTTGATTAAAAAGAAAAAAGACTGAATTTCTGATGTTTTTTCTTTCACCCTCTGCTGGTGAAAATGGAAATGATCAGCTTTCACTGAAAATGAAAATGTTCTAAATGTGCCCAGTCTAATGACCTCCCCCCCCACTCTCTGTCTTTTCCAGGTGCTGGTGAATCGGGGAAAAGCACAATCGTCAAGCAGATGAAGTAAGTTCACTGCTGCGAATGCAGATAATCAGAACAATCTTTTTCATTTCTTTTTTCTCTTCTTCTTCTTCTTCTTCTTCTTTCCTCTTCCACACTCACCCGATCGGAATAGCACAACGGGACCGTAGCAGATTCCACACCAGCAGGGCGTTCATCAACACACACACACACCTGTTTTATGGCTAGAATGCCTCTGTGCAGACTCTACCTATGCATCATCCACAAGCCGCGCGCGTGTCCGGCATGCGAATGAGTTTTTTCATAAATAGTCTCTGAGAGGCACTCATCAGTCGTTAGCCATAGCTTTATCAGTCGGATGTTGGCCTGCGCGACCCCCGTGCGCCACACGGTTCCAGCAGACGTGTCAATTTTCTCACTCGTAAATCGAGGGCACCTCCAGTGCACAAACACATTCGTCTGGCGGAAGGGGTAGCATTTCCATTTTGTTTTGGGTTTGACATTTGACACTGTTGCAGCGCACTTATTTTTCTGGAGCCAGAACAACAAGCAGAGGAGTCCACATTTCGTAAACCATCTGGGGGAAGAACGACAGTTGCTGAAAAAGATTGCTAAAAATGAGGTGGGGGGGGTGGGGGGCTGATGGACAGAAACGATGCCTTTCCTTTGTGAGCCCGTGGTGTTGGCAGAATGAACAGACAGGTGGGGAGAAAACTTGCCTCGGGATGGCCCACTTGCATGCTTTTTTAGCGCCTTGGACACTTTTTGGGTCCATTCACAGTGACGCACAAGGAAAGACCTTTGAAAACAAAATCGGGGCCAGTCCAAATAGCAAATACTACCACATGGACTGTTTAAGCACATTATTTTCAGCGCACAGTTTCTCAAGGCAACAACAAATTACAGAAAAGTGCTCATAGATTATCTAGTTATTTGGTTGCCCACCTCCAAAGTGGCGTTTTTCTCTGTTCTGACCCCCCCCACCCGCACCCCCTTTCTCTGTGCAGGGCCTCTTCACGCGAAGCTTCTGGTGCTTTGAACAACAAAGCAACAGGCTTTAGTTGATCATCCCATAACAAAAACAGGAATGCCTAATTATCACTCCAAAAGCTAGTGCTGTTCGCAAAGCTCCACATTTATTCGTTTTAGGATTCACCGGTGCACAAAAAGCCCTTAATCTAACACTGAGTGAATATTTTTTGTGTTTTGTTTCTCTATCATTAATCCACATCATTTTCTAATTGGAGCACTTCGAATGAACATGGAAGCTCATGTCGAACAGAAACATCTGGAGCATATGGTCAAACAAACAAACGAGAGTCTGGTACACCTTTGTGGTGTTTTGCCGACCAAACGTGATGAATGATTCTTTTGTGTTCTCCTGCCGTGTGTCTTGATAAGAATCCCATAGTGAAAATAAACTGCCTTAGCTTGAAGATAATCATTTTTAGTACTATAAGCTTTCAGTTTGACAGTAAGTAGTTCTGAGTGCCACTGTGGGGGGAAAAGTCCCCCCCCCCAGTGACTGATCATGATTCCAGCAGCCAGAAATGAAGAAATGTGAAGAGATCAGGGCCGTTTAGGTATTTGCGCAGACTTCATACTGAGAATCTGAAGTCGGAGCGTTATGAGGGACGCTGAGATGGAAGAAATACTCATATATCGTCATTTTTCTTGAGCTCGTTGGACGGATGACTCAGTCTGGAGATTTGTCACATAGAAATGACTGGTGCGGCGGAGATTTTGTTATTATTTTTATTTATTTCCCTCTCCTTTTTGCAGGATCATCCATGAAGCGGGCTACTCAGAAGAGGAATGCAAGCAGTACAAAGCCGTGGTCTACAGCAACACCATTCAGTCCATCATAGCCATCATCAGGGCCATGGGACGCCTCAAGATCGAATTTGGTGACGCCGCAAGAGCTGTGAGTGATGGGGGGAGAAGAGATTTGGCCAGATTAGGGCAGAGCTGTTTATGGTTGTGGGAGTTTTCCAGTCTTTCTAGGACTTCAGTGGCTGTTTGATAAATGAACACTTTTATTTTTGGGGGGTTTATTCGATACTGATATGCTGCTAAAATGTCCTGAGAATCCTGCTACTGGCTTTGGAGCTGGATGGGAGATTAGTGTTCCCCCCGGTTTTGTAATGGCTTTGACGGCTGATTGGTGATGTTGACACCGCACCGGCTGGTCTGGCAGGACGATGCGCGGCAGCTGTTTGTGCTGGCGGGCTCGGCAGAGGAGGGCTTCATGACGGCCGAGCTGGCTGGTGTCATCAAGCGGCTCTGGAAGGACGGCGGTGTCCAGGCCTGCTTCAGCCGCTCCCGCGAGTATCAGCTCAACGACTCGGCAGCATAGTGAGTCACACAAACACTCATAACCCCTCCACAAAAGCACACACACATATCCCTGGTCAAACACTGAGGCTCGCCTGACACAGGCCCCCCCCCCCCAACCTTCAGCCGCACTCAGGGAACCAAACGCCACTGCGTGCGTCTGGACCTTTAGACTGTCAATATTTGCCTTCCTGTCCCCAGCCTGAAGAGCGGCGGCTAAACAGACGGTTTAATCTCTGACCTCACGCTTAGGCACAAGAACGTTTGCGACACACCCCGAGAAGTTTGAAAAAGTTTGTCAAGCGAAAAATGTTCACAGATCTCTCTCTGTCCCCTAAATGTTAAAGTGTCAAGTTGAAAAATTGGATTAATTGAGGTGTCATTAACGGCCACAGCAGATTAACTCACAAAGTGGCTAAAAAAGGAACCAGACGCGCTACATATAAATCACAAAGGAGTTTGCTTCAGTAACTGTTGAGCACATAAAGTAGAGGGAAACCTACAGGATATGGAAAAATCCTTTAACTAATTACAAAAAAACCTGGATGCCATCCATCTATTTTTAGCGGCTCCATCTTCCTTTGCCGGATCAAGAGAGAACTGCAGCCCCCCGCAGCAGGTCCCACAATCGGCCAAATGTGGGACATCACTTTGGACGGATGGCAAGCCCATTACAGGCCTCACACACAGGGAGTTTCCAGTCCAGCTCCATACTGTGGGAGTGTGGGCGGGACCGGAGCACCCACAGTGAACCCACCAACCACAGAGCAAAACAATGCACACTCCCCACAGAAAAGCTCTGGGCTTAGATAAAAAGCGAGGTCCTGTTCGCAGCCCAGGTCACTAAGCCACCACCACATTGTCTAAATTTAACTAAAGCCAATGTTCCGAATGGTTTTTAAATCCTTATTCCGACATATTGTCTGTGTGGAACTATAAAAGTTGGAATTACTACTTCTTTTTCATCTGTAGTTTAGAATCTAGTCCAGTTGGCCTTTTTTTTTTTAACAGCGTGTATTTGCCCTCCCCCTTTACTCCTTCTTTATCTCCCTTTCTCTCAGCTACTTGAACGATTTGGACAGGATATCCCAGGCCACCTACATCCCAACCCAGCAGGATGTCCTGCGGACCCGAGTAAAAACCACGGGCATCGTGGAGACGCACTTCACGTTCAAAGACCTGCACTTCAAGTGAGGATTTCTCCCCCGCAACAACTGGCTCACACTCCAAAGTGTCTTCACACAGCGGCTTAATTAGCGCTCCTTCCTGCCACTGACTCATTCGCTCCTTTAGAAACTCCCTCCGAACGTGCTCAGCTGTGAGCTGTGACGGTCCAGCACACACCAGGAGTGACTCAGTGGTGGCCCTTCATTTACATGGACAGGAAGTGGGGGCAGCAGGCTTTGTAACGTCACCACAGCTTTGATTTTTAGCTTCTTTCAACATCACTGAAGATATAGTAGAAATTCTACTTAGCTGTGGAAAAAAGTGAGGTTTCTGGCGCTTCTTATAAAGCAGGAATACATAAGTAGCTTTCAACCACTTTCCAAGTACAAAGTCCTCCATTTTACACTTAAAAAGGCGTCAGCCTGCGTTTATTCTGCCGTTATTTGTGCTTACTGATTGTTTGAGCTGTAGAGAAATGCTGCATCTAGATTTAAAGCATCTCCAGATGAGGCCCGAGCTGTGGAGCTGTACACTCGCAGTCGCTCCACGAGCTTCACGAGGCCCTTGTTGGTTTTAAAGACATCTCCCTAAGCACAGTGGCCCTAAATCGCTCAGTCCTGATGCGCATGATGGCAAAACGACGCAACCAAAAGCACGGCAGTCCCCCAAATGCATCCACTGCTCGGAGAACACGCCAAAGCTCAGAGCTGCCTTTATGTACGCTGCTCAAACCCTCCAAACAGCTCTCAGCTGCAGAAAACCCAGCCCGGCCGGCGGGTTTGACGCAGCCCCACCTAGCCACACGGGTAGCATCACAAACCGAGGCTGGGGCCAAGACGCCACAACTGTCAGCATATCGTGTCCATTCATTCTCCATTTGCAGCTCATTTAAAGTCGGCTGCACAGCTCTTTATTTCTGCCTTTCGCTTGTGATGTTTATCCGAACAGATTTTCTGTAATTAGAGGGAAATATATGTTGCCTTTCTCCTTTATCACCACAAAGTGCAGCGAGGCCGGTGTTGGTTTCATAAACACTGCTCGTATTGTCTGTAAACAGAGAGAAATGCTTACATGTCCACCCCCATCCCTCCCCACAGAATGTTTGATGTTGGCGGTCAGCGATCTGAGAGGAAGAAGTGGATCCACTGCTTTGAGGGCGTGACCGCCATCATTTTCTGCGTGGCCCTGAGTGATTACGACCTGGTGCTGGCTGAAGACGAAGAGATGGTGAGTGGCCGGCCGTGCGGCCTGCAGGATGGAGCATGCTGGGAATTCTTGGGGCAAATCGTGATGAGGCAAAGAGGCGGGATGGATGAGGAAAGCCTCTGCTCGCTGCTCTCATCAAGGTTCTGCAAGCTAACGTCTCGTCCTGTTCTTTTTTGTCTTTTTTTTTTCATTTTCCCCTCAGAACCGAATGCATGAAAGCATGAAGCTGTTCGACAGCATCTGCAACAACAAGTGGTTCACAGACACTTCGATCATCCTCTTCCTCAACAAAAAGGACCTGTTTGAGGAGAAAATCAAGAAAAGTCCTCTCACTATCTGTTACCCAGAGTACGCCGGTAAGACTTTTTTTCACATCTAAACCACAGCAGAGGCTCTTAGATTTTTTTTACAGCAACAGTTTGCTTCTTTTTTTAATTGACATAAATGGGAATAATAAAAAGTGCCCGGTCAGCACCTACCAGGGCATTTAAAACTCCCTAATTAGCTCTTACTGATTAATCCATGAGAGAGCATCTCAAAAGCAGAGCAAGCTGCGCTTTAATGGGACTCAGTGGAGCATTTGGTGTGTAGG
>JABUIW010044429.1:4440565-4482735 GCA_013363375.1 Menidia beryllina
AACGGAGGTGTTCCGTCATACGAGGGGATGGTGTTATAAATAGCTCCTGATGTTTCAACGTGTCGGGTGGGCTGGGATGGGATGGGGGGGTGGGATGGGATGGGAGAGGGGGGGGGGGGGCTCTTGAACGACTCAAGCGCAATAACGCAGAGGTGTTCCGATGGGAACATTGTGTCACTGTCAAGTGGCAGCTGCAGAGTGACGCCCACCGTCCCCTGGCCTTCGGGAGAAACTTCTTTTTCTAGAGACAGGCACGTTTTTTCCTGGGTTTTATCAGCCTGGTAGGTAGCAGAAAGCTCTGTTTGCTGAGTGGACACAGCGGGCAACGATGCTCTTGTTCTCTTTCATTTACAGAACGCTTTTTCTCCTTCTTGTGTCCTCAATCATCCCATTTCCTGCATCCATGTGATTAGTTTTAGTTCCCTCCAGCAGTGGGAATTAGTTCCACCTCTTCCTTGGCTTCTCTGATTGCGCTGCTACCTCTGATTTTCTCTCCAAAAGCGTGCAGAAACGCTTTGCAGTTGATCTAAGCCTGTATCTCATACTTAAGCTCCAGGAAGCTGAAGCCCAAAAAAAAACCTTCTGGAAAATCTGATTGCGGGGACGTGATGCCATATTCTTTAAACAAAACATCTGCAAAAGTCCCAACATGTGATGGTCACGACTTGTTCTCCCTGCCACTGATGTGCAGGTTGACCTGATATTCCATGGCAGCTGCTACGTATTTATGTGCTACTCTTCAGTTTATTCAACAGTTCAAAATGCTCCAATATGGTGCTCAAAAACAGCAGTGTCCCTCCTGGCTGGATCCCCTGACCCAGGTCATCATAGACGGAAGAGAATCCTTTTTAAACACGTTGTCTGAGAGAGGAGCGAGTAATGGCATTTGAATACGTGTGTCTTTACAACAAACTAGCCTCGTAGTGAATGTTTAGCTGGATTAAGTCATCTTAGAGAATTACTTTTCATTTTCTTCTTCTACCTTCAGGTGAAAAAAACCCTATTCCTTTTTATTTTGAGGTATGTGGTTAAACCCCCTTAATGCGTGGATTCAAACTGCCATCTGAATGTAGGCAGTTAGGCCAAAATAAGGAAGTAGGAATCACTGCCAGCAGCACAGACTTTAAGTTAAATATTTTTTTTAATTATCCAAAAAGTCACCATGGTGCCACATATGCGTTTGTGAACTGCTGTTATTTAACTAATGCAAGAGTGATGGACTTCAACTGTTCAACCGTTGGCAACATCCATTTATCCGTTAGCCTATAGTTACTTTACTTTAGTTAATGGTGTTGAAAAAAAACTAGACATCACATAATCCAGTTCTAATCAGTAAAGGGCACAACGGCTTCCAAAGCGGGTCACACTTGCACCATCGTCCGGTCTGAACAATGGTTCAGTGAGTGCAGCTCTGCAGTCTTTTGATGAGGATATTTGGGATTAAACGCTGTATTGCCAGCGTCTTAACATTCCTGGCTGTGCGCTGCTGAGGAACTGTAAACTCCAAAAACTCCAGCCACATGATTTCGTCATTTTCAATTCAATCCGCTGAAATTGTGGGAAATCGTTCGCTGTGCTCAGGCTGAAACAGAATTTGAAGTTATGACATTTCTGTAGTTTCAGTTATTCTGTGGTAATTAAAGGGTTGCACTGACATAACTCTCTGCTTCTACATAACAAGGATGCTGGTCTCCTATGTCTACAAAGGCACAATGCAAAAGGTGTAAATGGATTCAAGTTAATACATCTTATTTTTGAGCAGTTCTGCTCTCCTAACTGGACCAGCCCCCCCCCCCCTCTGCTAACTCAGCCTGCATGTGGGCGGCAGCCCTTCTGCTGCTCTCACTGTGAATGAATCACTACTTATTCATAAGATCGTGGCGAGCAATTACTGTTTTCTCCTGCGCTTTGCAATTAAGACAAACACACTTGCATTTATTAGCGTCTCATTGCGCTCGGGAGCGTCTCCTCTGAACGCTACCTGGCACGACTGCCCCCTCTCCTTCAGGGAAAAAGGGCTTTTTCAGCTTTATTCTCTCCTAAGCACAAATGTCTCTAGATATAGCCGATATGTTAATGTAGTGCTTTTAGCTAAATGCATACACACAACAGCCGAGGAAGCAAAACATTGAGTCACAGTAGTTAATGGAACATGGATAAGGCCTCGCTAGGTTCAGATCAGCACTCATGTATACGTAATCCAGTAAATGGTCATTAAGAGGCACTTCCAGAGGAATCCGACTCCCAATTACAAAGAAAAAAAACTCTTACACAAATCATACAATCAATGAGATCCCTAATTACCAGCCACTCTCCATTTGTGCTTTTTGGGAAATAATTTCTCTACCCACATGTTTGTTTGGCTGTAAAGCCGACTTCAATTATTCATCACTCTGTGGAAGCTGAGTGTGATATGACGTGAGGAGCAGTGGTGAACATCCAGTACACGCGTACTGATCTGTGTCCGGTTCGGGGCTGCATGCAGAGTCACCGCATTTTAGCCGCACGGCAGCATCACTTCCAGCTGAAGAGTTTTACGCACTATTGTTACTTCATTACAGCATTTTATTTGAATAACCAATAAATAAAAAAATCTGCAGTCATTGCTTGTGATCAAAATGTCTTGATGGAAACCCGCCGGCTTCCATATGCAGAAAATGTTAATTCTTTTTCCATTCATTTCCACTTATTTCACCTCACAGCAGCATCCTGGTGGCTTCCTTCCTGGCAGCTCCCTCTAGAGATGGTACGGCAGCACTGCCTCTGCCTGGACAGTAATCGCTCACACCGGGGCTTCCAATTACGGCACATTTCCTGAGCCGTAATACCGTAACTGCGTCCATATCACAGAGGTGCTCGCCCCCGATTGGATTACCGTTGTTGTCGCTTCCTACATTTGCAGCTGCTGGAAGATGCAGCTGATGTCAGAACAGCTCTGTGTTGACACAGACCTGAGTGATGCTTCTCACATGAGTCAGTCTGCACACATGACTCACCGTCAATCTCATCTGTGCCTCGCCACTGTGTGTAATGTATATATGTAAGCACCCTCTTAAAGCCACATATTCTAACAAACCCATTTATTTACTAATGGCTAAATATAATCTGTTTGATGAGCACTCAGATTTCTTGATCTGTTTTTTTTATCACAGTGATGTTTTACTGCAGAACATGTGCTTTAATTTGACCACTTAGTGACACCAAGTGGCTATAGATTATTTTTTTTCCTTTTTAAAGAGGAATCAAATACGGATCTAATATTTGTGCTCACACAATTCTCTCACTGTCAAGCTTGTTGAGAGGATGAATAGGTTGTCCCACTGAAGCACCTGTTTCTTTTAAAAACAACCCATGCCAGTTTGCAACATAAAACGTAGTGGTAGAAGTTTCTATTTATTTATTTATTTATTTATTTATTTATTTATTTATTTATTTATTTATTTATTTATTTATTCATTTTTCACATGAATATTTCACATTGAACAAAAAATGTTCTTATACTATTGTTTGAGGGGTTGCAGATAAAGGCTGTCCATGTCCAAAGGACAGACGGAGTGCAAAGGACTAAACACATATACAACATAACTGGGGAGTTTTCAACAAAAGGGCCACAAATGCAATTATTCCATTATAAAGCATGTTTAATCATTTGGGAGAGTTGGAGTTTATCAGGATAAAATGTTTTTTATCCTCTATTTTTAAGCTGCAGCTTAATTCTGCCTCGTGTTATGTTAAACAGTGACGGTTGGACATGTAAACAATGATTGCTGACATAATTGTGGGCTTTGAAAACGTGTTGGCGTCATTCTTGTGAGTGCGTCTGCATGTTTCTATCTCTTTACAGTGGAAATGATATAATACATCATGCATGAAAAGTGTTTTTTTCAGTGGTACTGTCCTTTAGTTAAATATTCTCTTGGTGGGATTCTTTCATTTTCATCTAAAGCTATTCCATTAAACATTTTCAATGGCCCTGCCTCCCCTCTGCCATTCACTCAAGTTTTATTAATGCTCTAGTTACTAGAGCATAGGGTGAAAAAATATTTTAGAAGGGACAACACAGGCGGTTGAGGCTGGTCTAATCATGTGCTGTTCAGAACTGGTGATGACTATTTTTAAAGGACTGCACTGGCGTAACCTGGCTCTGTGTGATGACGATAAAGACCCCTTGTTACTGTGGAAACGGCTCATCAACCAAGGACGTTTGCTTGTGTGTGTGTCCTTGTGTGTGTGTGTGTGTGTGTGTGTGTGTGGCGCTCACTCCACCTGCTTCACAAACTTAATTTCATCATAACAAAAACCGGGCTCCAGTCCCTGGTGTGTTTTGGAGCTCTCAGCAGAGAGCGGCAGATAAATGAGCAGATGTAGCCTTGAAGTACAACGCTCACTTTCTGATGCTTCACCACAAAGCTGCGAGCTGGCCAGATGGCCCCCAGTGAGTCACGAAAACAGTCTGATTGTGTCTGAACAGAAACAGTCCTTGTGTCCACTGCCTCTTCATAGTTTAGCGCCATGTCAGCAAAACTTGACCTGGAGAAATTACACAAACTATTAAAAATATGGTTAAAAAAACATATCATCCTTCTCCTGTTTGAGTAAAGTATTTAAAGTGATACAACTGAGACGAACAATGAAGCAGTTTCATTGAGACTGAGATTCCGAAAAATCTGAGGAAAATACATTGTGGAAAAAACAGCACAGCCTATGAGGCAGCTGCCTTTAAAAGCATCTTTTACGTTCAATAATTAACTATTTTTAAGAAGTTAAAAGTTCAAAACTAATTCATATTACTTAAAATTACTTTTAATTCAATCTTTTGTTCACTGGGGTCCTTTGAGGTTTGCAGGCATTGGTTTGTGCGCAGCTCTTCAGAGTTCCCACCACAGCGTTTCAGACTGAGATCTGGACTTAGACTGGGTCACTGTAATGATTGGGTCATGAAACTGTTGGTTTCGTGACCCTCTTTCAGTTAGCGGCCAGACGGGCAGCCTCACATACGACAGTGGAAGTCTTAACAACGTCCGGAACAACGTGTTCAGGACGCTGGCCGCCATGTTTGACCGACAGTATTATAAGGTATACAGTATAAGGATTTTATGGGCCGGTGTGCTCTCCAAACGGGGTATTGTGCGTTTTGGAGAGAAAATCACATGGAAATGTCCTGCAAATGTCCTGCAACCTTTTCCAAACAGACTAGTGATGTCATGACCTCAGTCGGTTTCTTTATTGGCTGGAGCTTTAGCATTTTGATCACTGATGTCTTTCCTTCTTGGTATTGGGTTGACGAGCATCTCAAATGCTCCAGAATAACAAACCAGACTCTGGCTGCTGCAGAACCTCTCAATTTGATTTGCTCGCACAGTATTTTTGCATAGTTTCTCCATTACAACCGACGGGGGGCCGTCAAACATTCAATCAGATACTAAGTGATTAGTATGGATCCTGTCTTCCTCTTTAAAGACGAATGATAAATGTATGTGTGACAAACTCAATAAGTGAAAGTTTGTGTGCTTTCTCTTGCCATCTGTCTCACTGTGCTCAACTCAAAACGGCGCCCCGTTGTTTCTGCACGCTGCGGATGGTGTGTGCCGTTGCATGTCTATCCAAACACATAAAACACATTAAACAGTCGTCCTCAGCTCTTGACAGACAGAGAAACTCATTCTGAGTCTCATCACGGGGATCCCCACAGGCAGCTGCTGGGAAGGAGGAGGGATGAGGATGGTGGTGAGGAGGGTGGTGAGGAGGGTTCGTGGTGGCTCTGTCCTCTCAGTATTCTGATCACATCTGAGAGAATAAGAATTGAGTTATGACGTGTTCCATTTTGGGACACACTCCAGTAATTAGGAGAGCACAGGTGAATTAAGCTGCTGACCACCTCAGGTTCTAGAGCTGTGAAATTTATACTCAATCATCTGGCTGATCGATTTCTGCCGCTGCTCCAGCTGTTTGGGGCGGTGGAGATCAATAGCTCAGACTAACTGAGGTATGACTCGCTGGTGGGGGTGAGGAGAAGCCTTTGGATCGGTCCAGCAGCCCCAGCTTTAGGCCGTCAGGGGGACTGAGGAGATCGGCGTGCAAAACGCTGGACGTGTGCTCTCACAGCACTCAGAGCTGCCCAGCCACCCACATTTGATCAGATTTGAAGTGTAGATTTACTGCTTCAGCTCAGTGCAGCTTCAAGGCGATGATGACCTTGAGCTTGAGTTTGTGCAACTTATATTTTTATCCACTGAACTCCAGCTAATGGGGAGGCAAATAGCAGCGTCTGGTGTTTTTCACCAGCAGATGGCAGCATGGCCCAGCCGAGCTTAGGGAGCCAAGACTGTATGTTGGAGACTTTTTTTTATACTGCTAAACTATCATAGGTATCTCCTTATCTGTCATTGAGCAAATAATTTTTAAGCTTTCGATATAAATAATTTTGATACATGATGGTTATTCAGATTATGTTTATTGATTCTAGTGTTTTTGCTTTTTATTTAACTTCCTGCATGTTTTGCTCCACACAAGTCTGTTTCTAAGTCTGTAGTTCTACTGCAACTATATTTTTAATTCCCTGAGTTTTTTATCTCTGCTCACCACAGCAATCCGTTCAATTACTTCTTGTCTCCTTTTGCTGCCCACCGGTTGCGATAGGTGGTACATCTGCTTTATCAGGTGTCTTCTTAGACTTCCCTCCTCTTCTCTGTTTTTTTCCCTTGGGATTTGTGATAAGTGTAGATTGGTTTCCTGACTCTCAGTGTGTTGAAGCTTTCCACAGATTGGTGCCAAGCGTTTTTTGTGAGATGACGTCTTCAAGTCTTGGTAGCTTGGTGGAGGTCTAAGTAGATGTGCTGTTTCAGGGGGGAGGGGGGTCTGTGATGATTGTTTCATCCGAGTCCTGATAGGCCCGACTGTCAGAGATGCAGGAAGACATTCATATTTAGTCATCCTCATTGCTACATATTCTAATTTCAGTGGTGTCTTTAGATCCCTCCAGAACTTCACCGATAACTTTATGAAGTGGGTAAAAGTCACATCGGGACACTAAAGAAAAACAAGAATGATTGAGTGTTTTATCTGTTTAATTGACGCAACATAACTTCTGGCATGTACACATGCAAACTCGAACTGCAACCAATTCCAATTTATGGCACACTTGATAGACCAAAAAGCTGTCTATCAGAAAATCATCAGTCTGTTTTGTAAATTATTTGGAGGCCCCCTGCAATACCTGAAAAAACGTTCATGAGATCAGATTAAACTAGCACAGGCACACATTACCGAAATATTCATTATAGCAAACAACAGCCTAATAATGACAATCAAACAATAGAGCAAAAGAAAAAGGGGAAATTCGAGGTAGTAATGGTCAGACCTCTTTAGTGTTTTGACATTTGTATGATCAAAACAAAGTTAGAATAAAATATACACGCGTTTAGGAAAAGTCAGGATTCTATTGGTGCACAGTTTTTTTTAAACCAAGCTATGACGATGCAAATTTCATTTTGAAAGCTTTCAAAATGACTGCCTCGGTAGTTTAAATGTTAACTGAAACACACTGCATCATATTCAGGACGCACGGTCAACTTTAACGATAAGAAATAACCAGAAAGAGTTGTTTCTTCTAAACAACTGGGAGAATCCCCAATGCTGAGTGGACGTGCACCGCAGCATGCACTAATCCTGCATTTTTCTTCACAGTTGCATGACAAAAGCAGGCAGGGAATCTGCACTCTGAAAAGGTGAGCACACTCAAAAATCCCCCACAAATGAACGCGCTGAATGGCACCTCTTGCGCACATAGCGGCTCTGCGCGTCCTCTTTCCGCGGCTATTGTGATGCAAATAAATCTCCACTTGCAGAAATCTTTTCCCCTTTCCCCCACACAGAGAGGCCAGGTCCCTCGGTTCCTCCAATCCGTCCCCTGTCTGCTCCGATCCAGCCGCTTCCGCGAGTGGGATCACCTCTCCCTGCGCTCCACAGAGCGCGACGCACCGAGGCGAGGAGAGTGTGTGAGAGAGTGTGTGTGTTGCTGCCAGAGAGGGAGAACGACCGCTGAAGCCCGGCTCCGGCAACAAGGACCTAACGCACTGAAATCCTTCTCTCTCCTGGAGCCCTCCAGATTCCCAGGTCCTGTAACACCCCCCATCTGCAGCACAGGGTACTACACCTGCTCACTGAGCCTCTTTCCCCCTGACTGCTGCTCACATGAAGCGTGAACATGCTCGTGACCTGCTCATCCTGTCAGGAAGCACGTGATGAAACTCAGGATCAGATGTCCTGAATTGAGTTTTAATAATGTCTGGTTTTGAGGGGACTTTAATTGCAAGACAATAGCCTGCAAAGCAATTGTATGAATGTGTTTCTTGCTCGCACTGAATTTCCTCACCAATAAATCCCAGAAAGTGACTTGTTTCTCTCTGGGGGTTAGAGGAGCAGATAAGGAGATCAATACACACAGAATGATTTCAGAGAGCAGATTCTATTAAGTCACTGCAGCTCGCAAGATGTCGATTGCAATTGCAAAAGGATGCCATTTGGGCGAGAAGAATGACTTTATTTATGGTTTGAAGTTTATCTGCTTCAAACCATTAATGGAGAATATGTCTCAGATCTTTTTAGTGGCTTTGACACCCCTTTAATGCTGGACAGCTATAAATACACCCACAAAAGCATGGCTGATCAGCACCTTTTAGAGACGTTCTTAAAAGAAGATGTTCAAGTCACGGCTTGCTGCACATTGAAATATTTATTCATAATAAATTAGTTAGAAATGTGTGGATTCCATAAATGATGAGGAAAATATAATTTCTAATCAAACAAAACACAAGTACTTGATTTCAGTACTTTATTTAAAATTGTATTTTTAATCAAGGTTATATTTCTTGTCAATCAAATTGTTAGCTGTTGAAATTAATCAAATTTGATTATCATCTTTTTTTTATACGTAATGGTCAAAATGATCTTCAACTTGAAAGTGGCACAGTAGAGTTTAATGTACTTAGCCCAATAATTAGATTCATGGTACGTTACAGAAGCCCAACAATTCCCACCAAGAGCAAGCACTAGGCGACACAGGCAAGGAAAAACGTCCTTTTAAGAGGCAGAAACCTTGAGTAGAACCATGGCTCAGGATGGGTGGCCATCTTCCTCAACTGGTTGGTGTTGGGAGGGAGAGAGAGAGAGGGAGAGAGAGAGAGAGCAGGGGTAGTACATTTAGTGGGGTCTGAAGGACTTGGGTTCTTCGGTGGATGTGGTTTGAATGGGAACTGCTTTTGCTACCCACAAATTTCGAAGGTTGGAAAAGGTATCCATCGTTTGGTATCCCGGGCAGGGCTTCTATCAAATATTCCAGGTTACACAACAGAAATCCATAGCGAATCCACTGTGATTCATCTCAGCTTCAACAACCCAAACCTTTTCTTTTTGTTCATCTGCCTACAAAGTTGCTGGGTGTGCTCTGCTCCTCTCAATGAATGTGAGGGGCTTTTCATACAGCGGCGGCCCAAAGAAGGCTGAAAATAAGCAGACGGGAGGGAAAAAAATCTGTACCAGCCTTGACAGCAGTGATTTGTTGTAAAGATGAGAAGCACCAACACGTCTTTTGAATAAAAGAGGCGTCACCGAGATCTGACAACAAACATCACGGAGAGACATTTCCTGACAAATGAGCCTTCCTGTTGAACAAATAGTCCACGAGGTGTCATTCAAAGCAAATTTATGTACATACAGAGAGTGATAAAAATAAATAGCTCTCTATCCATAGCTGAAATGAGTGCATGTGGCTTTTGCACTGACAGTTTAAGACTCACATGTGTCCGCTTAAAGGAAAAAAGATATCTGCTAGAGCTTCCAAACTCGTCCTCTAACATCTGACATTTACCGAACTGGAACTGTCGTGTTGGTTCATTTTATTATGTTTTTTTTCCCAATCAAAGGATGCAAATATTTTTGATTTACCTGCCTTCTGTTAGTGCTCATAAATAGATATAGACGGATATATCTGGAGAAGAGAGAAAAATCATCATTGTGGCCCAACCATCCTGTGCTTCTCCCAAACTAATACACGGGAAAGGTAATTCATTTTACAATAAAAGCAAAAGGTTCAACATGTCCTATTTCATACTTCTAGATTCATCAGAAAAATACAAACGGTTATTGTTTTCCAAAAACCCTCTGAATAGGTTAATCAAACAACCAACTTCACCACCATCCTGGTGGCTTCCTTCCTGGCAGCTCCCTCTAGAGATGGTGCGGCAGCACTGCCTCTGCCTGGACAGTAATCGCTCACACCGGGGCTTCCAATTACGGCACATTTCCTGAGCCGTAATACCGTAACTGCGTCCGTATCACAGAGGTGCTCGCCCCCGATTGGATTACCGTTGTTGTCGCTTCCTACATTTGCAGTTGCTGGAAGATGCAGCTGATGTCAGAACAGCTCTGTGTTGACACAGACCTGAGTGATGCTTCTCACATGAGTCAGTCTGCACACATGACTCACCGTCAATCTCATCTGTGCCTCACCACTGTGTTTCATATTTATATTCATATTCAGGGGCTTACTTCCATCATTTATAAAAACTTAAAAAAAACATTCAATTGAATTCATCTAATCAGTACAGAAATCTGTTTTGGCCATTTGATCTAATAATCTATCTAAACTCTAAATTTTCATCCATTCAAATCTAATCTACTTGTAATACTGTGGATTTAGTTGTTTTTTTTTTTAACCAAAAATGCCTAAAGACATTCAACATATGACCATGTTTAATCATGTTAATGACTAGACTTAAACAAGGACAAAAGGTGTATTAAAAATTGGAAAACAACTCAATTTAATAATGTTGTTTAACAAAGGGTCAATATAAATACAAAAAACCTTGAATGATAAATAACTTACATTTCAGCCCAACTTAACTGAGGTCAACAGTAACAAAACACAAACAACACTGACCTGCAGACAAAGAACCAAGGCCAGGACGTACAACATAACAGAGGAAAAACATACAAACTAACAAACAAATAAACCAAAATCATCTTTAACTTAGGACAAATAAGTTAATATTAGAATAACAAAATGACTAAGGTCAACTTCAGCTCTAAAATAAAGTCCCCCCACCCAACCCCAGCACTTTGGAATAATGGTATGTTCCACCTCCAGCTGACTTGTGTTTGCAGAACCTACACTACAGCAAGAAAACAAGTGTGAGTAAACCATTCAGACAAATATCCACTAAAGTGTGCACCCATTAGAAAATATATGTCAAAATGGAATAATTGAGCTTAATTTGTGTATTTTGTCACTTGGAACTAATAAATGTAGACAATGAAAACAATCCTAACACTTGGTGGTGGTGGAAGAAGCATCAACCACCAAACATATGGGAGAGGTGGAGTTTTTCAGACTATCGGGATACAATGTTTTTTTTTCCTCATTTTTCAAACTGCAGCTTAATTCTTCCCCGTGTTATGTTAAATAAGGTTGGTTGGATGTGTACACTATGATTGTTGACATAATTCTGGGCTTTGCAAATGAGTCTGTTGGCATGTTGATGTTTACATTTGGTAAACATCCGCATCCTACCAACTATCTGTTCATGTCTGCATGTTTCTCTCTCTTTACAGTTGAAATGAACTAATACATCATGCATGGAAAGAGTTTTTTTAATCAGTGGTATTGTCCTTTAGTTAAATATGACTCTTTAATTTTCATCTAAAGCTATTCTATTAAACATTTGAAATGGCCCTGCCTCTCCTCTGCCATTCACTCAAGCTTTTTCATTCTCTAGTTACAAGAGTACAAAGAAAACCTTGAGGCTTCGCATACTCCAGTCTAGTATGTGAAGCCTACGCACGGCTTTGTTTGGAAAATGAATCTTTGAAAAAAAAAGTGTTATTGTAGAGGGGACAACACAGGCGGTTGGAGACTTAGAGGCTGGTCTAATCATGTGCTGTTAAGAACTGGTGATGACTATTTTTAAAGGACTGCACTGGCGTAACCTGGCTCTGTGTGATGACGATAAAGACCCCTTGTTACTGTGGAAACGGCTCATCAACCAAGGGCGTTTGCTTGTGTGTGTGTCCTTGTGTGTGTGTGTGTGGCGCTCACTCCACCTGCTTCAGAAACTTAATTTCATCATAACAAAAACCGGGCTCCAGTCCCTGGTGTGTTTTGGAGCTCTCAGCAGAGAGCGGCAGATAAATGAACAGATGTAGCCTTGAAGTACAACGCTCACTTTCTGATGCTTCACCACAAAGCTGCGAGCTGGCCAGATGGCCCCCAGTGAGTCACGAAAACAGTCTGATTGTGTCTGAATAGAATCAGTCCGTGTGTCCACTGCCTCTTCATAGTTTAGCGCCATGTCAGCAAAACCTGACCTGGAAAAATATCACAGTTTGAAAAAACACACATGGATAAAAAATGTATCCTTCTCTTCTTTTGGATTAAGTTTTTTAAACGGATACAACCTGAGATGAACAACGTAGCTGTGAAGTATTTAATTGAGACATCATTTAACAAAATCTGACAAAAAATACAAATATAGGCTGGGACAAACAGCGTATGACTCAGCTGCTTGTAAAACCATCTTTGTGTGCCACCAGGTGTGATTGTTTCACTCCATCGCTGCCCACTTTGAAATGTGACCAATGTTTCTGCACGCTGCGGATGGTGTGTGCCGTTGCATGTCTATCCAAACACATAAAACACATTAAACAGTCGTCCTCGCCTCTTGTCAGACAGAGAAACTCATTCTGAGTCTCATCACGGGGATCCCCACAGGCAGCTGCTGGGTAGGAGGAGGGATGAGGAGGGTGGTGAGGAGGGTGGTGAGGAGGGTTCGTGGTGGCTCTGTCCTCTCAGTATTCTGATCACATCTGAGAGAATAAGAATTGAGTTATGACGTGTTCCATTTTGGGACACACTCCAGTAATTAGGAGAGCACGGGTGAATTAAGCTGTTGACCACCTCAGGTTCTAGAGCGGTGAAATTTATTTTCAATCATCTGGCTGATCGATTTTTCTGCCGCTGCTCCAGCTGTTTGGGGCGGTGGAGATCAATAGCTCAGACTAACTGAGGTATGACTCGCTGGTGGGGGGTGAGGAGAAGCCTTTGGATCGGTCCAGCAGCCCCAGCCTTAGGCCGTCAGGGGGACTGAGGAGATCGGCATGCAAAACGCTGGACGTCTGCACTAAGAGCTGCCCAGCCACCCACGTTTATCAGATTTGAAGTGTAAATATACTACTGATGACCTTGAGCTTGAGTTTGTGCAACTTATATTTTTATCCACTGAACTCCTGCTAATGAGGAGGCAAATAGCAGCGTCTGGTGTTTTCCACCAGCAGATGGCAGCATGGCCCAGCCGTGTTGAGGCAGCCAGGACTGCTGAATATGTATGAGACTTTCCTTTTTTTCTGTCATTGAACAACTCATTTTCAGCTCTGAAAAGAATTAAGGTGGATTTTGAATGTTTATTCAGATGGTGTTGGGTGTTTGTGTGTTTTGGTTTTCTACACAGATGATGAAATTGTTTTACTTGGTGAGAAATTGACACATTTCTGAGAAATGATTTCTTTGCTCACCACACCAATCTGTTCAATAACGTCTTGTTCCTCTCTTGAATTGTGTCTACTTTTGGTCCCCTTTCCTAATAAAAGGGTTTAAATGTCTTGGATTTTTTATGTCTTTGATATCTATAGTCATTGAAGATCATGACCTTTTTGTTTTTCTTAATGATTGAAAGCTCATAATCTGAGAGCATCATCAGAACTTAAAGATCTTCCGACTTTAAGGAAGTTTTCACTGGGACAAAAATGAAGAGCTGCTTTATGGGCCAGTTTTACAGGGTAATGTAACAAACATCCTGATGCTCTTATGAAAGGATACTAAACTTCAGTTCCTAACCGTCTTAATCAACTCTTAACTCATCTTTGGTTGCTAGGCACTATATAGGGGTGGGGTACAGGGGGGTGGTTTGACCAATAAAAACCCCAGAAGAAAAGAAGGGAGGTGTTATTGACTGTGAAAGCAGATTAGTGTATGTTGTTTTTCTTTCATAAAAAAAAGTCTGACCTTTGCTAAGCATCTAATTTCTGAACTTCTCAGTTCATGACTGGCTGGGTAGTTTTCATCACAGTTTTGAGGGCTTTTGTCGTTTTTCCTCTGTAGATATTTTCTTGACGTGATTTAATCATGAAGTAAATCTATTTTGCACCGATCGTCACATTGTGCATAAGACTGCAGGATGGATTTCATCCTTTTACTCTTGCTCAGACTTACTTCCCACACTCCTCTTTTTGTACCCATTAGTCCAAATTTAGCTGTACTCACTCTTCCAGGAATGCAGCCCCTAAAGATAATTCCACCAACACCGTGCTCCACACTTTGAATAGCCTTCAACTTGTAATCTTTACCTTCTAACTTTGAAACGTGTGATGAAACACCTCAGTCAGTCTTAGTAGAAATGCTTCTGTGGTGATATCATGTTAGAAATGTTGTTACGCATCAAGCCTTTAGGAAAATATCTAAAACAGAACAGGGCAATGAAATGGATTCGGAACATTTGAGAATGTAACAGAATGGCAGCAGAATGTAATTTCAGAAACAGTGTGCAGAGAAATTTGTAATTTTTTACTTTCTGAAATGCTTCCCCATTTCCTCTATTACCTTTTTTTTTTTCATTTTTTATTGTTTCCAAATCTTAATCGATTATGCAGTGGTTATTTCTGTTTCAGTATTGTGCCCTTTGATTTTCTTGCCTAATTCTTGTTTGTCCTGGTGGTATTTACCCCTCAGGTTTTACTATAGGAGACCTAAATACTACAAGATTTTTTTCTGTTGTTTCCTTGTTTTTTTAGGTTGGAGACAATTGATCTGTCGTTTGTCGCATCCTTGCAAACAGGATGTCAAAGTCTTTGTCTGATCGTGTGTCGACTTGGCTTCCAGCCTTCGTGTCCAGTGTTTTTCATGCTTCAGTGGAGCGTGACAAGAACAAGCATTCCCCCTAGTTGGAGGAGCTTGCTAACAAACTCTCACAGACACACGCATGCATGCAGAAATCAGTGACATGTCAAACTCATACCAATACACGGTGAGACCAGTTTGTTGCTCTTTACATTCCACTCGGTTTCTTGTTTCGGCTTGTTTTTATCATCCACCTTAGGCTGTAGTGACTTTGTGATAAGCAGACAACAACTTGTGTAAGCTATATAGATTGCCCTGTGGAAGCAATTTGCACGCGGCGTTGCCTCCGTTGCCCCATCTGCGCCGACACATAAGGTGTAAGAAGTGAATGGAAATGAGCATCCTCAAGCACAGCTGAAACCTCCAAACTGAGTCTGCATGTGAATTTCCCTTCTTTGATTTCATGTTGAAGGTTCTAGCGAGCCCTTGAGAAAGGAAAGAGCCTTCTCAATATGTCATGCAAGAACAGGCATTGAACCTTAAATCAGCCTTGTCAAAAAGCATTATAAAACATAAGATGTTTTATGTTAAAAACAACATAAAAGTTTTAAATTAAACAAAACTTTTCCCTGTTTTCGGTTCATGGTGTTGTCGGGAAGCCTTTTGGGGCAAAATCAACATATCGAACGGTATTACCAGACAATTTGGGGCCAATTCTTTTCTTGTCATGTCAAAAAGTGTGCCTCCTGGAGGAAATTGATTTAGGTTTGATTAATTTTGAGCTAAATTAAATAGGTCGTTGTGAAGATGAATAAAAAAAACTGTTGAACTCATTTCTTTATGTTACTGCATGGTTTTGGAAGGGTATCGGGAAAAGTAAAATTTTGTAAATCTATTTTTTTATTTGATTAGATTTTTTGCAAAATGTGGCTACATTAGCAGATGCAGGAATAGGGAATAGTGGTTTCAGTCATCTAATGCAAGTGGACTATATTAATGATAATGCGGATGGTGTAGTGTTGTCCATAGAAGAATGATCAGAGGACCGTAGTCACCGGCAGGGATGCTGATCAGTGACATGATTAGAATATGTCATTCATTTCACATTGAAACAGAGATTTTTAGAAAAAACAGAATCCATAAATATATCTATGTTCACATACAGAAATGTAAATTGTGTCAGTTTGCAAACTCTCAGCTGTCAGAACCTCTCAGATGAGGATCAGTTGGCCGTTCCTGCTGGTTTGACATGCTTAGAAGTCAGGATGAGTAACGCCTCTGCCACAGTCTCCTCTCCATTCCCGGTACCCTCTAAGGATTATTGTGTCATGATTCACAAAAATGACTTGACTGTCTGCTGGAGAAAGCGCACACAAAAGTTAATGGCCCGTTTGTTGTGTATATTCATGTTTTTGTGGAGATAGATTTCCTCTTCCTCTTATATTGTCTTCTTTTCTTTTCTATTAAACAAGTGTGGACATTAACTTGCTGAAAGTGCAGCAGGTTCAACATTCTATTTGTTTTGTTTTGCTTTGTTTTTATCTAAACCAGCTCATGGGTGCTCATGCTTTCATGGGCAGGAGCATATCCCAACTATTGGGGTACAACTGGACAGGTCACCAGTCCAGCACAGCCTGTTTCTTTAAAATAACAGATAGCAGGAACAGGAAATTTAAGTTTGTCCGGGTTCTCTGGCTTCCTCCCAGTGTCCAGAAACCTCCCATCTTAGGTTGACTGGACATTCCAAACTGCCCTTAGGTGTGCGTGGTTGTTCGTGTTTGTGTATCTATATGTGAGGCCCTTCTATGGACTGGTGGAACATCCAGGGTGTAGTCCCCCGTCGACTGGTGATATGATGACTTTTTAGACAAGGCACAGTCATGCTTTATAGGTTTGCAAACTTTATAATTAAATTGTTAAATACTGGACATATTCTGGTGTAAGACTGTGCTGTGATGAATATATTTTTTACGAAATCAAACGACTCTGGTCAGATTTACTGGCCTGAAGGCATTTAGATTTGTTGAGTTGTGTTTTTTTCACGCAATGTGGTCCAAACTAATGGACTTTCTAATCGGTTATAAGTTACAAACTTAGGTCTCCCTCTACTTGTGTTCAGAATATTTATTAATTTTTGGAATTTATCAGGTTGAGATTTATTTATTTTTACGCTTGACAGTGCTATCCAAAAGTATCCTAATTTAAGATGAAAATAGCCTTTATTCTCAGGAAAAAGGGAGTTTATTTTTGTTCATTAAATCATTAACATATTCAAATCGCCATAAACCAGCATCAACAAACAGAAAACAACTCCCCTGAGCTACGATTCTCCTGTTTCAGTCATTAGTGACATGTGGACGAGAAATCTTTCATTCGAAGTGATCTTGAAAGCCTGTCCTTCAACTTAGAGCCACGGGCCTGAGACTCGATGTGAATTTAGATGTTGAAGAAACTTCAAAAGATGGCAGTAATCCACTCTGCCAATTGAGAATCTCTCCACACTTCAAAATGTTATATCTTCCACAGATTTAAAGAAGGTCATTGATGCTTTTATCTCATCTTTGAACAACTCTCAGGGCTCCCTGAGATTCTCATGTTTCTACTTCATTAAGAATTCAGAGCTTTGGCTTTTCAATTGCTCCTATTCATCCCAGGTTTTATTGCCTTTAGACCTGCCTGTCACATGAGCTGGGAGCTTACAGCTAATATTTAAGGCTGAGTTGTAGTGTTGTTTTACTTTATCTATTTCCTTGGCCCTTTTTTGTTTATTGATTTTTTTTGAGGGGGGGTGTTTGTTTTGGGTTTTTGAACAAAATTGCCAGTCCTTTCTGAGTGATCCTAGTTTAGTCCCAGTTCTGCTTGTTCACGTAACTGATATTATATTAAATATATCAAGTGATAAACTCATACGACTCCAGTTGCAACTCTTAAATTAGGAAAATCCTAAATGGCAAGACATAAAATCCAGTCACGCTTGTTCACGCTAGGATCCCATTGAGAAGGTGATCAGCAAGGCAAGCAACACAACAAAGATGACAGCAGTGCATCTGTTTGATCAAAATGTTTATCGCCAGCAAACGTGTGACACCACCAGCAACAACCTTATTCAGTTCCTCAACGATCATAAAAACACTTTATAGATGCAGACTTAAAATGTGCAAAAAGGCCAATAAGGTCGAAAAAGCAGATGAAAAAGGTATTGATGCTCACACAGACACACACACACACACACACACAGGTTTTAGACATGGCAAATGCTTTCTTCCGTGGGCTACATAACATATTAAACACATGGATGCCGGTAAATGCGAGCTATCGTTGCAAATTCCAAAATCATCTCAGAACACAAGGAACAGCACAGTCGTATCATGACTGCTTATTGCCGTGCGTCAGCATTTAAAACAGCAAAGGTCCCTCGTTTTCATCACGTACCGGCAACTTGATAGATTGTGACATTCTGTCGGCTTACGAGCAAGCAGATGTTTAATTCACAAAGCAGCCACAGAGCAACATTTATTAAGTCATGAATCAAGTCGCACGGCAGCCGTGCATCCTGTGCTGTCAATGCTAATGTTTTTGTTTTGTTTTTTCCATTTCCAAGAAGCATATAGTGAAACCAAAAGATTTAACACAGGCAACACACTGACCTCTACTAATAGAAGGACACTGATAAATGTGGCTTTAACACCACTTGATGTTTATAAGAGCTAAATCCCGTTTCATTGTGCCTCCAAAGTATGGCTTCTTTTGCAAAGCCCTTCAGAAACTACTGATCGGTATTGACAGATCTGTTAAAAGGTATTTAGGGGGTATGGTAAGTGTTAGGGGAAGAGGCTGAGTTTATCTTTTTCAATGGTGCAACAGAACATGGAACCAGCGCCCTTCGTCCTGAGGCCCCCCCGCAGCCTGACTGTTATGAACGCTCCCCCTGGACCGTAAACGCATCACTAGGTAATTAATTAGGAGGCTCATGTGTTATCAGCCCACACAGGGAGCGGACACACTGACAGTCGAGGGGGGAGACCAATCTGTCATCCTCTCCGCTTAGGTTCAGACGCGTAATCGTTTGCACACACACAGAAAACAGATCTGTGTGTGCGCGTTCGTGTGTGTGTGCGCGCAAACACGCAATTTCTCGGCTGTTCTTGTGGAAGTAGCCATATCTCATTTCCACTTCACCTTGTCGACTCTTTCACCCAAAACGCCCCCCGAAGAACAAACTTCCACAGAAACGCTGAAGTGAGTTTTTGTGAATTTTTTTTTTAAAGAAAACTTTTGGTTTTAATGGAGCCAGTGCACAATCTGTCCACCTTTTTTATTCTTTTGGTGGTGGAGGTGGGGGCAGAGGGGGGGACTGAAGTTGCTTGATGTATTTTGTTATTTTATTCCCTTGGGTTCAAAGGAGAGTAAGAATAGAGCCCACTCTCCTGAACATTGAAATGCACACACCTTGACTCACAGATGTGCTTTCATTCATATGCACTCCTACATTATTTCATGACTCATCATTTATGCATGCCCTTGTTGCTGTTTTTAACCTCTCCCTTTCTGCTTCAGGAAAGAGCAGGAAGAGACACTCAGCACAGATTTGGAAGTTTGTCGTGATTTTTACGTGAAATAAAACGGACGCCTGCAGCTGAGGCGCTCGGTTGTGACTGGGCGGCTTGTGACAAATCCTTTTACAGTCAGCCTGTCCGTTGGCCTTTTGGCGGCCGGTGACAGGCCCCGCACGCTCCTCACAGCCCCTGACTCGGCGCTGACTCCGTTTCCCTCTTGCCTTGGGCAGCAGCAGGTCAGCGGTGGCTGCACACACGCAAACAGAATTACCAGCTAACATGGAAAACGTGGAGTGGAAACGGACGCATGTTTATCTACTTAAGATTTCTAACAGGCCCAGATGTTTTCTCCTCAGAAATCCCCACAAAATAGTTTTTCACCTCTGTGCCATTGTTGACTAAAGGCCAACTGAACCAGATTTCTTTTTAAGGTAGTAAAGCTTGAAATTTTAATGTGTCTTTGTGTGCTTCAGCACTTCGGTCTGTGAACTTTGTTTGCGCACGTCTTTTATATGTTGCCAAAAAAGCGCATAGCCGCTGGAGAGCATGAAACAAGAAATGCTGGCACCTGAAGAGGTCAGAGGAAACTTATGTGAGAGGGAAAGTGCAGGGAGGTCAAGTGGGCATAAAAGGAAGTGAAAGCGTCCGGCACGTGACCGAACAAATTTCCTTAATAATGAAGCGACGCTCCGGCCCGGTGCTGCTCTGTAAGGGGACCTCTACTGCCGCTGCTGCGCCCACTCCCCACATCATCAGTCAAGCAGTGTGTTCCTGCAGCCTGACTGAGCCGTAAAGCGCAGTTTGCTGCTCCATGAGCAGGCATTAGTGGCTGGACGGGCGAATGATGTGCAGGACAGAGATGGCGAAACGGTGGATCCTGCAGTCAGCCATGAGCTCATTTAAGGTGTCAACACCCTGCCCCCTGGAGGGAAACGGGACACAGTACAGGACCACCACGCCACTCTGATTGCCAATTCAAACTAAATCTACCATTTCTGTTCATTTGTATCTTTCACAATTGAAATTATTCTCAATCTCAAAATTGACCCAACTGACGCAAATAGAAAAACATTATTCAGAGTAATCTGTCAGGAGTCATTTTTAAGCATCTTCTCGCAGGTAGAATTTGTTACTATTTTTTTAAATGCCTTCGCAATATTTGTCTGTGGATCAACCGAATCCAAGTTTTAGGGTTTGACTGCAGGGAACGTTAAACACAGACGACACAACAGAGTTGTCTTAGTGCCTTTTAAAAGGTCGGTCACGATATTGCTATGATAAATAAATGCATTGGTATTTACATAAATATTCCTCATTCACACTCAGTTGGAGGGCACATTGACGGCACATTTATATTTCCCATGCAAATGACAGCAGCCTGACTGATGGTCAAGATGAAAACATCCTGATCAAACCTCCCTCTGAACAGCAGAAAGGCCTGTTTACCACAATGACACATCGCCAAAGGCATCCTTTAGAGTCAAGCGTAACTTCACAGCACATCAGAACCATCCCTTTGATCTTCAACTACAGTAAATACCCACTTCACCTCCTATTTTCTGCATAGAGATTAGGGCCGGGATATTCAGACAGACATTCCTATACTGCAGGCTTGTTTCTCTGCATTGGTACTTCTTACCACACAGGGACATCAGAACCCGTAGACAAAGGATGCTCCGAAAGCTCGCTTTGGCTGAAGTCCTTGTATAAAATTCTTATCAGAGTTCTTGCTCGACTGTCTGACGGGAAAGTAAAAGGCTTTCCCACAGCATGTCGGGCTCTGGCCACCGGACAGCAGGAGGCCTCACCTCTGTTAGCCACAGTTCCCTTGTTTATGGGTCCATTTCACTTGTGCAGCATCAGCATGTCAGGGAGAGCGTACGGTCCCCCGGGGTCTGACGGATTTCATGCCCTGATTTGAAATTTTTTTTTTTTCAACATGACGGCTTATTTGTGTTTATGGAGTTCTTGATGTTGCCACAGTCTATTTGTTGTACTGGTAGCACTGGTATCGCCTCAGCTGTCAGCATACTTTTGATGCATTTTTGGGAGCTCTTGTCTGAGGGAGGGGGGGGTCGTGTCAGCACAACTGTGTGATGTCTGACGGACTTAGATGATGATACGAGGGGCGGCCGGGGTGGAACGCGGTCCATCAGCGTGGCATCAGGAAGGGTTATCTTCCCCATAAATGAGACTGCATTCTCACTCTTTCATGGAGTCTTGTGGAAAACATGAAGGAGGAAGGGGCACACAGAGTGAAAAGACACTGCTATATCTATGTGAAACAGACACAGACATTCATTTAAAAGCTTTTTTATTGATGTGAACCAAAACAATGCCAGGATTGGGATTTAAATTTTCTGTTCGCATACTCCTTTGAAAAGAATTTTGACGCAAAAGGCAGTCCAACATCTGTGTTTATTCTCTTCCCAGTTGTATTTCAGCCTCATCTGCGGTGAGACCTCTGGTCCCCTGTTTCTCCCCGATAACAAGCACTATTGTTGACTGGATCGCCACTATTTAGCATTTCATTCTGCTTTTCTTTATTCTACAGAACAATAGAGTTCTATTTTACTAAACAGTTGGACCTCACTTTGGGATAAGACACAAATGCCCCCCGGTGTTTCATATCAGCGCTCCTGCAATTAGCATGGGTGGTTATGAACTGTATCAGAGCTTAATCAGTGCTTTGGCTCCAGGCGGAACTAAGAAAAAACATGAGCCACTGGCTGTCTGCACAGCTCAGGTGAACTGAGTGTGAATACAAAATGTTTGGCACACATTTCTTGTTGCCTTGCCATGATGGATTTGCTATTTCAGGCTAATTGATACCGGTAAAACATTTTAAATCTCTGTAAATAGCCACAAAGGATGCTCTGCAAAGCTTTATTAGCTCATAATCTTTGTTATTAGACAACATTTTCTCTACAGTGCGTGGTGGCTGCTTCCACCCCCCAGGAGTTTTAGGCTTTCTGAGCCATCAGCCATCCTGATTACCCTACAAGAGAAACACAAGTTAGCAAATGACAGTCAAACTAAACATCTCACATTTTCCGTGTTTATGTTTGAACAACAAGCAACAGCCAAGATGTGCAAATAGGAAACTCCATACAAACCCATTTTTGAGTTTTTCAGCAGGGATACTGTATTATTATGTTATCGTGGGATTCAAAATAAGGTGGAGAAAAACACACTGGCTTTCCCAGGATTACTTTTTTGCATTTCATTCTTTGTATTGGCTCACGCAAAATCCTGACAAACGTACTTGGCCCAAGGCGACTGGTTCCTCCTCTTTACCACCTTTCACATAACTTCGATGTCTTCGGAAACAGCTGCCTGTTAAAGCCGAAATGCCGCTCATAAATACCATGAGAGTAAACAACAACAGTAAAGAAGCAGGCCTGTAAACCGACAGCAGGAGCTGAGCAGTAAAGATACGGGAAGCTACACGGGAACATCACCGCAACCTGTTCCTCTTAAAGCAGTCGTGTGATCATCAAAAAGAAAACAATAAGAAATTTTCAGCCGCAACTACAGTAAAATGTTATGGATAAAAGAGCATTTTTATCAAAACACAGGAGCATCTGGACTATAATAAATATATGTATAGCAATACAGGGTAATTTCTCTATTCAAACCTATAAGACCAATCAGGCACAGAGGAGGAATTATAATTTATTCTGACCCTAAGTCCTTGTTCTCTTGTTTCATAAATGAAACAAAATGAACAGACATTTTGTAGTACTTTTTGTAGTTAATTTGCAGTACTCGCCTATCGCCCTGAATTTTTTCTCAAGAAGCTCAAGGGTAAGGCAACAGCAATATGGAGACCACAGGCGGCTATCGGCTTGCTTTCTCACTCTCACAAGAGATTATCAAGACACTCAACACACAAAGACATTTTAGGGTGGCAATCAAGGTAGCGAGAATAGTTAGAAATGTATTCCATCTTTCACGGTATCATCCTCATTTCTTTTTTTTACCATAAAACTTGACAAAGCTTTTTTTTTTACTCACAAAGCTCCAACGAGACAAATCATGACTCATTGTCATAATCCATTTTTTTCCAAAATCATCAATTTGACCGTATATTCATGTGTCTATATTCATTTTCTGTCAGTTTCAGTTTGGAAGCTCATTTACACATTGTAGGTGTTTTTTTATGTTGTTTTTTAAAAGAGCTGCTGATAATGGAGGAAGAATGTTGGGAGGTTATCATCATAGGAGAGAAAACACTGCAATGAATAAATACATTTTAAAAAGGCAGGACGATCAGAAACACCAACAAAGCAGTTTTCGTGCAGAAATGGATGACCCTAATTTCCCAAAACTCCACTCTGGTTTAATCTTTCCACACCACATTATCTCAAAATGTCTGTTGTATATCTATATGGAGGGTTTTAAAAGAGGACTCTTTTCTTCTTTGTATGTTTTCCAGTCCTTTGTCTGTCAATTTTTCGTTTTTATTTATCACATTCAAGTGGACCTCTCAACGCAGCACTTGTCTTTCTGAGCAAAAATGAGTTTTGACCAAACACTTAGTGCCAAACTCAATCACACACATTCTTTCATCAACGCACAATTGGAAAGCTGTGTGCTCTACTGGCATGTACACTCTATAATATTGTGAAAACAATTTAGGAGTTGTGAGGAAGTTTTACGCCATGATGCGGATGCTGCTGACCACCACTGGAGCACTCGTGCAGCTCGGAATGAAAACACCCAACTCTGATCAAAACGCTGCAGTCACATGGGCTGAGAGGTGCTTCAGAAAACAGCTGTCGCACAACATTTTCCTCTGCTCTGTCCTCTGATCCATCTGTACTGAAAATCTGTGCTCACCCATGAGTCCTTTGGTCACAAGCATATCTCTGATGGGCTGAAAGATGGTTGACACATTTTCTGTGGTCAGATGAGTCCATATTGTATCTGCCTTCAGGAAAAAAAAACAAATATTTACAAATATTTTATCAAATGTGAGAGGTTAGTTTGCATTTTCACAAACTTTACAAATCAGTAACTGAAATAGGACTTTTACATGACAACACGCTATTTTTGTAATTTACCTTATTGTCCTTTTTGTTAGAAAATGGCTTTTAGCTGGAGAAAAGTACTTTGACCACAGCCACTTTTCTCCCTCTGGCATGCCAGAAGTCTGAGTCATCAAATCTTCTCCCATCTTCAGCTTCTCCATGATCTGTGGCCTTATCCATCTACAAGACACTAGAATCTGTTTAAACCTCAGTCACATCACAAATTCACCGTTGAGTAAATCTTTTGTTGTTTTTCTTCTAGTTTTTTATAGCCGCTCTGTGATTAATCTGCCTTTGCTTTCGTGGCTGAAGCCTTTGATCTCGCACCCTTTTTGATGTATATTCATCAAGCTGATAATCTTGTCATCTCCTGTGTTTTTAATTGCTTTTCATGAATATTTCTCTTTGACACTTTGATTCATGGGGTGTGATGGCGGTGAGGAGCGTGATGGGCTGGTGATGGATGGGCGATGACAGCCTCCGGGCAGCTGCTCAACTCAAAGTGACCGCACGGGGGGGAAATCTGGAGAACCGCTGCCCTGGAAATGGGGACTGCTCTTCCTCGCTGACGGGAAGCACAAAAACCTTCAGCTCCCGTTGACCACGCTGCAGCTGTAGAGATACGGTCTACATATAGTGTCTCTGGAATGACACGTATGTGCAATAACCCTTCACTCCCTAAAACAACGACTCAGCGACGCATTGTTGACCTGTACTTGGACTAGCGGTCAAGGTGAGGATTAACACAGATTCAGGTGTCCTAAATGAGAAAATCTTGGTGCAAAATACATTCCTGACATACACTGAAGAGGATCCCACAAACAGGCATAAGCAAAGGAGGGAAGCATATGAAAATAAATCATATATCACACAACTGAGTAGTTACTGATCGTCTGTCCCTTCAAATTCTACATGCAAAGATTTTTGTCTTTTAAATTACTCTGGATGTGACTCTATGTCTTTGTCTGCATTGAGAGAACAGAGATCTATTCACATGCTTATTTGGTTGTGCCCATGTCTGCCCATCCTGCAGCAGAAAACTGCCAGCAGAGGTCTCTGCAGTGTGTTTTTTCCTATCGGTGAGTATTCTTCAGTCAAAAGATATATTTAACTAATAAAACTGGAAGCTTACGTCTGCTGTTTATGTGACATTAACGCTTGGATACTGAAGCTCACGTGAGTTTTTTTCAATTTAAAGACCTGAGGGTCATCAGTGTTCCTGTCTAGGATTGTCTTGGCACTGGCCATGCTTTGCAAAACCAACCAGAAGTTCACTCACTGCGGACGTTTCTGGTTCCAGAAAATGTTCATATCGAGATCAATATCCCAGAACTAAAGATGTCAATCAACACAAAAACATTTTTATCCATTTCTCTGCAATTCAAATAATTTATAGAACTGTTTATGGAAGGCTTGTCATTGTACTCTCATCTTTTTAAACAAAACATTCTGTGAAATGTGTCTCCAAATTTTTCATCAAATGTATGAAAAGGGACACCCTTCTTTGTCATAGCAGAGGTTTTTCACTTGTGGGATGAGTTGTATTTTACATATTCAAAAAACTACCCCGAGAACCCATTAGGGAATAAACGATTATGATAATGGTTGGATGGATGGATATTTAAAAAAGAATGACCTCATCATTTAAAAAAAAACAAAATCTTAATGTCAAGTAATTATCAAGCATAAAGATAGATTTTTACGACAATAGCAGATGCCAACCAGCCTTTGCAGCGATCCCTTCTGCTCCGTCTGGTGCAGACCCCAAAAACCCGGGGAAACACGGACCTACTGGAGCAGGGACACCGAGATAACTGAGGAGTTTTCTGCAGTGGCCTCTGCGGAGCACTGTCTCGCTCCAGAGCCTCCTAACTGCTGTTAGACCGCCATCTGAATTTGAGTTGGGTAGCTGGATCGCAGCTTTCTGTCATGCTCCAAGAATAATGTTCCATGAACCCTTTATCACACCCCCTTTTTTATTTTATTTTATTAGATTTTTTTTACTGTTTTTATCCCTTTCAGAGCCCCACCTCAACCTATCGCTGTTCCCAAGCATGGCTTTATCTCTCATTGCCGGTGTGGACAGCATGTGCAGTATGAAGGCCGTCTTATGTGGTTTGTGTATTAAAAATGCCTTTCAATTTTTGGGCCTCGGCAGGCTGTCACTCCAAGGAGAAGCAAATGATGGCCTCACTGAACTGAAGCGTCCTCCGAGCCGTCTGCCCCGGGGGGGGGGACAGGCAGGCTGCTCTCTACAGCAGGGGTCACTGTTGAACTGAAGCAGCAGATTGAATTAGCAACCATCTTCCTCACCCAATTTCCCCTTCACCGTCGGAGAAATTTTAGCACCACGGAAGCAGGAACAATAACTTGTTCTAATATCTAGGTCATGCGAAATTCCTCTTATCTCGGCAAAGGGAATATTCATTGACTGGGGGCGAGTGACGTGCAGAGAGGGCTGCTAGAAACGGATAGATTGGGGGTGAACGTGTGAGTTGTGGGCTGTGGCAGCGTGAGGGGGATACAGGGAGGCACAGGGATTGAGAGGATGGTTGGAGCAGAGCGATGACTAGAGATGAGACACGTTGCAGGTTTGTGAAGGGGATGTGGAACGGAGTTTTGCATGTTGTGGGAGTCAAAACAAAAAAAGAAGAGAGCCTTTGTTGATTTCCAAGGTAAAAATTCCTATTTTTTGGGGAGCTATCGGGTAAATCTCCACGTGACAGATGTTCCTGACTTTCAGCTGTTTTCGCCTGACAGTTTAATTAGAGGAACCTCTTACGTGACTTTTTTTTGTCCATTCACTTCACCAGCTAGTAGGTTTCAAACATCAGCAGGAAAGGAATTTTTTTCCATGATGTTGAATAAATATCGTATAGAGTTTTTAAGATTTCTGAGGCCAACAGATCTACTCCTATCGGCCATTCTATCTGCTGATGAAAGCTGTTAAATTGTGGCAAAATCCCCCCAGAAATTAGTTTTATTTAAGTTACTTTTTAAAATGGTCTTGCTATTTAAGGGATAAAGTTTTATGTACACCAGTCACGCTGTAGCTTTAAAGAGGCATGACTGATAATATTATTACTCATCAGAGAACTTAGATATGTTCTGCATCTTTAATGAATATTTTGTGTGTTTATGTTTTACTTCCTGTTTTGCTCAGAACCCTTTTTTTTTTGTTTAGACGTTTTAGACGTCCACAGAAATAACCTCCTGTATTGTTCAGCTCTACATTTCAAACACAATTCAATCAAGACACACACTGGCAAGATGAGGGGTCATGATTCAGACATTTCCCCATAAATCAGATGACCATTTATCCATTTTCTGTGACAGTGATGTAACAGTTACTCCTAACCACACAAGAAGGACTATCTTTAAGGAGCCACTGATCAATGAGGGTCTTTTAAAGAGGGCTTTGTGACTGGAATATCGAAAAGGCCGCCGGGAAAAGCTGGCCTGGGGTTTGCGACTGGTTCAGCAGCACACACACGGAGTCCGCTCGCTGCAGGCGGAGGGACCCGTCTTTAAACCCACGCTCCGTCACGCTGGTCAAACAGGAGCTGAGGAGTGCAAAGAGGGGCACTTTCAACATCTGAATATTAATGAGCGAGATAGCAGAGGCCCGGTTAACCTCTTCAACCCAGCCCTGTTGCTGGTTTTGGAATATTAGATTTAACAATGCTCCCTTAATCCTCTCGCCATCACAGGAGGTGCCCGTTGAGGCTGTGAGTGCCCCTTGCTTTAGGCGGACTGTGACCTTTCACTTTCCTGCTCAAACTCTTACTGCCCCCCCCCCTTTAAATATATTTAGTCTCAGGCCACGGTGCTCGGGTGTTTGCTTACTGAATGGACAAACATTTGCTAATGGCGATAAACGCCCACAGCGCGCTTTTTAGCATCTAAAAACAAACATATTCTAAGGTCATCCTTACTGGTCTGGTTTTATTCTCTTTCATACATAAAAAATTATGTTATGTGTAGTTTTATGTAATTATTATTCAAAGCAAGACTACATTTACATTGTTAGGTCCACCTGCCTGGCTCTCTGTGTGAGGGAATAAACACGAATAAAATGCAATGAGTTAAAAGCTGTCATGAGTTTAAGAACTGAATCCTAAATAAATTTTGTTATTGCTTTCGATACGATCAGCTTTTATTCATGTATTTTTCACTATGATTGGCAGACAATCCTCCAAGCCAGCTGTGAGTTTTTTGAAAACTTCCTCAAGCACTGGTGCAGGAAGCTGCTCAGAACATTCCCTCTAAGTGGGTTGTCAGCTTATAAAAAGAATGGGCAGATTTAAAAAACTGATTCATGGTGTTTAGCTTTTGTTGTTGTTAGTTGATGTTTACTTTCTTAGATTTCTGTCGTCTTTGTTTATTACCATAATTAATCAGGTTAGGCTTATAAACTTAGTCACAGATAGATGACTTCTGTTCCCTTTTCATCTATTCCTGAGGGCTTTTGTTGTTATTAGTTTTGCTTCATGACCTTGGGTCACACCCAGTTTTTATGCAGGCTTATTTATTAATTTATTTATTGCTGATGCAAGCTTGTCATAAACTGAATCTCTAATTCCTTCACTTTCAGTTCACTATCAGTTTGTTGGATGAGGGATTTAAGTTTAGAAATTTTGGGTCAGATTCTGGAATTTTTAGAGCTCCCTGCTGACATCCAATAACATCAGTTTGAAATGTCTGTGTTTTTTTGTTTTTTTCTTTATGTTACGTAATAAATCAACACCATAGATCATTGCAAAAAGTGGCTGAAACTTTTGTATCCTCATATGTGCTCAGATGACATGAGAGTTCTCCTTATATTGCTTCGTTGGAATGAGATAAACCAGTGTATTCACTGAATAACAAATATTAGAGATCAAAGCTGAATGAATAAAAAGATAAATAACAAAGACACACCGTATTTAGAACAGGGTTCTTTGAAGGATGAATAAAGTCACAATGTCGATTTAGATAAAAAATCCATCTGATTTGAGTCTCCTCAATATCATTCACCTGGATCCTATTTATGTTCTGAGGGAATAAAGAGCTACATGAAGCCACTCAATGTGCCACCAGGGCATTTTTGTGCACCTCCTTTTCTTATATAATGCTAGTCATAGGTCTGACTGCGAGAATGTGCCAACATGTTGTGCAGTGATAAGGAACCTTATGTATAAATGTAAGAGTAAATTGGACAAGGTGGTGAGCAGAGGCAGTAATGCTCTCCTAAATCCAATGCATTGCACTTCAAAGATGTCTCAGATTCTGCCGCAAGAGAGGCAAAATGTGTGTTTTAATCAAAATGGTTTGTTGCTGCGTGGCAAGATACAAATGAATTCCTGCATTTTCAGGGCCTTTACTGTAACATCGACACAAGTGCCCGAACTACAGTATGTGAACAAGGAATATTCAGCAACAATTGGACAAAAAAACAAAGATTGCTTTAACCGATACAGATGCACAAAGAGTTGTCCATTTCTATTTGAAAGTAGACCGTCAGACATCCTGTTTCATGACCTTGAATCGTTTCATGAAAGAATATCAGGAGAGGATTGTGAAAGTCTATCAACCTGTCACAGTGTTGATTGCATGGCAATAGTTTCGTGGCTCCACGTCAGATGAGTGATGAGCTCTTTAAAGACGACTGACTGCTCTACAATGATTATGTGTTTTGCAGGAATGAGATGTGGAATTCTTTACTGGTTTAGTGATTCTTTTTTTATTTTTAAAGCCTGGTAAATGGCACTCATCCATCCAAGCTGAAACCGTGTGACCAATGGGGGAAAGTATTTAGGAAGTGGTGGCCATCAACAACAGAATTCTGGATAAATAAATGTTGTCCCCTCTGTTAATGGGTTGTGAGTTTGTCTTCCTGGGTGTCGCCTGGTGGAGCCAACAGGTTCTAAACGGTCAGGTGGGCTATGTGTCCACTGAACCTGCTGTCTCCATGACCTGACCGGACTCAGTGTTAGACTTAGAGACAGTGTTTTACATAGATTACATAGATCATCACCGGGGGGCTAACAGACCCAATCTCCCTTCATTTGTATGTCTGCACAACATGTTAAGAACTTTAAATCTAAATGACAAGAACATCTTTTATTGTTGTAAAAATAGTCGGAAAACGTTGTAGAATGACTCTGATCCTGATTCTTCTTCAGCTCGTATTACGGAGGCTTGGGCCAGAATCATGCTTTTTATAGTTCGCCTAAGGCTAATTTTGTCTACTTTGAAGACTAGTTATTTCTATTTAAAGTAACACGTCATATAAAGAGAACTGAAAGTGGAAAGGAAGGGGTTGTTTTCTTTTTAGATCTTCAGATAAAGCATCTTTAAAAAAAAAAAGTAAAACTACCAACCATGGTGTCTTTCAGTATCTGAAAATATGTGTAAAAAGTTATGTCCATGATTATTCTATGCATGGCTACAGTATAAAATTTACAACGAAGTGGAATAAACTACAATTGTGTATTATCTTTTTTTTTGCTTCTGTCTTTCTTGTAATTAGACTTTATTTGGATTAATTGGTGTATATTACTGTTACTGTTTCTTCATCTCAATGTTCAAGATGTTTAATACATTTATTTCCATTCTTTACTTTGGGATGCGTTTACATTCATCTCCTGATTTATTTTTTTGTTTCTTTTATTTATCACCAAATTTTGCTGTAACTCTCTCATCGGTTGATTTAATGTTTCGTACTAATTCCTGCTGTTTATAAGATCATCTACATAATCCCTACTTGAATTTCTGTTGGATTTGAACCAATTGATCTTGCTTTGCTGCACAAGTTAATTATTCGTTTTGAAATAAAAGTTTATTATATTCTTCTTTAAACTCCCTTTGGCCTAAAAGACCATATTTGGATCCTTCACAACATCCAAATATAATAGCATTTATCTTTTATTCATATGTAGTGTTAATATCCACAGCTTTGGTAGGTCGGGGGTGTTCTTTATGGTTTCAAGCTTAAACTAAAACATATTTTCTCGACCGTCCCTGACACTAAAGTGTTTGCAGACTCTTTCAAGCAAAGCCGGGGATGATGCTGCCAGAGCTTGGCGGCCTTTTATTTAGGAGTGTTGAGCAACAGGACAGGCGGAGAGATAGACCGGATCTTTTCTGGGCTAAACAGATGGCTGTTACCTACACAGGTCAAGTTCTTCGGATGGAATCAGCCTGCGAGAGTTGAAATGACCACTCCAGTAACTGAAAGAAGAGCAGCTTTTGTTCAGTCATTCATCCCTGAACCACCTGGCCAAATCGTCCCAAAAATGACAGGAGTGGAACTGGAATGGCTGCATTTATTAACTTCCCCCTTTTGCCTGGTGGTGGAAAGCACCATCAGACGATTTGATTTTTATCCCCAACCAGCTTTAATTGTCTTTCAATGAGGCCTGTCATAACCATTACATCATGTAGCAGAGCGCTGTGGCAATCCCGGGGGCAGTTTCACAGGATGAGCCATTGAACTCCCATCTGGTCATGGAGATGTAGCGGATGGCTGAATGCAGTTTCCTGCAATTTGAAGTCTCAAAGAGACTACAAACTGGTTTGTTTGTGTGTGTGTGCGTGTGTGTTGTGCCATACAATTGCTTCTCAAGAAGCGATCGTATTTCGCGTTGAGATTTTTAAATGGTTCTGCGAGGACATAAACTGTGAATTGCCCTCTCATCCCGCCCTTTCGGGCTCGCGGTGCCAGGCTGCCGCCCACCCGTTACAATTTAATCCCACAGTTTTTTTTTACAGTCATCTCATTCTCCGAGCTGCTGATGTTTTCCTCTTCTCCCCGGCACTTATTCTGCCACGCGCAGAGCATTCCTATCCTTCTTCAAACATGGCCTCCAGAATTCCTGGCCTTGTTAAAACACTCCCCTTCTCCTGTTGCTTTCTTTCTCTCGATTTTAATTTTCACTCCACTCTCCCCATGCAGCCCCCCCACCCCCAACCCCCCCATCATCCCAATCCCCATCGACCCCTCACATTAATGCACAACTGACAACTAAGTCTCGGCATCTGCTATTTCATCTTTCGCTCCCCAGACTAGTGATAAGCACGGGCTGCATTTATTAGATTTAGACTTGGATTTATGGACTTTAGATCAGTCCTGACAGATTTTACATGTGAGTCAGAAAATATGCTCGGCATTAAACCGCGCTGCCGAGAATGTTCCCATTAGAATCACACCTGTGATTTACAAACGTGCGTAAACGGCAGTTTTCCTCTCTCATAAAGCCAGCAGAAATGAGTTAGGGAAGAACAGCCAAGTGCCGAATGATAAGATCTCAGCCATCAAAGTGGAGAGACTGAAACCAGACAGCACTTCGTGATGTGTTTTGAAAGGCAACCGAGTGACAAATGAACAAAGGATAATGCTTTTTAAAGTGCCAAACCCAGACATAACCATCAGGATCTCAATCTGAGATTTGATCGTTTCCGTGTTTAAATAAAGTTCGACAAAAAAAAAACTGTATATCTATATCTTTTTACAATATATTGAGGATGGAAAAAAACTGCCTGGACTGCAAGTCCATTTTAAGAACGAGTCCTTGCATTTTCTTCTGGGATTCCATTGCAACCAGAGGAAAGTCTCCAATCTCAAATAAATCTTACATTATGCCTGTACTTTCAGCACTTTGTTGTTGTTGTTTTTTTCCATTTATGGATTTAACTTTTTTGTTTTTGAGTTAGAATAACAGTGACCAAACTGTTTACACTGCTTTTGAAGCAAAACAGCCTGTTATCGTTACCCAAAGTTAGCATGTGCAGGGATTGTGAGAGGATGCCCAATTATAGAGAATACTGAAAGTTTTCTCATTCCAGAGAAGGAAACCCTGTATGACATATTTGCTTGACGGATTATAATCACTCAGTTTTCCTTTCTCTTTATGTGTCATTTTATCTAGGCTGAGATGAGCCCGACAACATTTTCCCTTCAGGGCGACTTAATTTGCCAAAGACAAATCTCTTGCAGAATGTGCATATCATAAATTACAAAACAGGCCATGAGATTTGCTTCAGAAGTATAGAAAATAATTTAGAAAATATAAAATTCACTGCAGGCGTTCAGTAAAATGAGAAACTATGGTGCAGTTACATGGACGAAACTGGAGATACCATGCTCTGACCTGGCTCCCTGTCAGCTTGCAGGTACTTCTCAATCCTTTCACCAACTATGGCATTTGAAGTTCCAAAGTGTCAAAGGGAAGAGGCCTGTAAAAGTTCTGTGACAGTATGGCTGCTCTGTGCTCGTGCCAGTGGAAATACCACAGCCGTGCACTCGCTTTCTCTCTTTCTTTTCCTTTTTTTTCCAGTGGAAAGCTGGATTTGGGAAAACCCTCTCTCTTCCTTCTCCTCCTCCTCCTCCTTCAGTCCTAACATCCGGGTCAGTTTGGTTGGCTGGAGCTCGATGCTGCTTTCAAAATCCCTCAATTATTTGGAAACTTTAAAGGTGGAAAGTTAACTCACTTCCTTACTCAACGAATCACTTCTCGCCATTTCAAAAATATGTTAGGCTTCTCTTGAAAAAACAGATGCAATCGATAAAAATTTGAAGCAAGACAGCTTTTAGAAAATCATCTAAGAAAATATGTTTGGACAGATTCAGCCATTCCTCACAACATTACAAATGATGTGAAAAACACTGAATGTTCAAGTGTGATTAAATTTTGTGCCTGATTCAGTTAACTTTGTTCTTTGTGTAGTATTTATGCGTACATGTAGTGTTACAGTGTTGGTTAGAAGGCGTTTGGGCACTAGAAGAGTAAAGTTCTCTTGTTATTCTGGGCCCTAAAGCTCCCATCAGCCAAAAAGCAGGGCATCATATTACGTTGGTTCCACTTGATAACAGAATCCCTTGTTCGCTGAGTCGATAGTGCACAGCAGTGTTATCATGTCCGATCTTTGAGATGGACCGCAAACGCAGCACAAGTTGGGCAGCTCTCAGTTATCGCAAAGCCAGACTGATGATCCAGCTGCCGTGCGCGCGAGTGCGTCCGCTGACATGGATACTACTGCAGTTTGCGACTGAACCCGGGACAGTTTGCGCTGCGATCCGCGACGCTGTGAGACTTTAAGAGCGAGAAAAACTACTTCCCAGACTGCACTCATGTGATTTTTTTCTTCTTTCTTCCCCCCCCTCTCCTCCCTCCTCCTCCGTCTTTGAGCCATGTCCAAGAGCCTGAAGAAGAGGAAGAACCACTGGACCAACAAAGTCCACGAGAGTGTCCTTTGCAGGAACGAGGAGGGGGACCTGGGGCTGGAGCTGCAGGGCGGTGCGGAGAACGGCCAGTTCCCGACCATCGGCCAGCTCCCCCCGGGCACAGCGGTGTGCCACAGCGGCAAACTCTGCCAGGATGAACTCCTCCTGGAAGTCAACGATACCCCGGTGGCCGGGCTCACCACTAGGGACGTCCACGCTGTGGTCAAACACAGCAAGGACCCCGTCCGGCTCAAGTGTGTCAAACAAGGTGATCTTATTCAATTATTTATCAATATGTTTATAAATACGTCTTCTTTAAACAACAATTAACTACTTTTTGCGCCTTTGCTGCAACTTTCCCGTCATGTTGCGCAGCCCTAGCGCGTAAATCTTTGGGGGAAAACCCGTTATCCTTCAAACGCGTCGCTGCGGTTTGACAGCGCTGCTATTGTCTCCTTAAAACCCCAAAGCAAAGAAACCCAAAGAGCCCCCAACTTTTTGCACATGGGCGCATTCGCGTGTGTCTGCTCGTGTCCGGGCCCTCGGACCGTGTTTCGGGCGGTGTGCGCACAACCCCGCGGGTCACTACCGTGGTTTGGCTTACAAGGGGGGTGTGTTCAGAGCTGTGTCACATTCCAGTAATCGCTTTATCGCTTGCAAGTGACGAAAAGAAGACTCAAACTAACGCTCGCTGAACCGCTCCAGCCTTGAACGCAACTTGTAACAGTTGAAGTGCACACATCTGGAATTCTGTTATCACTCTAATCGTGTTTCTGGTGGAGTGACGCTGGTGTAAATCACTCTGGAAGTATGTGCATACGGTTGTTAGAGGGAATGACATGTTTAACAGAAAGACCTCTTATTCATTCTTAACAGCTGAACATGACTTTGTTGATGATACATTAAAAAAATAACCAATAAGGTTGTATTTTATAGCAATTTTTTCTTTCCAAATCAGGTTGCCTTTTTTTTGGTTAAGGATGGGATCACTTGCAATTTGCACTTGTAAAGCACAATACCTCTCCAAACAGGAAAAAAAAAAGTGTATGCTGATAAAAAGAGTGCTGGCAAAGCTTAATGAGCTGTTGCACCTGGCTTATTGGCAGGAAACACGGGGAGGATTTAAAAAGAAGAACTCCTTCAAGAAGGTAATTCAGCTTGGAGTGTGACAAAAGATGTCGGCTGTTTCCCGGCAGCTGCTTCCACTGTTCGGACCAAACAAAGTGGGAAGCTCTTAAAGGGAGGCAAACAGATCAATTAACACAGCAACCCGATAAGAAATCATCAAAAAGAAAAACTAATAAAGCTTTTTTTTAGCTTTTTTAAAAGAGTAATTCTGTGTTTTTTGTATGCTTTTATGAAACAGGGTTCACTTTGTATTGTTTCTTTATGAATTTTTCACTGGTTTCTGATCATTTACAGAACCAGAACCGTGAATGAAGGATTAACTTTGTACTTTGGTTACTCCTATGATGATTTTATTTGTCAAGAGCGTCATATTTTTTCCTTGAATCTTAAACAAAAGGGTTTATGGGCGCATCGTTAAATGTAAATCCAGTTTCTGTGGCATTGAGTGCGTTGATCCGGATTTGGATCTGTGTTATGTTGGATGTGATACCAGATTTTTGAGGCCCTGTTTCAACATCATGGTGGCGTCAAGGGGTGTAGTGAGTGAGTGCTGTGGTCACGCCTGAGCCCTCCACAGGCCGCGTACTCGCCCTAACTATGTGTCGCAGTCCACACATGATTACACACCATGTATGTTTACCTTACCGGGGCCAAATCCAGACTTCAGCTCCCATGCGGCGGAGTCTCCCTTCCAGCCGGTTGTGCATCGGCTGATCTTAGTCTTTGACTTCTTGTGATGTTAAACAGTTTGTAAGATCTCCTTTTTTTTTTTAGGGTGAAAAAAATCGTCAAAATCTCTCTAAGAGGCTTTGGATCAAAGTCTGAGCTCATGTGGTGCATATGCGTGTGCTCTGCATCACAACAGGGATTTATTCAAAAAGCAGCCGAGCCTGGACCAATTAAAGCAACTTTTTCTTTCATGAAATATTTAAACACTCCTGCGATTGCAGACGTGATTGATACTCTCCCTCAACCCTGCTTGATAGGTTGTTTACTATCTTAAGTCGTTTTTAATATGATTGATAAATGCATTAAGGAAATGTTACGGCAGAGTTAACACATCTGTAGACTTTCTGTGCCTGTTTGTTAGAGATATTTTTCAATTCCAAGCACTGACTAAGACACCAAGGGAGTATGTTGAGGCTGTTTTGTTCTGAAGTATCGGCTAACATGAGCGTGCTGTTCAAAGAGGGCATCTACTTTATATTTTGTGTGTTAGTCTTTTATGAACATCAGAGCCATTTGTCCTACAAGTGCTCCACTAATCCTTATACCAAAGGGCTTATAAGTGCACAAAGGTTATATTTTTTGTGTTTAGATGGGTTGTAACGGTCACAATCCCTTTTTTCTGCTAAAAAATGGTCTTTTTGTGAGCTGTGTTTGTATCGTAGTGTAACTCGCAAACAGGCATTTATCACCTGTTTTGTCACTAAACATCAGTCAATCCTTCAGAGCGCGATCTGAATAGGAATCATTTGGGTAATGATTTATTCAAGGCAAGTAAAGATAAATAAGGAGGAAAATCTATTATTGAATTCCAAAACGCAATGGATGAATGTCCAAATCTGGTCTTTATGCCATGTCCCATTATAGATAAAGCCCTCCAGACATTTAGAGTAGAAATCTTTGAGGCCTAATACGCATTTAACTATGTGATTAATTCAGGCAGGGCCACGATCAAAACTGAGGAGTAACTCAAGCTTATAATGATATGTGATTAAAAAAAAAGTTCTGCTGACGTAGCGTTTCTGGACAGAAGTGGATGCTGTTTGAATGTGGATCTGTTAGTGTTTTTTTACCATCCACACAGTTCTGACTCTAATCTCCTCTTGGTTTTCCTCTTCAAACGGCCTCCCTATGACTTGGAAATTGAGGCAGTGAGCGTGTTTGATGAGAATAAAGGAAAAACAATCGACCGTGTCCCATAAAGATTGGACTTTTACAATGAATGTAATTACATTAGTCCAATCAAAACTGGGGATTGGATCACACGAAATTCTCTCTTTCTAAGTGAAAGCATATGATTTTTCAGCATGACCACCAAAGCTTGTTCTAGTTGCTTTTTATGTGCGATAGATAAACGTTCGCTTGCTAAAATCAGCCGGTTCTTATGTGCAACCCAAATGATCTGCTCATGTGAGGGGCTCCTCCATCGCATATTTAATCGTTAAACTCCAGCTGTTTTGGTTCCCTGCTGAAATCTGCTGCTTACCGAGCACTGGTAAACATTGTAGCCAGTGAATTTATCGGGACCGGAATGAAAACCAAAGAAAACATAGTGTATAGTTTTGTAGTTTGGTTTAACTTTTCATTTGTGAGTATTTGATGTTATGGCTATTTTTTCTAATCGATACCCATGCTGCTACAGCAGTGGTTCAGATTGCCAACTTTTACTGTGGGAAAAAAATCAAATCTCAGGCCGCAATTTGAACTTTTTTTCTTCTTCTTTTTTCGGGGGTGATTTAGCTTTAATCTTTCACGTCATCTAAAATCCTAGGGCATAATCTCATAACTCATTCACACAATATTGAGTTGTTTATTATTCTCTGAGGTGGGGATTAGATTAGTTTCCCTCCAGGACATAATTAGGATCTTCACGAAACAAAAACGTGGTTATGAGACAGACATGCAGCGCGCAGTTCGACTCCCAGAGACATGACGAATACCGCTCAGAGACAGACATGGGAGATAATAGAACCGTGGTACGTCCTGTGGCTGCTGTTGATTTGATGCCAGCAAAGAAGAATGATGCCCCCTTTTTCAGACAGTCTCTCCTGGAAGACATTGAAATGGTTGCTGTCGGTTGTTTTGTTTACAGTGTTGTTAACAGAAGCGAGCATGTTGAAAATAAAATATTAGATCCAACTTGTCTGGTGGGAGGAGGAGGCAGCGAAAGTGGAGTTTCTGGCTTGGGAAGGTAGAAAAATGGTCAAAGTAACGAGGGACCCAGAGGCACAACATGGAGAAAACAGGAAAATGCTCCTGAACGCAGCTCTATTTGTCCGGTTGGTAATGCCTAAAATGAGATTCCAGCTTAAATTCTGGCCCATTATGATTACAAGGAGCATAAAAAGCATTGTGGCTTGTCTTTCAGTTTGTCATCTGCCTATTCGTGCCGTTTTGAAATCCTCTACATTTACACAAAGCATGCAGAGTGGTGTGTCAACAACGCCACAGCTGCCTGCAAAAGAAACACAAAAAACCCTTAAAAAGCAGGTATATCAAAAGCATGACAAATCCCCCCCGCTCCTCACTCAGCCTTAACCTTTGGAAATCTGCACGAGGAATAAACTGCCACTTGTTTGACTTGTTTGCCATTCGCCAATGCTGCCACAAAGGCGTGAAGATAAATTAGCGTCGCACCATTTTTCAGTTTTCTTTTTCCTCCATCAAACACACACCAGGAAAGGATTAATGCAGTCGGCTATGGAGGCTGCCGCCGCGGCACCCAGAAGCTCCTCCTGTAGCTGAGAACTGAGCTCTGAATGAGCCTCCGAGTGTGTGTGTGTGTGTGTGGTGGGGGGGGGCAGGCAGGAGCTGACCGCTCCAGGTCAGCAGAGTCCAGTGGGTGCGGTCGCTCTGTGCACTTTTAGTGTTAATTAGCCTTAATTTCCAAGACTGAAGTCGTAGTAGAAACAGTTTTCAAATAAAAAATTTAAAATAACCCCCGATATATTATGGATTTTTACTAGATTTCGGTTTTCATGGCGTTTGCGTCTTCACGACCACGCCAGATTATGACTGGCTAGTTTGCTTTGTGGTCTGTTCACTTATTCATTGGGTATTTCTTAACTACTGAAAATGCTGAAACTTATTTCCGACTGGCTTAAATTCCCAAGTCGGGAGCAGATAGCTCAAGCATGAAGCTATGGCGGAGCTTTAAAGTTGGAGCTTTAAACTTGGAGCTTTAAAACATGTATGAGGCTGAAATTACGCAAGGCTTATCTTATTTGATTAACCCACTCTGAACAAAACTAGAGGCGTGAAATAGGAAACATTGGAGATGTTAAACCTTTACAACAACAACAACAATTTTTTATTTATATAGCGCCACATCACAACAACAGTTGTCTCACAGCGCTTTCCAAACAGAGCAGGTCAGACCCTACTCTGAAGTTAACTTTAGCGTTGATTGTAAAATGAATGACGTGGCCCATGTATTTTATTATACGACTATTGTTATTTTGAATAAAAGTTGAGCATCAGGATGCTTTCTGATTATTACACAGTGTGTTTCGTTTCAGGCTTTAAAGGCAAAACAGCAGATATGTACCCTCGGATCATGAGTGGTTAAGATGTTTGACTTCTAAGTTTTAACTAGAAAAGAAAACGTCATGTTGAAATTTTTTTATTTGAAATGTATTTAATAGACTAGGGTCCATCGCTTATTTTCCTGTTAGAATTAGTTCCTGTTTTGAAGCTGTTTAAAAGATGTCTGACACCCTTTTACATAAAGGACTCTCACGCTGACTGACTGAGCGTGAATCCCTTTCTTTTTTTTTCTCTCTGCCTGGACTGCATTGAGCATGGATTGTAGGTTTGGGGGAAGCAGGACGATGTTGTTCATACAGTACGATGGCACCGCTGCCTTACAGATGCAGTTTTGGGGGAAAACACACTCCATAGCCAGACACGAAGCAGGTTAGCCCCATGGAAAACCGGCATGTTCTGACACAGACAAGTTAATGTCCCAGTAACGTGGTGTTGGATGGGAGTGGTGATGGGTCTGCACTGGTCTGCTGTAGCTTCCAAAGATGTGATGGCGGGGAGGTGGGGGGGTCCCTGAGTCGTTGTGTTGAGTCAGAGGCTCACGCCGTTGTAGGGGGAGAGGTAATGATTCATCTGTCTTCCTGTCAGGCTCCTGTTGAGAGTTCAGTCGCACCAGCGAGTGCGACGCGGAAAGCCCGATACCTATACAGGCACCTATGCTGGCACCCAAGAGCCGCCGTGATCAAGCGAATGTGTGCGGGTGTGTGTGCGGGTGTGTGTGCAGCTCACGCCGCTCATCCCTGGAGCCTACGCACCACTTACCACATCCTGTCCAATCACGCCTGACAGAGGTTTGGTGGAGAAATCCTGTTGTTGTTGCTTCTGTTACATTGTGCCACTGGCAGGCTCACCTCTGGGGACAGGTAATGATAAGGAGCGCACACACACACACACACACACACACACACACACACACCTACACACACACACACATATATAGCTGTTTTTCCCTTTTTGCCAACGTAAACCATCTGTTGCTGTGGAAGGATGGCTGTAAACTTCTCTGACTTGCACATACCAAGAGCGGTTTTTGTGTCTTTGTGACTTTTGTTGTATCAAATAACTTTAACTGTGACGTTCCAGAGAATGCGTACTGCAGTGTATGAAAGTGTGTCGAGCGTGAATGGTGAAAGATGGAGAATAAATCTGCATTATGACCCCACACTGACAAAACTGTCCTAATGAATTTTATTGGCTTTTGCCCATTAGAGCCGACACCACAAACACAAACTGCGCAAATTAGGGCGCTGCGTGATCAGCAAACCTGCTACATTTATTCCAGAGGATGACATTAATGAGCAGGATTTCTCAGTATTCCAGTGTTCCTGCACTTAACCAGAGTGATTCATTCACAGAGAAATCTAATTTGTTTTTGCCCAAAACCAGGGGTGAATCACTCACTTACACAATATGTTGTCACAACTATGGCATCATCATTTTAAAGTCAGGATGGAGAGTTTGGGAGAAGCACAGGATGGTTGGGCGACAATAATAATTTTTCTCTCTTCTCCAGATATATCCGTCTATATCTATTAATGAGCAGTAACAGAAGGCAGGCCAATCAAAAATATTGGCATCATTTGATTGTGAAAACAAACATAATAAAAAGAACTAACAAGACGAGTTGTTCCAGTTCGGTAAATGTCAGATGTTAGAGGAGTTTCAAAGCTCAAGAAGATATCTTTTTTCCTTTAAGCGGACACATGTGAGTCTTAAACTGTCAGTGCAAAAGCCACATACACTCATTTCAGCTCTAGATAGAGAACTATTTATTTTTATCACTCTCTATATGTACATAAATTTGCTTTGAATGACACCTCGTGGACTATTTGTTCAACAGGAAGGCTCATTTGTCAGGAAATGTCTCTCCGTGATGTTTGTTGTCAGATCTCGGTGACGCCTCTTTTATTCAAAAGACGTGTTGGTGCTTCTCATCTTTACAACAAATCACTGCTGTCAAGGCTGGTACAGATTTTTTTCTCCTCCCGTCTGCTTATTTTCAGCCTTCTTTGGGCCGCCGCTGTATGAAAAGCCCCTCACATTCACTGAGAGGAGCAGAGCACACCCAGCAACTTTGTAGGCAGATGAACAAA
>JABUIW010044429.1:4483135-4507892 GCA_013363375.1 Menidia beryllina
CCCCCCCCCCCCCCCCCCCGGATACCAAACGATTTGTAGAACGACATTGTAAGTCTTCTTTTTTTCTTATTCTACTCCAAGTCCATACTTCAACACCTTCAGATTGATAGTGGTATGAATATAAATGAGATATAAATGGGATATTTTGGAGTGAAGGTATTGGAGAAGGTGAAATTGGCTGGCCCGTTCACAGGGTGAAAGGAGTATTAAGCAAACTGCACAGCCCACGCTGGTTGTTGCTGATTCACCGAAAAGGGAACAATCAATATGGAGTGATTGAAGCCTCTCTGGGAAGCTTTGGGGCTGCTCTGTGATTCCCTGCCCATCTCTTGTTCAAAAAAAGTACTCTCCTTGTTATTTCTAACCTTTATGCTTGCATTTGTCTCTATTCCATGTAGAAACAAATGGGTTCGGATACAAACTGTGAACGCACAAAGCCGTTAAATACTGTTTGGGCAATCAGACCTTTGGCAGCACCTTAGTAAGGCTTCAGTGATTATGTAGGGTGGGAGAATAATACAGGGAAATATAATTTTCACAAAAATATCAAGAAACTTAATTAGGATTTTTTTTTTGGTCTGCTGGTCAAATAACAGCTGCAAATAGAAGTGGCTCAGAGCATTTATTGACAGATGATAACCTTTTTTGTATTAATTTAAAACTAACAACAACCACTTTTGTCATGTTGTGTCTTCTAGAGAAATCCTATTGTATAGAATGCTGATTTTAAAAAAGAGAATAACTTTGTCTAAATAGTTTTTTTGGCATTTACAAACTTAAACATGCTTTCAGTCATTCAGCCACAAATTAGTCAATGGTCAACTGTTTTAGAAAATTCTCTAGACACTGTTCAAACACCACAAATAAAATGACAGGTTGCTGATTCAAAACATACGGTCCACACAAATTGAGACCGTGCTCCAATATCTGCGTGATTTATTGATGATGCTGTCGCGCTGTGTTCATTACATCTTGCAAAACCTGCAGTCTAGAACTGATAGAACGGCATTTTTGAAGGAAGTTAAAGCAATAAAGTGTAAACGGGAATTGATTTCCCGCCCGGCTGTATAGATTCCACTGGAAACATTGATATACATCATTAGTATGTCGATTCATGGCCGGCTTTTTGATAACAAGTCTATGCACTGACAGCATCTGTCACACTCTGCTGTCTCTCTCTTAAGGATATGTGATCTTATAATCAGAGGTGTTTGAGGATGATTTAGCTTGTTTGTTTTTTCCTTTTTTTCTTAACGCTCTCAAGTCTCCTAAAGGCAAAACTAGCCCCTAGCAGCCCAGTGGCTGTTCTATTGGTTGTTTGTTTGCCAGGAGCGAGGTCACCGCCAGAAGCTATAAGTCAGCTCACACGGTCACTCCTGGGAGGTTTTTACATATGTGATGCTGTCACAAGTTTTTCTCCCCCCTTCACTAGACCGCCCCCTCCTCTCGATTCACACACTCCCCTCCTCCCGTTCTCCGCTGGGAGCTGAGGGAAAGGCCTGCTTTAATAGATTTTGGAGATGTAGAAAGGGTCCACACAGCTCGGCCGGTCTGCCCCTGTGCTCGCTGACATTATTCATGCCTTTCGTACTGTCAGCAAAAGAAGACGGCGTCATCTGAAAGACAGGCGAGTAATGAAGAAGACACATACCTGATGCTCAGCAGAGGCAGCAAGACGCCTTAAGGAGGGGTTGGCAGAGGGAGGGCCATTGGTGCCTCTCACCCTGCTGTGGCTTAATTGGATCAACAGCCTCTACACAGTTGTGTTAGGTTTCTTTTTCTCAATCGTTGAGAACAAGGACACATCTTTCGATTATCAGACAATGACGTCTCTGACACAAGAATCCCCTAACTGCCCCCCATTTTTATCTTTTAGATTAGACTTAATTGAATTAATTCATTCCAATGAGATAATCTCACCAGAAGAACTTTGAACTACCTAGTTATTTTCATAACTGGTTTAAATACAGTCGCCAGCTTATTTTTAAGTTAGTTACACGTTGGAAACAGAGTGCGTTGGTCTTGACCGGCAGTCGGATGATAAATCCTCAAAGGTATGATGCTTGTGCAGCAGATTGACCCTGAACTCCTATCATTTGGAATTTGCTCACACTCACAGCTTTTGTGTCACAGCTGAAATGACATATCCTCAAACCCAGCCAGTGTCACCAGACACCGATTCCTCATTGTTGGGGCAGAGGTTTAAGGCACAGGGATGAGATCCACCATCACCATGGTGATTCTGTTTCTACAATTCCGGAAAAAACAAGAGCCGAACTGGAGGGTTGATTTGCAGCACATTAGCAGCCCTTCAGCTCTGTCGGGAACTAAGCGGACGAATGAGCCAGCTTTCTATTTTTCTCCTTGTAAAAAGATTTTAATGTTCAGCAAGCTGTGAGATGATTATCTTCATTTAAGAAGATCTTCAAAAGGTGTTGATCAGCCGTGCTTTTGTGGGTGTATTCTTGGCTTTGATGACTTGAAGCTACCTCTTGCTGGGTTTCAATTCGCTCTGGTGGCATTGGAGTGACCACAACTGCCAGATCTGAGACACATTCCCCATAAACGGTTTGAGGCAAATAAACTTGGCTGTGCGGCACCACTGTTGGATGGCAGATTAGGTTGTGTTTCATGTAATTCAGTAGAGGAAGTAGTACCTGATTTTTTTGTAATGTGGGTCAGTGGAACTTTTAGTTGTTTTTGTCTTTCTTTACCTTTCATCTCTTATTATTTACATCTTATAGATACAAGCCATGAGTGAATGAATTACCATGGACCTGGATGTGGTGAATACAATTGTAGTGAAAAAGAAAAGAAACTGTTGAGGTGCAGTTTTTGATCAATATTCGTTTAAGTTACAGGAAAATGTTGGATTGTTCTGGTCCTTGTCTTTGCATGGTTCTCTCCTGCATTGAAGCTCACACTGCCACACACATTTGACCGAGTCTGGGGGATCGTCAAGCTTTATTGGGCTTTCTGATGGTTGTCAAACAGCTCTATGAATTACTGCCACCTCATGGAGGCGATAACGCATTACTACTGGGTTAAAGCAGGATAGCATACTTTTAATACTTTATAGTTAAGTTTGAATATAAATGAAATACAGCCTGGTTGTTCCAAGTTTTCATTGGATATTTTATGGATTGGGTTGTCATCAATTTAAAGTACTTTTGATGGGTGTTTAGCAATTATGTTAGCAGTTCTAAACTATTATAATAGTCATTAATGTTAAAATTTGACTGCTTTAATTGTTATTCTTTGTTTTAGAGTGTCAGTTTTATCGGTTTATCAGTTTTATTCCTTTACAGTTTAATCATTTTCTTAGGATTGGTTATCAGAAAAAATGTGGGCATATCTCAAGGCTGACATTTACACAATATTGTAGTCATGTTCAGTTCTTTGAAACATTTGGCTCTTTGGTTTTATTTTTCACACTCCCCTCCTTTTTAACCACTGATTTAATGCTACAGGAGCTTCATGCTTAAAATATGGTTTCCCACTCTTTTTATTTTTTCACATCCTCCTGTCATTGTTGAGCCAAATATTCTTGGTTTTGTTCCCATCTGCAAACACCGAAATCCAACAGTTAGTTTGAGCCCAACTTTTAACACTGGTATTTTCCTATTTTACGCCATTTAAAGAGCTCGGTCGCTGCTACACATGAGACTGGCAAATCTAGAACAGGGAGATAGTGTACACTCACAGAAATGCCTACCCCACAAGTTCTCTCTGCCTCACGGCAGCAGAGACACACTGTGCAGGTTCGTGAACCACGGAGACGCCGGATGGGAATTAGGCTGCCGTCTGGCTTCCCATCATTCTCATCTCTTCAACAGTCTCTGTAGAGTTACAGGTATCCACCACAAGGTATGCAGTAATTAGACAAAGGTCAGGGGAGTTTGTGGCCTCGCTCCCTTCCTTTTCAAATGTAACATACTTTAAGTTGTAGGAGGTCAAGTGTTGACTGACGTCCTCCAACAATTAGCAAAGACGCCCTGGTTATTCACTCCTTTCACTCCTGCTCTGCCGTTTGCTCTCCAGCTTGATTAATAATCCTTTCCCTGACTCCCCTGCCCTCTTCCATCATGCCAGTGCTCCTTTTGTTCTTTCACTGCAAAAGTAGGGCAGTGGGGGGAAAAGAGCCTTTAATGAAATGGAGAAAAAAAGGAAATATAAAGTACAGGCATCCCTCTGCAAAAGCTCACTGCTTTTGTGTTGTGATCAGAGACGTTTTAGTGTTTTTGATGGAACTGCTGCCTTTACAACTGCCTGGTCGCTGGCCTCCTTACATGGATTGATCACCATGTTAGCCTTTTTGTTGTTTTTACCCTTAAAAAAAGCTCAATCGTTACAGGAAACCAGCAGGTTGTGATAAATCTTGGTAATTTAGATTTTCTTACGAGAAAGTTGAACCCCATTTATCTGCTGCAGTAAATTCAGTTATTCTTCTCACTTCAACGCAAAATGTCCCGAAAAATGACCAAATCTATTTTGTATATATAATGGTTTGCCTGTTGACAATGCTCCAATAAATTGTGTTATAGATTTTTCTGAGCTCACACTGATCCATTCTTCAGCCTTTGCTGGTTAGTGTCGTTCTGGATTTAAATGCTGCCCTCTTGCAGCTTCTTTCTTCTCGAAACTTGTTAAACTGTTCAGTAGTAGTAGTCTCTAGATTTACTCCAGTGGACCAGACCAGTGCCCTTTTTGGCGGCTCCTTCAATCCACTGATTGACCGCCGTATGAGCCTCCCCCAGTTCATGTAGCAGACTTCAGGGGTTTAGGCCGGTCCAGTCCAAGCCTTTCAGCCATTATGATGAGTAATGGCTCTCTATTATTATAACATGAAAGCACGCATTGTTATTCTAATTAGGCGTGGCAAATGAGAGCCACATTGCTAAGCTTCCTTTCCATCTCGCCACCAATTTTTCCGCCTAATCTCCCTCCCGCTTCCCGACCCACTCTCCCTCTTCCTGTGCCAGTTTGCTTTGTAGGTGTTGTCATGTGGCAGATGCAACACCCAGACCCCCTGCCGAGCGGAACTGTGCTGGGCTGTTTTTCTGCATCGGTGATGGAATTTGGGTCCACTGCAGGAACAGCCTCGGCGCTGAATTAGACCCAAATATGGCGGATGAATTGTCACTCTACGCACTGGCGCCGAAGACAAGATGATCGACGTTGTGAGAGCAGTTTTAGAGTGAATGTGTGGGCAATTATTTGAGCAGCTGCCGAACAAGAATGGACTGGAGGCTCAACATGCGTCGCTACCTCTCATTTATGCTCACTTTTTTCCCTTTTAATGTACATTTGACATTTTATTACACTTGTGAAAAGTCTTCCTCCATATCAGAGGGATGGCAGTCATTAAAGAAAATCTTGGTTTCAATTATCTTGTAATAGGATTTCTTTTATTCAAAGTCTAGAATTTAAGTCTATGGAACTTCAAACGGATAAAAGATGCCAGATATCCTCATGAGGGAAGGATTGAGTGTCTCTGGATGACCAGAAAAACAACCTTTTTATCTGAATGAGCTGGTGAAACTTGTAGAAAACGGCTTGTCATCAGTATAATTTGTAGATTCACAGGTTGCTTGTTTGTGGATCGCTCTGTTGCACATGTGCACGGTTACGACAGAAACAGTGAATTCCTTTTAACTTAATCAGCCGGAACCCGACTTTATCAGGCATTTGAAATGGTTGAAGTTAACATGGATGCATTTGAGTTTAGTAAAAAAATCAGTTTGAATTCCATAGTTAAATTGGTTTCTTTACTGAAGAATGGCTTTTCCTATGAAGAATGAAACTGAAAAACGACTGCATCAGACATAAGAGCTGACAGTGATTGTACTTGGCACAATTTTGTGTTGTGATAGCTTAGGGCTCAGGGTCATTTTACGATTGAACATTTCCCCATTCAGCGCAGACACAATACTGTAATAAAGGACTGTTGATATGGTTCCCGGTCCTTTCCGGCCATTAGCGTTTGAGCCTGCATGGATGAGCATTGTTAATGGCTGTCACTCGAAAAGACACGGCGTGTAAACTGCCTAATGTAGGTTAAATATGCGGTGTTTAACCGCACACGCGAGATACGGCAGCTGAGTGGAGCCCGCCATGAATTCCTCCTCATCTCTCCGGCCAGAACAAGTTTGACCTCCAGGATGACGCCTACCTGTACCCTGCTGACCGCTGCACACTGGCTGTGCACTCAGCACTTAAACCAAACATTAGACTCCTGTAAGGAAAGGCACTGAGACATCTTTATATGCCTTCATCGAGGGAACTTTAACTTTCCTCTCGTCATCATTGCTGACATCAATTGATTTTTATCCATTAAGGTTTCCTCGTAAATTGACCTTTTTTGTTGGAATGGAGTAGGGTGATGCCATACTTTGTTTTTTACGTGATATTAATAGGACAAAGATGAATGTTGTGTGGTTTGTCTCTGGTGTCTCCCGTTCACTTGGGCCAACAACCAAATCTTTGACCCGCGGTGCCCTTTTCAGCGGTCACACAGTGTGGCCCGATTCCTGAGCATACAGAAGCATTCTTAAACACTCTATCCTTTTTTTCCCCTATTTTTTTATTTCAACTCCCCTTCTGTAATTCACACCGCAAACAAGCTTCCTTCCAGAGTGCACAAAGCCGTGAGGCACACGGACGGTGCAGCTCTGGCGCGCCCGTGCTAATGAGGTCAAACAGATACACACAGTTCCCTAAGCTGCTCTACGCGAGGCATTCCGGCGCAGCCACTCTGCAGCCCGGAGGCATTTCGACTTCTTGTAGAAAGCCGTGTTTACTGTGGTTCAGCAAATTATCGTCGCGGCTTGGCCCTAAGGCATGGAGAAATTGTTGCCTCAACTCTGCGATGTCCCGAAAACCCGTCGGTGCCTCCTCATGCTCCGCCACCAGGGTGGAGAATTTCCCATTTTATGCTCGTAAAACTCCGTGGACACAAACCATGTCTAATTTATAGGCAGCTAATGTCCACTGCCAAACTTCGCAGCTCCCAGGCATTCACTTTGCTTATTAGTGTTAGCCCTAAAAACCCTGAGCTCGCTGTTTGGCTGTGGGTTGTAATTGTCAGATGTTCATGCTGCTTCTGGGTGAAATAAAAAGCTCGCTGCCTTTTTTTGTATTTTGTGGAAATGTCAAACGGACCTTTGGGCCACTAATCAGTCAGTGAGGTGTTCAGATGCAAAATACCTTTATAGGATTGTTCTTAATCTCATAGTTAAGATGTGCGCAGCCTTAATTGTAAGGGAAAAGGTTTGTCACACAAGAGGGAAATGACAATAAATGTAGGCCCATTGTGTCCCTTTTCAAAGTACCCACCCATTGCATGTTTTCTGACCTTTTCTAAAAAATACTGAAGGAAATGCAAGGCAGGCCAAGCACTGGTCAGTTCTAAGCACAGCAGCCCGCACTCAGAACCACAATACTTACATTAAATTGCATGTTGCCGGGGTGTGGGAGGAACTGGAGGCAGGTACTTTCACTTTCATTGGGTTATAAATACAAAAATCAACAACAAAAAAGGCAAACGTTTTTTTTTTTTTACCTCAAAGAGAATGTGTAAAATGTTACAAAATCCACAATATTGATCCTTTCCTTCAGTCTGTTGTTGCCCACATTGTTTCTGAGAGTGAGGTGGTGCTCTGCCTCTGTTTTTGTGAGACTGATATTTGTGGTATATCTGTGGTATCAGTAAATGGCAGCACTTACTGCATAGTGTGTTGAAGTTATTCATTTCTGATATTTCTGCCAACTGATTCCTACTTAAAAAACGCTCCAGGCAGACCTGAAAATTCAATTAATGAGTCTTAACTTTTCCACTAGGGGAAATTGGACTGTTAAAATATGTTTTTCACACATTAATACAAAATTGATGAGTAAATAAAGATCTGTCATTATGTTGTGGTTATTGCTGCTGGCAGGAATACCTCCTGTGGCATTTACTGGAGCTTCAGTTACTGTAAACATGCTGCTGTTCAACAGTATTTTGGGCATTATGAACTGTTGCATTGACTCGTTTTAAGTGATCGATAGAGACATTTCAGTCAACCTCTTTTTAGCCCTGTTTCTGCTTTTTTATTGGAGAGTCTCCCCACAAAAATTCCATCGGAGGAGAAAGACAGTCAAGCACCTCTTCATCCGACTGTTTCAGATTGAAACGAAGTGCCCGGCATGATCCTAGAGGAGTGCCGTGTCCCCTCCTCTCTCCTCTTTGGGCTCGCAGGGAGTAACAGTCACTGGAATGTGAAGAATGCAACTGGAACAAAAACAACGGAGAGAGAAGGCCCTTATGACTGATGTACACGCTCATCAAAGTGGTCCAGAAAAGCATTCAGGCAGTACATGGTGTGGCCCTCTTCCAAAGAGCAGGTCTGAGGAGGGTGTGCATGAGAGCAGCGGAGCCACAAGTGCCTGCAGCAAACCCGTCTCAAAGTTAAACGACAATTGCTCTGTGACATTTTGTCACAGAAAACCTTCTTTTCTCTCTCTTTTTTCGACCGCCTCTGAGGTCCCTTTTTATCTTTCCGGGCCCTTTGTTTCTTTGTGTATTTAAAACTTCAGGCAGTGAATCTGGAAAATCAGCTCTCTTTGCCAGGAGTTAATGATGACTCATTTTCAAGCAGGCTGTTAAGGTGTAATGAGGCTTAACAGATTGCACATTGATTTTTTTTTTCTGTTTAAGCTCTAAACCTTGCCGTGTATTTCGTGATAATGATTTAAACCGAAATAGCCCTGCATCATATGTTACCTGTGATGGCTCGTGTTGAACTGGCGTACGACTGTGTGTAGCGTTCTCTCCCAGAATGCTCAGAAAAGCAGACGGAAGAAGGAAGCCCTCTCCTTTGTCTCCTACCCGTAATGTTTTATAGATGCGTTCAGTTTCCTATTGAATATTTTTAATGGCCAAGCAAAGAAAAGAAAAAAAGAGCTGATAGATTCATCGAAAGAATCATTGTTGGGGTATAAGCGAGGGAAAAGAATTAGCCGGAGCCTTAGTGCAGTTTCTGACCTTATCAGACGCTGAGGACCACATTAAATATTGAGTTTTTGCCATTTCATTCAATCTTGGCAAGCTGCTGACTCAGTTTTACTGCCAGGATAATCCCTGCACATTGCTCATAAGTACTCCCAGCTGCTAAAAAGACAAAACCTTGGCATTTGTGTCTGGTGGTGACAGAAAGGATTCTGGATGCGGAGGGGTGATCAGGTGGCCGCGTGGGGATCCGACTTTCAGCTTGCATATGAACGATTAGCTGTCTTCTGGCCCAGATGGCCTTGCAGGGGCAACAATGTGGCAACAAGCCCCGAGATATAGGAATGATCCATTCTGGGTCTAGTACCGCCCCCCCCCCCCCCCTTAGACCCCAGATGGGCAGATTCATCACTGAGCGGACAAGATGCAACTAGAGGGTGTAAACTCCTAAGTGTGGGGATCAACAAAATGGCAGCTTTTTGCAATCGCAATTGACATCTTGGGAGCCGCAGCGTCAAAATAGAAAATCTGCTCTCTGAACTCATTCTGTGCGCGTTGATCTCCTTATCTGCTTCTCTCACCCCCAGAGAGAAACAACGAGTCGCTTTCTGGGATTTAGCGGTGAGGAAATTCGGTGCGAGCAGCAGGGTCTGCTTTGCCTGCGGAGCGGCGCATAAGCCATTTATTCCCCACCTTGCATTTCCTAGTTGGCTTAAAGCAATTAAAATGTGTTTTTCTTTTTTTTTTTGTTCAGCGGGAGTGGCTCCCTCCTTTTCAGGTCTGGGAGAATAAAGACAAAGGACTGTCTGACTGCCTAGTGGGGAGGGGGGGGCTTTGCTGTTTATCAAGGCAAAAGGTTTGTGAGCACTGCACTAAATGCAGATAGTTTGCCAATGAGAGAAAATCCTTACCTGTGAAGCCTCCCTAAGCCTGTCAGTAGCTGTCCATAGACTTCACGGACCAATAACTTAGCTCAAACCTTCTTTAACGGGTCTTATAATTATCGTCAAATCTTTAAAGGTAGTTTGTCCAAGAAAATTTAATCACCGCTTGCATTTTCTAGATAGCGGTGGACATAATGTACCCGTTAGATTAGCTGGCCTTGACTTACAGCCTCCGTCAGAGTGTGTTAGCAGATTACTTTCAAGCAGCAACAAAAGTGATCACAGCTGTCGAATTGATATGTTTTCATCTCTGAACAGAATGGACTGTTCCCGTCAATACGAGTACCTGTGGGACGAGGCCTGTTGGACACAGTGTGTCTGCTTTTCCTTCACTATCAGAGGCTGTAGAGTGCAGTGCCAGTAACTGACCTGACGAAGTTTATCGAGAACAGACAGTAAATCTGAAAGAACACCATGTAGAGAATGCTTTGAAAATACAGTATTGTCTTAGTTACAGGAATGTAATTTTATTGCCTCCTCCATGATGACTGAAGTCACCAGTGCACAGCACACACCAGTATTTTAGGCATTACACACAAAATTGGAAAAACAATGACAGAAATATCAGATTTAATAACTTCAACTCCCCCGAAAGCGCATTCTAGTTGGTGGAGTTTGATATCCTTCTTTATTTTGCTCACAGCGTTCTTCATTTCCACTCCACGTTAATCTGAAGGATTCCATTCTGGGAAAATAAATGCCTGTCAGTGCTTGTGTTGTGCAGGTGAAACGCAAAGGCAGGATTACAAAAATCCCTCTCTTCATCAAGCCGTCAAAGGAAAATAAACACGCGTGTTGTAAAGCCCGCTCAGTCTTGACATTGTAACTCACCGTGCGGAGCCGTCAGCTGCTGCTCACCTGACAGCGCTGGAAGGAGAGCCAATTATCATGCTGCCACGCAGAGAGAGTTGTTGGATTGGATTGTCTGCTCTGATTCAGGAGTTCCAGGAGTGACCTGAAAAACTCCGCACAAAAAAACGTGTTGATTTAAAAGTTGCTGCAGGATTTAAACCTCGCTCAAATGTTTTTTGTTTTACCTCTCGATTCATTTTAAAGTCTTTGAGCTTGGAGGAAGAAGCTAATCCTATGCTAATTTCTGCAGGTTTTCCGCCACGTCTACCCTCTTGCTTTGTGCTCAATATGACAGATATGGAAATGCAGAAAAGCTGTGGAGTCAATAATCCAGAGTGGGGCGATCTTCTCTGTTTGAAGCCTTTTTTGTAGCTAGCGTCTTTACTCACTTTTGCCTTGCACCCTGTGCTAATTACACACAAATACCTTGCTATGGTGATGAGGTAAACTACAAAGATATGAATCAGTTTACCTGCTAAACGGTAGAAATGGAGAGCGGCTCTCCAGCAGCCAGGGCCAGACCTCCCATCGACTGGTTTCTGGCTCCAAAACGCGGCGTGTCTCCACCTTTTTATGCCACATACTCATCAGCTGCAAAATTCCTGGTGGTCACAATTTCAAAACGGCAACTCGTAAACCTGTAAGGCACGACACGGGGGCTACAATCTCAGGCTATTTCATGTAGATAATGTGCAAAGTTATTGCCTTTTTTCCCCTTTCTACAGAAATGAGTTTCGAATGAAAAACTCATTAGATGGAAACTGTGAGATGGGCCTTGCTATCCGATGCAAAACCCCTTGCCGCCGCACTTGCTATCAATGTTTGTAAAATATTAATCCAATATGTTGTGCATGTTGAGCCAAAATGCATCCAGTTGAATAGGCGGTTATCTTTATGATAAGCAATAAACAAACAAACAAAATACAAGCTGCTTGAATTGCTTTCATCGTATGTTTATCCGAGAAAATATCCTTTTTTTGTTTTTTTACGTCAAACCCAGTTTCACATCAACACCTGGGAGCTGTCCAGTAAGGATGCGCTCTGAAACTGCTGGCCTCTCTTTATCTGTGGCACAGTTGTGTCCTTTTGGAACAAAAATTTAGGTTGGGGTTTAATCAAGTTAGGCGTGCTGGTCTCAGCAGATCCGTTTTGGTGAAAGTTGTGTGTTCCAAATGTCCTCAGTGACACCGGGAGGCAGGCAAAGTGGGCCACTCGATTTCAATATTCTTAGGGTTCTTGCTCTAAATGCATCTTCAGAGGATTAAGATTGTGAACTAAATCAACCAAAATGTTTCAGACTACTACAACAGACATTCGTAGCTGTGCAGAAGCCTTAGATCAAGATTTGAATTAAGCAACATCCACATTATCTAGACATGCTAGTTCCACTGGATTGTGTAGGATTTTTTTGGTTGAATATGTTTACTTACTGTTTGAAATTAAAATAAAAAAAAACAGTTCCTCATTTTTTACCATGTATAAGACTGCATCCTGGATGTCTTGCATTTCTTATATTTCTTCTGAGCAGCTCATTCCAGAAGCATGAGATAATAACAAATACATCTCTATGAACTCGAGTGAACTCATGGAGCTAGTGAATGCAGAAAACAAAAGGTTCATATAAGTAAAGAAGGTTGTCACACACTGAAAGTTTTTTCTTGAGCAGTGCATTTCTTTTCTTCTTTTATTTTCAGCAAAAAGTCAGCGGTGTGTTTAAGGAAGCAATAATGAATGCTTCAGGCTCTGGTACTTTTTGTATATCTGGTGGTATACAGCATTTTTTCTGACACGACATGCATCGTTGAATCCTTTTTGTGGGAGCAAATAAAAAGTAGATATGAAATCATATTGCTAAAGATGATAACCTGCTTTTTAGAGGAAAAAAATTCTGACTCACTCGCGCTGTGACTTACTAAGCCCATTTAATAGCTTGTCTTAAGTTGCTTGACACAAGCTTCTACAACCGCTGCGAAAACCTTGAAAAATGACACAAAGCATGAAACCGTTTCAAATAAAAGCTCACCTCACCGCACCTTTTTCATGCAAATGCATATTCATCGAAACTCGATTTTCATCTTAGTTATAGACTCACACACACTGAGGCACTGTATTATATATAAATCTGCCCCCTCAAACCATCTGTGATCAAATTTTTCACCTGGCTGCTCACAACTTACTCTACATGTAAATCAGCTGGGGTGCTGTCATTGGGTGTCACACAGAGTTATGCTCCCAGAATTTCAGATGTTACCATTAGGATTCATTTCTCATGCAAACCTTCCCAGATGCCTGACTCTACCTTAAACTGTGTCCCGCCCATCTGTCGAGTGCTTTGATTTTAGCAGGAATATTTGGCGCTGACCCAACACTTCAGTATTTTCTTAGCAGTCAACAGTGTCTGAACCCCCCCCCCCTCTCTCTGAGCATCTGGATCTGAATGTATGACATGTTCCTCTCTGCATACAGCATGGTCGGCCCAACCCATTTATTTCCATAATCGTTTAGCTTTGCAGGTCAGCAGGCCTGTCCATACAGCGCCACACCGTTAGAAAATATACACAACTGTTACCCACGTTTCTCTGCTTTTCCCATTAATACCGCTGAGCTCCAGATGTTTCGCTGTTGGGGTATCGGGGAGAAGAATAACAGGCTTTCTTCTGAAATGTTTGCCTAAAGTGACACAGGCATTTTAGCATTATGATAAGAACAGTTTCACAAATTTTGTGTCATTTTTATTGATAATTTTTCTAAATGTGGCTTGTTAATTGGCAAATTTGAATTTCAGATTAGAGGCTGGAGGGACAAAAGTTTCCATTGAAATGTTGAACAAAAAACATGCCTTTTCTTGCTCCACTGTAAGAACTTTTTTGGCCATTTGAGAGAAAATTATAGGTAGCATCCTGACTTACACTTGAAATAAAAGCCAAGCCGATCTCTTAGTCTTGTTTTTCTATTTTCTTAAAAGATGAAAACAGTCTGGTTATCAATCTTTAAAAGGCAGAACAACTGAAATATTCTAAAGCAACTTAAATACCTTTGTCATGCCATCTACACTATACAATCAATTCATTTCAAAGCATTAGTTTAAATACTTTAAAAACTTAAAAAGAATCCCAAAAAATATCACAAATCTTTTTTTTTAAAAAAAACAGTCATTTGTGAACTAAATAGCTAAATGAACAGGAGCAGATTAGCAGCACTAGAGTATGTGAGACTATCCTCTCCTTCAGATGAGTGTGCGCTCCATTTTCATTGCCATGGCTATTACCTGTGGAAGAGGCGGGAAGGGGGCGAGGAAGAATGGTCATTATCTTTGCCAGAAATTAATCACTCAGCAGGATGAGTCCCAGACATCTAATTATGACAAATTAGATGGAAGTAATATTTGAAGGAGATACGGAGGCTCTGGCTGGATGGTGCGATTTCCTGCTGTCTCTGTTTTGAAATGTGCTGCAGTGACTACAGCAGCGTCTGGCTTTGCTAGTCTTTCCTTTATTTGAGGTTTATTTTATGCTACTCTACTCTTAATTCAGCTAATAGCTTGCAATCAGTCGTTCCCTTTCTTGAAAGTGAAACGATCGTATCAATACAAATGGAAACGTCCTTGTGTAATTATTCTTCCTCCAACAAGCAATTTGTTGGCCAAACACTGGGGAATTGGCTTTGGGGAGTCAGAAATGTCTTCTCGTTGCAACATCCTGCATATGTCACAGCTCTTAAGATCTCAAGAGCTAAACATATGTTATGGGTGCTGCTGGAGCTTTATCTAAGCGCTCTTTGTTTTTGTACACATTACCTGGGAAAATTGAGCAATAATACGGTTTCCTCATTATAATGGGCTCAGACACCAGTTCTGCCACTTTTCTCATGGATCTTTTTTTTTTGTCTATGTAGGGAAATACTTTAAGTCACTCTAACCTTTCTACTGTAAGCAGGAGTAATTAATCTTTTATTTTTTGTGACATTTCAAAAGTTGGTTCTGAAATGAAATGTTGAAATGAAATGTTGAAATGCGTGGAATAAGTTTTCTGTCTCCCCTCTCTGCGCGTTCCTCGTCACTTCCCCACTCAGATCGTCGTCAGTCTTGACATAATGCTGCTTTCTTCCCTCTCTTTCCGTGGAGCAGGTCCCCTCAAAGTAATTTCCCTAAACTTAATCTCAACTGTTTTGCATATAAGTCCTACCACGTCTTGTCACCTTTATGGAAACGCTACTACAGGAGGAGGTTTGATTTTGTTTTTGTTGTCAGCATTTGAAAATGGGGCACGAAGCCACGCTCTCGATGGGAATGGTTTGCACCTTCAGAGACGTGTTGAGCATTCAGCTTGTGGTTGTTTTTATTGCCGGTGTTGGGCGGAAATAATGCAGATACCTGCAAGATTTGCGTCTGTGTCTGGGAGAAAAGAAGTGGCACTCCATTATGGAGGCATTATGCATTAGGTTGAGGTCTTTGCTGTATCCATGGCAGCATAAGAGGAGTCCCTCAAATAAATACTGGGCTGCAGTCCAAGTCTGTTTGGGATAAACAAAATAGCCCCATTTTAAGTTTCAGCAAGTTTTAGAGTTGCCAAGTCTAAATTAATTTTAAAAAGCTAATCACAAGACCATCTCTACCTCTTCTGGATGTTTTCATGCTGATAAACATTTGATGGCTGGAAAAAAAAGAAAAAGCTTTGTATAAAATTGAAACATGGATGCCACTAATATTGTTTTAGCTCTACCTTTTAGTAAGGTTTTCAGTCTTATTTGATCCAAAAACAAATAAAGTACTCATAGCTTGTAGCTTGCTGCCAGAACATATTACAACAGTAACCATAATCTTTGCGTAATATTGGTGATATTGTGTGAATATTATTGCTTAGACATGTAATGGCACTTCTGTTCATGCACAATTAATTTCATCCCTTGAGTTCATTGTGGAGCTGAAAGACAAAAGAAGCCTAATTGATATTCAAATGATCATTTTAAACCACATTTTTCTTGTTTTGTACATGAGTTATGATCGGTTTATCTCTGGTTTAATATTTGACATGAAAAGCTAACATATTTTATTGAAAGATAAACACTACATTGACTTTGCACAATAATAATTTATTATTAACGTGCCAGAAAACAAAGAAGCCACAGGAACCACCAAGGTAAACAAATCTGGCTGCGTCTCATTATGAACCATGTTGAATGAATGCCTTTGGGCTCACAAATACGAGAAATTGAAGTCCCATTAAACAACTCAATCTGGAACACATTCGATACAGAACATTGAGTCTATTTTCATTTTGAAAAAAAGAATAAATTTCATCAAATTTCACTAATATGACAAAAACAAATCTTCCCGAACGCGTGCCGGCTATCCCTCTGATGTGCTGTGTTCCACAGCCCTTCTTTATCCAAACAGAAAATGATTTTCGCACCGTTACATCTGACTTCTCCAGGCCTCCCGAATCTAATTGGAAAATAGATGTCATTATTCTGCGAATGCTGAAATTGTGAGAATGTGTTAAATGAGCTTGCTGTGAGGACACTGAAGCAAGCTTGCCAATGAGTCCCGTGTGTCTGTCGTCTTTTTTTAGGGACTATTTCAGATTCAAGAGTTTTAGATTGTCCTTTACATTTATCTGGAAATTGTTTAGTTTTTTTTTAAACAAAACAATGGAGAATGGTTTTATGGTTATTGAGAATTCTGATATAAAGCGCTGTCAAACAGAAGGATGAGTGTCATTTATCTTCAGTGTTTACTTTAAGTTTGTCACTTAAAGTGATAAAGAGTGCAGCATCAACCCTCCCTTAATCATCATTCTTCCCCTGCGTTTGTTTTATGCAGTTAGTTATTGACTTTTTTAGGGTTCTGGTGCTGAAGACAGTTGGCTCACAAGGGCCTTGAAGCCCCTCATTACTACAACTGAGGGATCTAGAAAAACTGCATCTGTCCCAGCAAAGTCAATGTGTCTGCGGATATGTGGTTATTGAGTTTATGTTGGCTTCGTTTTTGGCTACTAGCATCACAGGTTATGGCTCATCATAGGGAAGGGGATCATCAACATCATACAAATGCTAATTACAGTGCCAAATATAGTTTGAATTGAGTGTTTCCTTAACAAATAAAAAAAGAACCTATTTATTAAGATAGGACAGCTCATATTTATATCCATGTCAGGAGCAAGCATCAATGTAAATAGACAGAAATTAGCACCACAGCTAATTTTCATCTAAAAAAAAAACACAGGAAGTAACACAAACCTCACATATACACTAGGAGGGCACAATAAACTCACACAGATGAAGAAGCCCTAAAAAAGATAGACAAAAGAATCACATATGGTTAGTTTTAAACTAATGTTTCAGAGCGTTCTTGAAGTTCTATTTGAATTTGTACACATTTAAACATTTCCAAAACTATAAAACGAGCTTTATATTTCACCAAAAGTCAACCAACATACACGTGAGTCTGGGCAGGCAGCTTACAGGGGTGAAGCAACACCTCTGCTTCTTTGATGTCTGCTTCTCATGTAATCTTCCTCCTGTGTAGGTGTTTGTCATTCAATGAGCCCCTGCACTCCACTTAAAAGGGACTCTGAGTAATCAGACTTCTAGACCCTAATGCGTAGCCATTACTCCACCAGTCAGCACCTGAAATATTTAGATTATTTCCAAAATCCTCTGGGGCAATCGCATATTTTGAACTACCCGCCCCCCCTGAGTGCCTTTTGTGCTGGTTCTGGTAATGGTTTATATTTCAAAAGCAGCATTTAAGCTTCTCTGATGACAGAATCTAAAAAAGAAAGCTGTCTGAAGACCTATTGCAGCGTTCTCAGTTTTTTTCCTTGATTAGTGATACACTCACTGTGGTGAATTTAAGTTCCATACCCTTGATTTTGATTATTGATTTGCAGCTAGTCATTGCTTTGCCTTCGGGACGCTAAAAACTTTGCCAGATGAGGCTCATATGCATTAAATCTAAGCCGCCGTTGCATCAGAAATGAGCTATTTGGACTTGAATTGTTAAAAACGGCATGAAAACACAAGAACATTAGCTCAACGTGCAAGAAAAAGGGCCCAATTTGTTTATGTTTGACAGTGAATTCTAAAAATGTGTTGCATTGAAATGTCCATTCACCAGAACCTAATTTATTCATAATCAACATGAATTGATTTGGGAATTTTATAAGCACACATTTTTAGTACATGCTTGCAGATAGCTTTAAATGCTGGATTACATGACCTGATTCGGGTAATCAGGTAGGTAATCAGTGTCATATCACACAATGCTACAACAATGAATTTGTCATATCATTGCTGATGCCTACATACAAATAAGGAGAGTCTGAGTGAGCATGTCAAGGTTTTGGGGTCCCTTAATAAAAAAGAAATGAGCTGGTGTTGCTAAAACAGATCAGACTCGGTACGTAAAAGGCTTTATTCTCAAAGACGTTATTCAGATTACAGTGTTAATTTATTCAGGGGGCCTGTTTAAAAAGCTGCCATTTTCATTTTGAAGGCCGTTTTGAATCATAATGAACTTTGATTCAATCTGCGCAATTGTAGTTTGTGCGATCGGTCAGCGACTCCCTGATGGAAAAGAAAAAGATTTTTCTGTCTCTTACAGATATTGTCACAGCAAACAGTGTACTGTACTTAAATTAGAGCTTTTATCAGTCTTTTTGCATATGCATGTGTAAATAAATAGATCTATGTACTGTATCTATTTATCATCGATAAAGCATCATCATATAGGCGTATTTGTACAGAACCATGGAAACCCCACTGTTGGTGTTTCCCACTGTAAACACGTGTACTTCAGGTGTCTGAGGCTGTCACAAGCCTGAGCAGACAGACTGAAACTTTGACATGCATGCCGACATGACAGGAGGATTTCCTTTGTGATTCCGAGGTTGTCTCGCTGATGAGGTGAGTGCTGAGCAAGCGTCTCCTGGCCCTCCCCTGCTGCCTCTGGGATGTGAATAATCACGCCCGTTCGAGGCTACGAATATAAGCTGCTCATCTGTGAGCTAATTGCGCCGTCACCGCCGAAAGGCTGGGCGTCTGGGAGAGGTGGGCATGGGGCTGTTTATGAGCAATTAGGCTGCAGATGTCGCACGGGCGCCGCAAAACACTCGCCTCAGGTAATTGAACCTGACAGGTTTGACACAGAAGGAAAATGGAGACGGCGCCGACGCCCCGGCAGACAGATTGAGATGTGGTGCCTTCCAGATCACTCTCCACCATCCAGGTGTGTGTCCTTCTCTGGAGCAGCAGGCTTCTGCCGGATTCACGGCTCAGCCCTTTGACTTTGAGAGGACTACGCCAGTCACGTGTTGCCAAGGGCTACAAGTTTACTCTGTTTCTGAGGCCGGCTCGTCCACTTTTATATGGCTGTGACATCTGAAACCTAAAGTGTTCTTCTTTGTTTTTTTTTTCTTTTTAATGAAAAATGATTATTTCCCCGTTATGAAATCTCACAGACATCAGCGTACCTTTTGAGGTCTTTCTTTTGGTCAGATTTTTTTTTTCAGTGAAAATCAGAGGTCTGTTTTTAACTTGTTTGCTCCATTTTACTCAGTAGAACCCCACTTTTCAAACAATATGAATAATTAAAGGTGCCTAAAACGAGCTCTCTACGAAAGGTTGGAAGTGGAAAAGGGACTCTCTCAACGTCGACTTCTCTGAGCAAGTCATCTTTTCATTTAGTTATACAACGCCGCCACCATTTCTGGTGCTCAGGGTGGGTAGTCTAGTCGAATAGTTGCAGGTAGGGTTGATGCTTTGAGAAAATTGCAGTAATTACGGAGCAAGAGGCATTATTCCCCCAGATGCATTTGAGATTACTGTCTTCAGTGCTGACCTTATTATAAAAGACTCAAGAGGTAATCTGCAGATAATGAGAAATTGACACAGGGTGCTAAATAAAATTGCCTTTTAAACAACACACCGGCGCTAATTTACTCATCTAAAATCAAGTCACAGCTATAATTTGCTTTCTTATGGATTCAAATGACAACAAGCTTTGAGGGTTTTTTCCCTTGTCATCTACTTAGATTACTTTTAGAGTTTGTGATGAGAAAACCTTCCCAAGCAGGTAGTATTCATACAACGGTACTTTTTATTCTTACTGATAAAAAGAAACATTCCGAATCTCTGACTGCAATCCCATAATACCAAATTGATTTAGCAGATTTCACACTATTTGTGATGCTTTCACTTCGTATTCTTGCTGAATTCAAATGGACCTGAGCTGTTGCTTTCACAAATTTGGAAGATCTGCTTACATTCTGACCTTCTGTTAGCTCACTTAACCCTCAGGTCATTTCACACTAAGTGAAGCAAATTTGGCAGGTTTTCCTGTTTTCTGAACGTCTGAACTCTTCAGCCCCATAGATGGCAGCGTCCAGCTTCAGGCAGATGCACCCTCACCCTTCCTCCGCACACTTTTTTCCTCCCGTTCTCACACAGCCTCCTTTCACACGAGCACACACCTGCACTTAAAAATAGCTTTCGCCTAAAAGTGGAAAGAAATGGGACATGTGGCCGAGGAGCCTCTTTAGCTGGGTTGCCAGTGGACGGAATACAAATCAGAGACAAGGTGGTTCAAGATTTAGAGTCTCACATAAATGTTTAATCTGGTGGGCCACCAACTTGCCGTCAGATATGATTGATTACTGTGAATGGAGATGGTCCAACAATCCCTGCGAAAGGGAGCTAATCTGACTTTGAGTCATATTTTACTATCACAGCAATAATAAAAGCGTCAACTGGCTTCTAACATTTATGAGAAAGGTTGCATAAAAAGCACAACATCCCCTAATGACCAAACAGGCTTCTGCAGCCTGCTAATATGTCCGTATACATGACTTTGAGGCCTGAATACTGACTCTGTGGTGCTTTTATTCTTAAACCTGTGGCTGTGATTCTGCCTCAGGTAAAAAGAAAAAAAACACATGTACTCTTCATGAGATCAATAAGAGTTTAACTCTACTAATATTTGAAACCCTGGCGCAGAATGGTAAAATTGGATTTAGGCTTAGACAAAAGCTCCATTATAACCTGACCTTTTTCTCAGTTTCAGTGGGAATCAGCTCTGTAATTCTAACAGGGAGCAAAAGCTTCTTAAATGTGTACAATTAAGACGGGAACACCTTTCGCACATGCTCCTTTTAAAGAGACGTAAATTCATTGTACTGTCACAAGTCGAACATAAGCATTCAGTTTAATTTTTTAAATAAATTTCAAATAAATCCAGAAAGAAAAGTTTACACTCTCTGCCAGTCACTTCTTTCTACTTTAAATGTTCAAACCAAGAGGACTGTGTGACCTTAAAAACCTATTATTTACTTGTTCTTGGCAACAAATATAGATGTGCTTCTGACTGAATTCCTATTCTTAATGCTGAATCACTTCTGTCTTCTTCTTTCTGAGTTATGTGGCATTTTTTATTAAAAGTTGCCCTTTTTGTAAGTGCCTTCGACCAAGAACAAGTGAAACTGCCAGACTTTGTGCTTTGACTTGGGGAAAGGAGAGAATCACCAGATATGTGGCAGCTTTGAGAAGTGAGGATTTACAGACGTATCTGCTGTGTAGAAGTCCCTGAATTTTAACAGAAGTTGAAGTTCTAACAGTGGTGGTTTGACCAAATTTTACAGTTTCCCTGCATTCTGTTGCCAAATCAAGGTCCAGATAAAGGATTCATGGGTTAAAGCACACGCATGAGCCTTGATGTGTTGTGTAGAATAACAGATATGTATAGGTTGTGCAGATACTGACGCTTAAATATGTCGACACAATTGTTTGATCTTAAGAACAAGCTGAAAAGAAAATTGCTAAGTGATCTCACTGCTTGCATTTAGTCATAACAACTGTACTTATGTGCCGTTTTTGTACAGCAAGTCCTGCATTTTTCGATCGATTCTGGCATTTACGAATGATTGGCAGTTAAGTTGAACAGGTATTCCGGTATGCTCTACATTAGTAGCACTTTTATCGCCTTTCCTAATACAGCGGAAACCTGCTGTCTGCATAGTTGATTATATATTATTTGTCATGTTTCCAGCTGTTCAGATGACATTTGCTTCACAATTAGAAGGAAACACAGCCATATAGTTTCACAGGCTGTTTTCTTTTGCAATTAAAGTCCCTACAAGCCAGGCATTATTAAAGCTAGATTCAGGAAATCCCACAACAGAAAACAAATGAATGCAGAAAGGGAGGAAGACATAAAAAAGGTTTTATCTATTGGAAAACTGTGGGCTGATTGGGACACGTAAAGCTTTATTTTTCTCGTTATCCTCTTTTTTATTTACTTGTCATGTCACACTTTATCTGTGGCACGTAGCCGTTGACACTGCAGCCATCGAGGGGGCGCCTCTCTGTCCCTCTGAGGGTCTGTGGCAGGGCACATGTCACCGACATTCATGCTAATGTGATGTTATTGCTTCCCTCTAACGAGGCGGAATGAGATGACATTCCCCTTGACAATCAATCACGGGCCAAACACCCATTTGTAAAGCTGCCTGAGAGGGAATGTGTCGAAGGGTCACAACAGATGGCCAGTTAATGATGCAGCAGGTCGTGGAGTCCTCAGACGACCGATTGAAAGCGCACTTTTCAAGACCCAGAAGTCACTCTGGTGTTACGGATACATTTATGATAATGGGGGTGTTTGATTGTTACATCACTACTTGGCGTTTTTTCGTTATTTTTGACACATTCTTTTGTAGGTTTTCCTCATCGGCAGAGGTGGTGCACTGCCATCATGATGATTCCTTCTGTTAGTCAAGAGCCTGTAATTTCTTCATCTTGATGGACACTTCCACCCGTCACAGAGGCGTCTCCAAGCAGCTGTGGCTATTATTTATGGCACCTGTAATTGATATTTACATGGCTTTTTCTTTCACCTCACTTTGTCCTTACAAATCAGTTTTGATTTTGTCTCTCTGTGGAGGCTCTATGTCTCCTTCTCTGTCATTTTAGCTGTTATATTTATTTTTGCTGGGCTACCTCCATCCACATGATGCATTTCACTGTGTTCAGACGGTGTTGGAAGCCCCTTTGGATGCCTGTATGTGTGAACTAGAGTGTGTATGGTTTAACAGGCCTTGGGTTGATGCCGTGTGCCCTTTGTCGGCCTGGCTCTCTGCTCTCCCCTGCCCAATGAAGCTGAAAATAGGACTGGGGCTGCACGCTTTCTCCCTCTGCACAGCTCACTGCAGAAGCACAGCGCAGGATGGCAAACGCTTCTCAACAAAACAGCACACTTAACCACTACTGGAGATGTTCACCGTCCTCCGAAGACTTGATCTGAGCAGCAGATAAGGGTGATCCAATTGCCACCCACTTCACGTTGCTACATTTAAGTGATTCTCTCCCACTGACTGGGAATAAAAAAAGAGATCACGAAAGAAGAGTTTGGGCTGATGCAAACCGTTTTTATTAGCTTCAGCTTGTTCAGTTAAATCTATGTCAAGATATGAGGCATGACAAGCAATCAATTGATCATTTTCCGAACGCATTTGGAGCATGGGACTCCCGTTGTGGGTCGTCAGCCTAACTGCCTCTGCCTGTTATGCCACCTGACACTTTTACATTAATACTGAAAGAATTTTCTGTTTTTCGCACCCACAGAAAAAGAACACTGAAGCAGCTGATTGCGCTGAACTGATGCAACAATACAGCAGCACCTCCAATAACTCCAGGTCCAATACAAGAGGAATGCACTCATTATTTTCCCGTCTGTATTTTAATGGATGACTCTGTGACAATGGAGTGAATGTAAATCCTCTTAATGGGAATCAGGCTGGAAGCATATATTATCCTGGCACCCCCCCTCTACTTGAGATATATCGACTGTATTATTACCTTTGAGCTTAATTGGTGTGCGTAATGGCAGTCACCTGCAGGTTGGCGGTGATTTGATCAACTGGCGATTAGGCAGCCTCATCTGAGAGCCGCAGACGCAGACGGATAATCCCATTTCACAAAGGCGATAATCAAAATCATCTGCTCAAATAAAGAATAATGTCAAATGTAAAAATTATTCAGCATTTTATCGTCAATTAGCCTTCTAACACTTTGCTGTCACTATGTTTACTCCTGTAAAGATTTCTGAACTGCCTGTTTTTGTTTGTTTTTGTGTATTCATCTTAGCAGAGTGACTACAGGAAGTCACCTGCTCTGCGATGTCCTCATCAGTGAAATCTCCGTGCCAAATTCAGACTGACGACGTTAACCAGGCGGAGATTGGTGTCATTAGTGTATGATTACCGCAGCAAAATTGTATGAATAACAAAAACTCTCCAGAGTTCTATAAAGTGATTACATACCCATGTGTGAGGGGCTTCAACGCAGGTGGCCCAGAAGGTGAAATCGTCGGGATCGTGTGAATTCCTGAATTTGAACTCTCCCCCGCCCAAAGTCAGCGTGTGCTCAGGTGTACTTAGGCCCTTCAGCTCCAGGTGGTTTGGTCAGGGCTTTCATTCTTTGCTTTTCTGTGCGTGCGTGATTAGGAAAGGCTTGTTGACAGCAGAAAATAGCACAGTAAGAAGGAATTCTTTTGAATATAACTGATGAAGAGAGGGAAAGTAGCCATTTAATGCGTTTCCAGCAATGGACGCAAAATCATCACCTAAATTCTCTCTGGACGTTGGGATTAGAACCAAATTTCTTTTCAATTTCTGAACAATTTACTTGAGACTCGGGAGCATTCCGAAAGGGTCTTTTTTCCAGCATTTCAATGATGCCGACTAGAAGCATTGAAAAAGGAAAGAAAAACTAAAAACAAGCTTAATGTATGTGTGGAAAAAACTCTGTGGTCTTTGGATAGACATTTTCTTGCATAATCACCACAATCATCATTATGAAAACAATGATAGTTGCATGCTTAACTACACTGCCAACTGTTTACTAATGCTCAATCCAAATTGGAGAGCAGGACTTTTCACACACACACACACACACACACACACACACACACACACACACACAC
>JABUIW010044429.1:4507902-4745772 GCA_013363375.1 Menidia beryllina
CACACACACACACACACACACACACACACACACACACACACACACACACACACACACACACACACACACAAAAACCATAAATCACCCGAGATGACGCTTCACTTCATTGTGTTTTAGTAGATTGTGCTTTGCTCTTTGTCTGTCCGATCATTATTTTAACACTCGCTTGGGCTCTGCCTCGTCTGCGACGGGTCATATAATCAGCCGAGCCTTCCACCAACAGTCGGAGCGAGCGCAAGTGACACAGGAAGGCTGGCATCAATTAGGCAAAACACGACAAGAGGGTGGCAGCACATCAATGTTTATTTCATCTGCATATAGATGAGATTGGGTTTTAGGGGGCCATTTGCTGATGAACATCTCCCTCTCCAGAGTTCTCTGGCTAAAGCAATAATGTTATGACAGGTAGGGGAGGGGAGGAGGCAGGCGGAGAGCAACAGGGGTGGAGACGAGCAGGAGTGTGATGAGAATGAGACCCGAAGAAATTTTAAAGCCGGAGTTATTTATTCTCTATGAGCTGAATTAATTTTTCTGTGAGGCAGGCAGCTTGGGCTTCATTTCAGTTCTAATTGAACCTGACCCCCCCCCCATCTGTAAACATTTGTGCAGAGGAGAGTAATTCAAATAGGTCAAGGGTCAATATCTGACAGCCCACTGGAAGCAATCTAAGCGGTTTGACATTGATGCTAATTTAGTTTGGAGAGGGAACTCGCGTCTGTGTTTCCAGTCATCCCTCAAGGCAACCGGGGCTCTGCAGCGGGGGGGGGGGGGGATTTGTGTTGGCGACCAGCACTGCAAGAGGGCTGCTCAGATAGTTGTGTTGTTAAACCAGTTTTGGAGCTGCCCGAGGAACTCGATGGCCTCTGCAGCCTTCAGCTTCTCGGGCTCTGTGGACCAGCTGAGATGTGACATGACAAGTGGAAGTTTCCCTGGTGGCGACTGGGAGAGAACAGGGAAAATGATTTGGGGAACAAAATACTGCGCATTCAAACTGACACGTCGTGACAAACTTGGGCCGCGTTCTTCTATGTGATTAATCCTGGAAACTAATCCTCAAAAAAAGCTGCTCATTTACTGCCAGGGCTTTCTCCTCGATGCACCTTTTTTCTTTAACATTTCCTTCCATGATGACAGCTTTAATATCAGAAGGAACACAACACACTCCAAGTGAGGTTTTTATCCAAAATCGCTGGATTGTTTTACTAGTGGAGAAGCATGAAAAAAGCTTGCTTTCGCTTTCTCCATAAAGTTCAGCAGCTATAGTACGATTCCTCAATATTCATGTTTCAGTCTCCTTTTTTGTTTCAGCATTAGAATTTTTGGAGAACGTCCATCTGTGAGGCATGTGCTGAGATTGAGGACCCTGAAGAAGCTTCCAAAGCCGTTCTATGGAGAGGCCCTTTCTGTTAAGCTCTTGAATCCATAAAATCCTTCAAGTCGAGTGCTGCTTGCCCAAAATTCCCTCTTCTACTCGAACAATGTCAAGCACTTAAGTGAGCCCTAGTCAGTAAATAGACATGATGGATCAGTGAAGGAAAAACTCTTCACCAGCTGATCAGCTCCAGCCCGTCATACTTAGGTCAGTTTCCTGTGCCAGGTTAATGTGATTATGAAAAATTTGCCCTCTGCACTTCCACTAACACATAGCAGCGGTGGGCCTTAAAGCAGTGCCTGCTTACGAATGCATGGCGTTCACCATTTTGAGATTGTAATTAACCTCACATGCAGAAAAATCAATGATAGGCTTTGTGCACACATTAACGGGAGAGCAGACTGTCCAAGTCTGTCCTGTTTGGAAGTAGATTTTCTCGCTGTGTTTTATTGGGTTAACACCTTGATTTCCAACAAAAGTTTTAGGTCTAATTTTCTCTCTGCCGAGACATTTCAATCAAAATCTTTATATCCGCACAGTAAAAATATTTTAGGATTGAAAATAGACACTGAAAATATCAAAGTGGATGAATGTGGGAAGCAAACAATAAAACCTATGCAGCTCCCGCGGAACTCTTTAATTTAAACAGCAGTTGGAAAAAATCAAGTGAAGTGGCTGCAGTGAAATTAATATAACTGCCGGGCTGAAGGTAGTAATGGAACAATAAATGGGGATGTGTGACGGAGCAATCATCGTAAAGGGCTGGAGCCGTCGGTCTGCTGTCCATATCGGAATGAGGCGATATCTGGACAAGACTCTAAATTATTTATTTGCTGTCGTGCTTTGTCACATAACAGTCCGAGCCTGTGCTTTGATCCAGTCACAGGTGGCCCGTGATGTGGCTGTTTCCGGGGAGCTTTCATAAGGGAATTTGAGGTGATGGCTGCTCGGGCTGACCTGGATGCAACTCATTTTATCGCAGCGTTCCATACGGATGAAAGCGAAAAGTATCCGGAGCAATTTCAGAGATCCGATCAGGTTGTCTCAGCGCCACCCGTGCTCATCGGTCGCATCGTTCACAGCTTCAAAACAATGCTCAAAGTCCAAAAAGGGCAGAGCACAGGCACAGTGCCTACAAATGAGGCACACAGCTTTACATTTGCCCAAGTCATTTAATCAGAACTGTGCAAAAGGACGTTCAAATCAAATCTTCCGCCAAGTTCAGACCGAGATGAGCAGAGCTTCTTTCCTATGGAAATGTAAATCAGCTTATTTGCATGTCTTCTTCTGAGTATGCAGATGACCTTTTAGTCAGGATCTTGTCCCAGATACTCGGTGCTTAATAAGGCACTGCAGGCAGTCGGGCTTCCGAGCGCTTTTCCCTCCCCGAACTTCTTCGGCGCTCCACATCAACCGCTTGTTGAGTTTTCCCTGTGCAGCTGTGAGGAGCTTCAGACGGATTCATGTTCAAATCCTACCGAGATCTGACCTGACAAGGGTTGCTCTTGGAGCTCTATTACCTCACGTGATCTGTACTCGCTGGCTGCTTCCACCAAATGTTCTCTCCCAGTGGGTGCAGGCTCGTATTAGCCCTTTGCCGCTCGTTCTTGCATGTTTGCTTGACTGAACTTACCGGTGCCTCTCACTCTTCCTGCTGTTTCCCGCTGCTTTTGTCCACAAAATGATGTTCGACTCAAACGCTCTTCTTGGCTTTGCCCAGAAAGGTCTGATCCGGAGTCCGGCTGCCAAATGCGACTGGGTCAGAGGGGCCTTTTGAAGCGTGTTGCGATTGGCCGCGTAGCGACTGTTCTGACAGAGCCCGCTCTCGTTGGCACGTGCTCAAGCATCCTTGACTCGACCAGGGTCCGCCCGGGAGAGCTCTCCGTGCGAGTGAGAAATAACCAGCGAATCCCTCTAAACTCCAGGCTGAGGTTTATGGCTGTTTCTGTGTCTGAAATCAGACATCTCTCTGCATCTCCGTGAAGCCTTCCTGCAGTTTGCCACATTTAAAATTCAATTTCAAACAAATAATTCACTGACATTTCCCCCCTGAGCCTCGCATTGTCACAGCTCATTAAAACATAATTGTACTGAATATTCAGCAGCTCACTTTGTGCATACACCACTTTCCCCCATTACACTTGCTAAAGAAACATTTACATGGCCCTGCTTGCTCTCAGAGAGCTACATGGGCTGCCTTATCATTTCCTGTAATTTATCGTTGCCAGCACAAATAAACATAGCAGGCGATGTGGGATATGCAAAGTGTGATTCAGCAGCAACATTTTTAATCTTTCTTCCATCAGCATCTATTACCAGCTCTGCCGAGATCAGCCGACCGATGCTCCTGGACTCGGATTGGGTTTGTTCAATTAAACTCTCCCCAGCAAGGTGTAATGAGAGCTGTGCTGTATCTGTGACAATTCAACGGCCGCCATTACAGCTTAGCTATTAGCGAGCGAGTCATTAACACCAATAAGGGCCTGTTTTTATGCATCTTCGTTTGAGCATCCCGGTCCCAGGACGACCGGAGACCTCACATGGCCTCAGCCAGACAACGGTGTACCACATAGTACAGGGGGGAAAAAAGGCCAGATGTTCGACACCTCAAAACTAACAAAAGCCCGCGAAGATCAAAGTAAATTGCATTCCTTCAGTTCTGTCTATGCTGTGTTTGCGTGTTTTCCTCCCACCTTTCGAAAGCACGCACTTTAGAGCAATGGGGACATTTTGATCTGCCTTTGGTATATTGACGGCTGACGTGGGCTTCAGTCCCCTTCAGATGCAGAATAAGTGAAGTGGCTACAGACGATGAACGGGTGCCTCCCAGTTGTTACCAGAATCCATTACTACTGGCAAAGACTGTCGCAGGTGTTCATTGCTGCTATAATGCGGCTAAAAGCCACATTTTGAAATCGCAAGAGCGTGGCCAACCTATCTGGTAGAGGCGTGGCACCAGTTCAGTGTGCAGCTTCCCAGCATGTGGATCTCTGTGAGCCATGCTCGGTTTGCATCAGTAAGGATAAACATCCATGCATCCATCCATTATTTACAGCATTTATTTCCAGTAGGGTCGCAAGGGGGTCCGTAGCCCGTAAGGGTATTTAAAGGAGGATTATTAAACAATATAGTGTCTTTGTTCAGAGGAATCCCAACGAGATATCAAAGGCTATTCTCTGGTCTAATGGATTTTTACATTTCTGATCAGGTTTTTTTCTTAATTGTCACGTTTCTGTTCTTGACGTTGATTTCTTTTATTTTTATCTCTTAGTGCTGTGCGTTATTATGATATGTTCGTCAAGCACTTTATTTGTCCATTTAACGATTCATTTTCATTTCATGCATTTTACTTCCACTTTTCTTTCCCTTCCTCAAATTGTTAGACCAGCTGCCAAGGTGAGAATACTTCACACACTGCTCGAGATCACTGAGGAGAAGGTCCCCTGCTCACACTATTATCCTGTTTCTGATTTCTTACTGCAAGCGTGCAGCTAGTGGCAATTAGCGTCCACTAGAAATTCATCTCAGCTGTTTCACGATGCCTCGATTTTTGGGGTTCATTTTGTCTGCCTTTCTACTGCTCGCCTCCTGCGCCAACACGGAATTTTCTGTATGACTGCGTGAAGTAAATCCCGTCTGTGGCTTGGTCGCAGACTACCTCTTTTCCACAAGGATGGCGTCGAAACTGTACCAGGCGACAACATAAAACCACATCTGCCGGGGTGCATTTTGTCTATCCGGCCTACATTTTGACAGTTTTGTGAAACAAACCGTGTTCAGCATTGCATGGCAGAAAACTGCTGTTTTGGCTTCTATATAATGTGATGACTTCCTCATTGTTCTGCCTTTAAACGGCATTTATGTCTGTGCTGGAGGTCTGTGATACCAGAATCAGCGCTTGGTTGGTGTAGCCGCCTCAAACCGAAACAAAAACCGTTCCCGTCCAATTTTTTTAAGCCACTCACTAATTACTGGCAGATCAAGCTATATCAATCCACAGGATTTAGCATGTAAAATCATTTACTCGTGCCCTTCTCTCCATAATTATACAGATATAGTTACATTTAACAGATGAGTAGACATCTACAATGGCAGACCGTGCGTGGGTTCAAGAAATTCTTGTAAACAAAGAGGCAATAGAGATAAAACCTCTCACTTGTTTTTGTCTTTTGTTATGTACAGACATAAATAGGCATGTGAATTTTGCCCTTTGTCCTTTGATATAAAGTTTTCACAGAAGAGAAAAGCTTTTCTGATTTGGATAAGTTTGGTTGTAGTCGTTAGCTACTGGACAGTACCAAGTGGCAGTTTGGACTCTGATGGCTTTCTTTGCGTCCTCAAAGATTCTTCTGTGGTTTTGCCTAAATGTGGATGTCAGTGACCTCTAAATTATGAGATCACAGACTATTAGAGTGGTTGCAGCAAAGTGGCAAACAAGTTGGTTCACATCCTCCATTTTGGACTAATTGTCAGTGAATATCTTTGCTGTAAAGTGTTTCATTGGCGGTCATCTTTAAAAATAGTTTTCATTGTAAATCACCAAAAACAAAGCTAATAATTTTTACCAGGATATTTTTCTGTTTTAAATGCTGCTGTGCCTTCATCTTCTCACGCCCACGTTGCAGGCTAATGAACATCCTTGCGGCATCCGGGAGCGTCACCCGTGCCTTTCTGTGTAATCAGTCCTTTTGAACATAACTTTAATCAGCTTAATCAGGAAAAGATCTTTGCAGTTGCTCATTCAAACTGCTGACACATCACATGAATAAATAAACACCCCTATTTAAAGATCATTGTGTTTCTTTGACAAATATAGAAACAGGGAGAAATATGAGGAACTGCAAAAAAAAAAAAAAAAAAAAAGAGGCAGGAGGAGAAATCACTCTGCTGGTGAAAAGAGCAGGAGAACCAGAGCAGAAAGAAAGGCAGGAAGAAAAGACATGAGAGAGTCCCGGTGTGGCCGCGCAGTCAGTGTTTTTAAAGTTGAATTCCCTTTAATGCATTATTGGCTGCCCACACAGCGGTGATCTTTTTGGACATGCCAGGGCAGTTTGAAGCCCGATGCAGCTCTAAGCGATACAGCGGGGAGCAGATCCAGGAATTCAATATCAGAACCAGAAGGGATTCACATCTTAATGACCAAAGGGGAGCCCATCATGGCGCATTAGCTGCTAAAGGTTGATGCTGCTGCTGGTTAATGAAAATAAGCTGTGGAAAGTGCAGCCTTCTGTAAACGGAGCTGTGAACGGAGGAGTCAGATGAGCAAAACGCTGTCTGGACCAACGTGAACACGGCTTTGTTGTGTTCAGACATGGCTTCTCTCTTAGTGTGTGTGTTTTTGTCTGTAAGGGTGATGTACAAGGGGGCAAATGGCTTTTAGGCGAAGCAGCCAGGGAAATCAATGCAGGGATCTAAATTTAGCTCAGCCTGTAGCCAGCGGACTCAATATAGATGTCTGGTCACTTGTAGCTGATAAATATGTGGTGTTTGTCGGTGAAAGGGAGGGATTCGGAGGTAAAGAGACTCAAATTGGATTTAGGGCCTGGGATAGAGAGAGGTGTCACCCCGTTTTACGCTTCAGCGGATTTACGATGACGGTGCTGCTGAACTGTCAAAACATCTTTTAACATTTAACCGCCTCTGTGTACGACCTGACCTTTGGCACAGAGTTGCATTGCCTCACTGTAAATTACAATCTCTCTGATGAGCCACTGAGGTGGGGTCGGCTGAAAAATGCATAGCTTTTTTTTTTCTTTCCAACTGTGAATGGTGTTAAGAATGAACAGTGGCAGAGTTTGGAGGATATCTGCTAAGATGATTTTCTAAACAACGATAAGAGATTAATAACGATGATGAGACGCCGAAGAAATTAAGGCACCGTCAGTATCCATCCATACAAGAGCTGCATATCATTTGCAGTTTTGATGTAGAAACATAAACAGAATACTCAAATAATGTATTTTTAAAATGGAAAGTCCCCCTGCGATTTCTCTCATTAATACTACAGCAGGTTGATTGTCAGTGTTCATTTAGTTGTGTGCTTGCATACAAATCACAGCTGGTGCTCAGCCAGTTAGCATTCATGCATGCAAATAATTTGCTCAGCGGAGGCAGGGGCACCTTGTTTGATCACATGCCTTCCCCTCCAAATCAGGTTCAGATGGGGTTCAGCCAACTTTTTAGTTCACCGTCGTCATGCTGGCGAGATTGCGTTTTGATAGGATTAAATGCCGCCACCTGTGTGTGAAAGCGTGGCGGGCTGGACCGTGCCAGTCTGCCCCGTACGTCCAGCAAAAGGATGGCACGTGAAGGGCACATTCCGCCTCTGCTCGAACGGCACTGTCGGCATCTCAGTCCGGGTTCAGATAGAGCAGGCGTCCCCTGCCAGGAGACAGATGCTGCACATTACAGACACACACACACACACACACACACACACGTGCTCCCGGCAGCTGGTGGGATGAGTGAATTTTCCGTGGTGATGGCTGAGTCGGGGGCTGGTCAGCCTAAAGCAGCAGAAGGAAGGTGCAGTTTGTAATCACCTGTGGGAGCAGGAGGCTCTGCGTGGGGGTAAATCACAGGCTGGTGTCCTGCCATCTCACAAAATGAGAACAGTCTATTGAAAGGTTGCTTTGAGTTGTAAATTATTAATGGCGGAGGTCTGCCCAGAAAGGATTTTTTGAAAAGAAAGTTTTTTGTTTCCATGATGATGGCTTGTTTCCAAAGTGACTGAGTTTAAGAAAGGCTTCTAAATAAGCACTTATTCAAAATGAACCAGCATTGTTTTCCTGACAACTCCTTCTGATATGCATTTGGAGCTTTCTACAGTATGACACCAATTGTCCTTTTCCTTCCAAAACTGCAATTCATTATGAATGGTGCTTGACAGATAAATCTGTTTTGCTATGAGGAGGGCAAGTTTTAAGGTTTAGTTTTTAAATCTATCATTTAAACTCTCACCCCCTGATGAGAAATTATTCCCTCTGTGAAAAATCTGGATTACTTCTCCTTTTGTTTCCCTAATGGCTCCAAATCTCCCAAAGCTGCTTGCTTTTTGCAAGGCCATAAATATACAACTGTATGTTTTGCTTTGTTTTTATTTAAGAGTTTCTGGGATAAATGGCATTAGTTTTTTTTATCCTTCTTCTTAATTACTTAAGTCCTTAGTCCCCAGAGTTTTGAACTTGTATTCGATTTACTTCAAATCCCTCCAACTTACATCTAAACTGTAGTATATCTTTTATTCATTACCCTTGAATCTTAAAGTTGTTTAACTAGCTCTTGAAATGTGTTTATTGTCTGATCTTTCACAATGAGCGTATAAAAAGGCTGGCATATATCTACCTAGTTGTAAAACATTACCTTTAAGGCTTCTGAGGCATTTCAAGCAAAGGGCAAACAAATGAAAGATGGCAGTTTATTTCAATCCACTAAAAGCCACTCTGGGTGTTCGGAGCAAAAATAGCTCCTGACTGTTCCATTCCCGTCTTTGCATCTTAACTCCATCAAACAGCCAGTTGGTGTTCATAGATTCCAGCACTTATACCACCGAGTCTGCTAAAACTAAAATGGTTTTTAAGACCGTCGTCTGCTTATGTCGACGATGAAAACAGCTTGTTTTTCGGAGTCTGATGATACACACGCTAGCTCCCACAGTGTGATGGCGCTACATATGCCCTCAAACTGTGTGTGATGAATAACATAAGCTAGGCTATCATGACTGTGCCCCCGGCCGACTGACTGGGAGAACAGGCTCCGTCCCAGAGTTCTGTCATCGTGTCGAAAGTTTTTGGATAATCTCAAGTGTTGGTCCAGCATGTGGTGCGTCTCAATATGCGTGTGTGTGTGTGTGAGTGTCATCTGTTTGGTTTGGTTTGGTTTTGTATCAGTTGTTGTGCTTGTGTTTGCTTGTATAACCATTTGGCACAAATAAAATAGTTATTTGTGCCAAATGGCCGCTCATGGCCATCATGTGACAGACTCTTATGCCCTCATGGAGAATTTAGAAGATATTAAGATTTGGTGATTTTTTTACCAGTGTGACACTAAGGAAGGAAGTCACAAGAACCTCCCTGAGCAAAAACAAAAATGTTTTCTGTGTGCTTATCCTGTGTGATGGTTTGGCAGCTGGAATGAATATTCAGCTTGCATGCTCCGTGTACCTCTGCTGGCACGGCACGTTTGCTGTGATGGGCACACTAGAGCTTTGTGTGATGAATAAGGTAATGTGTGTTTTTATCCAGTCCTTCTGAACCGAACCCAGCAAGGCTTGTAAAGTAGGATTCGAAAGAGTTCTTTCGGGGAAGCACTGATGTCAACAAAAGTAGGGAGCTGATCTGCTATTCTTCACGCGTCCTGAAGACAACTCTGCGGTTTCTACATCACGTCCCACCTCCCTTGCAGTCTGGACAGACGTCCCCTCGCAACCTCTACCTCGAATTTTCAGCAGTGAGAGCATTTACCAGCAGAAAATCTCTCGCTTGTCAAAGTCGACTGTCCGCATCTTCTCCTGATGAAAGTTTTGGTAAAAGATCCGTCGGGGCTGTAAATTGTCACATCAATCGGCTACTTTTCAGACAGGAAGTCCACGTTGCATGCATCAGACATGCCTAAAGCCTCCCCTCTCTCCCTTCGTTATCCCATGGTGACAAACCAGGACTTCTCTGTTTTTCATCTGAACTAGTTTGAGGGGCTTAGCTGGTACACTGCAGCACCTCCACACCCCGAGGGAACCAGCTGCTCACTTGTTTTTTGGAAGCTCCACAGGCTGTTTTTTTCTTATTTTGTTTCCCAGGAGATTTACATGGCACCTGCTGAGTTTAAATGGGGAATCCTCTTGTTCTGCAGAAAAATAACAATTTTCATTCAACCATCTGTTTGGTGAGCAGTCAGGCTTCCTGCTCGGGGTTCTAAACCAGCCAGGCAAAAAGTGTTTTTTTATGGTGTCATTTTAAGGTGATTTTCAGGCTGTGGAGCATTTGCTTGCTTTTCTCAAGGTTAAAGTGGATGCAATAACAGACCGATGGTAGTGAGGCAAGAAAAATATCTATATCCATATATTTAGGACAGATTTTTTTCAGCATCCATTGCCATCCATTCTCCTCATCTCTCCCTTTCCCCATTGTCGGTGTCACGTAAAAGATGCATGATGATAATATCTCCGACAGAGCTGGAGGAGTTGGTGGGAGAGAGAGCCTTGAGCGAAAACAAGTCGGCATCATTTCTTTTTTGAATCACGCTCTTCAGCTTAGTGCACCTGAGTGAGTCCAGTCCATCTGAGCTGCTGCTGCAGTAATCAAAGACCGCACTCCAATGCATCGTTTCGTTGACAAAAAGCACAGTTTAATTTTGGATACGAATCTGGTAGGAAGCGTCTCCACCTGTGCTTGTTGGGGTTGTCTGAAACGGTGCTGGATCGACAGCGAACCAATACATACGATACCGACGGTGATCTTAAACGACACCAGCTTCCTGCGGGAGCGCTATCTAAAGGTTTCAAGTTTCTGAATTGACCCGCTCAGGTTTTGTTTTTTGTTTTTTTTTACTCCCACATGACTGCAGCATTGGTATTAAACTGGGAGCTGGTAGAATGGCTGAGACAGTGCATTGCAAACAGCACCAGTGTAAACAGAAGGACGTGACACACGTGCAAAAAAAGACAAGTCATTTGCATATATTAAAGATAATCTGCTATTGCTGAGTTTCTGTATTTGCTTTTTGGATTTTTTATTAGCTGTGTGGCTTTGGTGATGGAAAAAAACGTGGTCAGCTATATGCACAGGGCCTTCCCCGGTCTTGCTTACGGATGAGATGGTACATTGTAGCATATGGATCTCAGTGGGCCTTTTCAGCTTGTGATAAGTGACGCTCTTTGATGCTCTGGTGATAATTCTGTGCTTGGCGTCCGTGGACTACTGGTTTTCCTAAACACGAATCTCGTGGAATTCACAACACAGTTGGATAAAGGCCAAGCGGAGACAGAAGTGGTCAAACATGGCATTTATAGCCCCACACATCTGCTTTCTTTGAATTCATCTAATGGGAGCGTTTCCTAAAGACTCGTGTGATTTTGTGGCTCATTGGATGCAGAACGGGCGGCGTGCTTAAATGCTTTTTTTCCCAGAGTTCAGCACGGACATGGGGAGTAGCCCCCGGGCAGGTTTGTGCCGGTGTGTATTCTGCTTAGGTTTTGATTTATTCAGAAAATAAATCGACAGGTGAAGTGTGAAATTGTCAGATTTTTGACAGGGGAAGAAAAGAAAAACTGGTGATGCAAGTCAATATGTCAGTTAAATCCAAAATAGAGAGAAGCTTATCTTGCTCATTCAGTCTACGCTGAAGGTTAATAAAAGCCCATCCGTTTCCTATTTCTGTAACCGACTTCAACACAGACATGAAAAGACTTTCTTTTTTTACTTGTTCTATCAAAATAGTACTTTTTTATGGATCTCTGCTATTAATCATATTGGGGTTTGTGGGACTGCTTATTATTATCTGACCTTTTCAATGATGAACTCACAATACTGCGTCTGAATTTTAGTTTTTCTGTTACGCTGAAGACATTATAAATTGGATTCGCCATAAACTTGGTTTTGGGAGTTGTTCAAATGTGTCTCGGAGCGCACAAATAGAGACGAATAAATGCTGGTGCCAAGACGAGAGTTGGCATGAAAATGAAAATGAAATCTGTTTGATTCTTGAACAGTATTGAGATAATGAGACCCCTTCCAAACCAAGAATCAACAAAACCATTTAATTATTACTTGTAACACTGTTCCAGAGGGGGGGTGGGGGGTTTCATCACATGCTTCCTGACAGGATGAGCAGGTCACGAGCATGTTCACGCTTCATGTGAGCGGCAGTCAGAGGGAGAGAGGCTCAGTGAGCAGGTGTAGTACCCCGTGCTGCAGATGGGGGGTGTTACAGGACCTGGGAATCTGGAGGGCTCCAGGAGAGAGAAGGATTTCAGTGCGTTAGGTCCCTGTTGCCGGAGCCGGGCTTCAGCGGTCGTTCTCCCTCTCTGGCAGCAACACACACTGGCTTGCCCACACTTCTCCTCGTTCCCGCTCTCTCACACACTCTCCTCGCCTCGGTGCGTCCGTGTTCCGCCTCTCCTCCGCGGAGCGCAGGGAGAGGTGATCCCACTCGCGGAAGCGGCTGGATCGGAGCAGACCGGGGACGGATCGGAGGACCCGAGGGACGGGACCTCTTCTGCTCGGGGGAAAGGGGATTTCGGAGAAAAGATTTCTGCAAGTGGAGATTTATTTGCATCCCAAAAGCCGCGGGAAGAGGACGCGCAGAGCGCACTTGCCGCACAGCCGCTGTCTGCGCAAAAGGTGCCATTCAGTGTGTTCATTTGTGCGTGATTGATTGTGAGTGTGCTCACCTTTTCAGTATGCAGATTCACTGATTTATTTTCTCATGCAAATGTGGGGGGGAAAAAACAACCCAAAAACAGGCCAGTTGTGTTGCTCCACATCTTTGTCAGAAGCAGCCGGTCCCACTGAACCAGGTTTGCCTGATCACATCGAAACACCCCGTGAATTAGTCCAGGATTAATGCATGCTGCTGTGCGTGTGGTTGTGCGTGGACACGCGCATATTTTTCTAGAACACACAAGAGAAGAGCCAGCGCGCGCTCAATAATTCATGCCAGCAACATGACAGAAAACTTCCAAACTAGGTTAGTCTCGAAATAATTCGCCGCTCCACGCGTCTCCGACAATGTCACCCGTCTTCTGCCAGGGAGGGATTGGATTTTTGGATGTGTGGAAGCATCTGCTGACACGCAGGCTCTCCAGCATATCATGCCTCAGGAGCCCACAGGGGGATGTTGAAGGTTAGACAAACGTCTCCGCGTTCTTTTGCACCAACTCCGTCTGTCTCTCTGCATCCTGAGTGCAGATGAGTAACAGGGATGTCAAGTGTGTTGGTCATGAGGAATCCCTTAAGTAACATAAGAGGAGCAGCCCCCAGCCACCCCCCCCCCCCCCTCCCATCCTGCTTCCATTTCAAATGTGATTATATGTGCAGAGAGAACGGGGGAATGGGGTATATGTCGGGAAAGGCATTTAAAGCCTTTTTGCTGCTTGCCCCTGTCTTCTCATTTGCTTGCCATCTTTTTTTCTCTCGCCACTTTGTCATCCCCACATTACTTTTTAATCGTTGGTCCTGCCGGGGCTGCCAGATTTACCGGTTTACAGTGGAAGTCCATTAGAATGAACTGGGATTGCTGGTGAGAGAGATACAGAGGAAGGGGGGGGGAAGAGGAGGCAGATCAGGTGAGGGCGAGGAGAGAGAGAGAGTGAAAAAGAAATGGGGAAGCAAAAAAACAGTCCACTGAGGATGTGGGAGGAGTCTGTGGTGATTTATGAGTAAACGTCTCCCCCACACATGTTCGGCCAGTGCTCCAATTAACACCTCCACCAATCCATGGCTGGACTTGACAGATGCTGAGTCTGAGAGAGAGAGAGAAGGAGAGAGAGAGAGAGCAAAGCGTGTCCAGCCGTTTGTATGTGTTGGGGATTGTGGAGAATTCAGACTCTTTACTGTGGTTTTCTGGGATCCTGGGTCATGTGTGGCTGCTGTGTTTTGTCCCTCCTTCCCCTGCTCCTGAGCCGTGATGGTGCACCAAAACAGATCAAACTTGTCCCCGTTCCCTGATGAGGCCTGATTGGGCTCTTCCTGTTTTGAGCGGCTGGGTTCGTGATCAGCCCGGTCCTGCTTGCTGATGCGACTGACCTTTGTGTTCCAGGGGGCGTGATAGACAAGGACCTGCGCCACTACCTCAACCTGCGCTTCCAGAAGGGCTCGGTGGACCACGAGCTGCAGCAGATCATCCGGGACAACCTCTACCTCCGCACCGTCCCCTGTGAGTCTCCGCATTTGGACCTCTCTTTTGAGACGGGGCTCGGTCGGGGCCCAGGGCTCCCTTGTTTGTTGTCGTTTGTCTGATTGAGGGAGAGGCGACAGACAGATAAGCAGAAAAGGCCGCCACGGCCCAAAGTTTCATCTCCAGTTCGCCACCCGGGCTCTGCACACGTAACACCGTTGAAAAATGCATCCCCGCTCGGCTACTGATTCTGAAAAATCCTAAAGCAGTTCAAATATTTACAGCAGCTTCGCGTTCTGCTGATGAGCGCTGTCACGCACGATGAAAAAAATCATAAAAACAAGATTATTGGGTCCATCTTTCACAGGCTTTTCTGAACTGTTCCCCTCTGAGTCGCTGTCAAGCCCAGAACTTGTGAAACACTTTTCAGTGTGATGAAATAGTGCATTCTGTGTGTGTGTCTGAGTTTTTTTTTCTTCCCTTTTCTTTGTTCTTGTCTGCTTGCCATTCCCAGTTGATGTCAATATCTCAAATATCTATCTGTGTGGGAATTGATTGGCTTCTGGAGTGCTAGTTTAGCTGGAATCCGTCTCGTCTGGAGGTTCGACTTTTTAAAATCAAGTGTTGGCTGCGGCTCTGTCTCTAATTAGCTGCATTAAGTGCCTCGCAAAAGCACACAGTTGTAATGGAGTGCGATGTCGACCATCAAAGATAAGATTTGGCAGGGTTTAAGCTATTGATTCCTGGTGTTTTTAGTTCAGTGTAGCGTTTCAAACTGAATGCTTATCCATGTTTGGTTTACTGTATGAGTGTGTGTGCGGTCTTGAGCAGGCTTTTAATCTCCCCGTGCTTTTCTGGGCTTCAATGAACTGATACTTATTCTATGTTGTTGAGATTGGTATTATCCATTTATTTGCAGAATGTATGCTCTGATTGCCATCAATCAGTCAAGTATGATATTAAATCATGTCTGTTTGTGTGTGTGTGTGTGTGTGTGTGTGCGTGTGTGTGTGTGTGTGTGTGTGTGTGTGTGCGAGCTCCTATCTGAATGGTGTGTGAGCCTCGCTGTGCCATTAGGCCCAGCTGTCTGATGGCCAACTCTCCCCTGAATCCCTAATGGAGGTGCATTCTTCAAGGCCCGGAGCAGGCAGATTTCACTGGAAGCACTTTTGGGTCCCCTCTGTTTGAAGAGGATGCATCGGGAGAAACAAAAACAAGCTATTTGTTTGCAGCAGAGGCATAATTCCCTCTGATATCCTCTCATAGAGCCGCCGTCGGTGAAGCATTAAAGATAGAGGAAGAGGTGAACTGTGGAAAAAGGGAGATGGCAAGAGGGAGTACAAATAAGAGGGGGAGAACCACTGAAAGCAATGGTTGGGGTGACGGGGTGGAGATGTGATTATAGGGACAGAGGCTATAAAAAACAAATAAGGAGATGAATTGCAGATAAACTGTGTTATGGAGAGAATGAGGGGTGATGGGAGGTTAACTTGTGTGTTAATGAACAATGGGCCTCAGTGCTGCACAGCGGAGGAGGCTTAGCCATGACCCAACTCGGCTTTTCGTGGACAGATAACTTAAACATATAATGGAAGTGTGCTGCAAATACTTGCTTTTGAAATGATTACAGCTGAAAAATGCCAGTGGTGTCGGAGGACTGGACTGTATACGATGGGACTGTAGTGAAACCTGGAATATTCTATGCTTCCCTATTCCATTTATTCCCTAATTAAAACATGTTCACTGCAGATCTTTGCCTTCTGTAGGTGACTGTGCTGAACAGCACGCGTTCAGACACAGGCTCGCTCAGACGTGGCCAAAACGGTGGCTCTATCCTCGGCCAGGGTTAGATCTGTCCCCTCTGGGCTCCTGTAGGGTACCTGGATGTAATAAACTAATGCTAAAATACTGAAAACATCTGTACAAAACAACTCGATTTGGCTTCATTCATCAAGGAGATATTAGAAAAAAAGGAAAACGATGCTACGGATGTGAAGTAGCTCATCACAGCAATTTAAACTCCACCGCTGAATGGTAAAGAAGAGGCATCTTTTCATGGGGATGTAGGCTGTTGGGCCGAGGGAGGGAGAGTTACTGCCACTCTTACCAATCGCATATCGTGGGCATAGTCTAAGAGGACAGCTAAAACTGTCAGACAAATTGCCTGGTTCAAGTCCAAGGTCAGAGCATTAATAGCCTGGGCCCGTGTGAAATCGGGCCTATCCTCTGGTAATCCAAAAAGATTTTATGATGACGATAGAAAAAAGAGCCAGAGGCTTCCTCCTCGTGATACCGACGTGGGAAAGGCCGATCGTGGGCGCTCTGGTAATTTTGGTAAAAGTCGAGCTGAAAAGCATCGCAATTTCAGAAATGATGATAAATGATAGCTTTTTCTTATTAGACTACTGAATTTCTGCTGCTGAAGACTCCAAATCGTAGCAACGAAAGAGCCGAAAAACCATTTACGCTCATTTTCGGGAGTTGAGACATTTGGAGTGGATTAGCAGAAGGTCAACAGAAATGTTAGAAATTCTAAGTGCCCCTGGTGTTTTTACCTTGTGTGCAAACTTGAAGTGAAATGTATGTTCCGCCTCTATTAAAAGGAGAGGAAAAAATATGAGAAGTCATGAGCAGTCTTTCATGTTCTCTGTTTTTCTCTTTTTGCTCCTTTTTTGGACCTTTTAAAACCTTTTTTTTGCTTCAGTTGCTCTTTCACAAACATTTTCTAGTCATTCTCTTTCACCATGGTGCCTTTTTTCTCCTCGGTGGACACAGAAAAGCTCTTAATGGTGAGCCAATGAGTTGTCCCAGACAGTTTTTGAATAATAAACCATCTTGTCGCCTTTTTACCTGCATTTGGACGCTTCTGATCAGAGTTTCCCCACTTTCTCTGAGTCTTGGTGTCGAATGATATTTCTTGACTGATGAAAGATACTTTAATTTAGGTTCTCATTCAATTCATTCTTTCTTTTTTTGTATTTTCTTGTGACAAAGTTCAACAAAGGCAAGGATTTTCTTATTTCATTTGTCGATGAAATTATATACATCCAATCATTTAAACCTTAGGACCAAGGAATTTGTGCATGGGTGGGTCTGTATTTTTCTTTGAACCCAAATCATATAGATTTCCAAACACACCGTCTGGACAGACACAGTAGGACTTCTCTGCTTACTGTCATTTGCAACTGTTTCATTTGACAGACTGACAGGCAGAAGAAAATCTTGACAGTTGCCCATTAAAGTCCCTGTATGTCCATGCAAATTATCAAATTAGCATTCATGTTTCATGGCACCATTAATCGTTTTAATATATCAGTTTTGGCAGGTTTTCTTCATGCGACAGACAATCTTTACCAAATAGTTGTAAACTCATCCTGCATTCACACCTAAACTATTTTTAATGTTAGTTTGCCAGAAACTGATAAGGAGAGTCTCAAATAAATATTGGTTATTTGTTACATACACTAATGAAGTCTCATTCTCACTTCGCTGTTTACCCTCCAAACGCTTTTAATCAGCATCGTGCGCTTGGCTTTCTGATCCTGTTGTCGAATGATGAAAGAAAGAGTTGGAAGTCTCGTCGGAAAATTGCCCCATCGAGACTGAATTGTTCAGCCGCAATCCATTTGAGAGCGTTGCGATGCCTCTGCCCCTTATAAGATATTGATTTCAGGAGCACGGCGGCGCTGGACCAAACTGCCGGCCTTTTATATCAGAGATGCATCCATGCTGAGATTCCCCCCAAATCTGCACGTGCAACTGGTTACTCTGAAAGAAAGCTGGGACCGGTGGACTGCCTTTAACGGTTTTGGTATTAGTTCAGTACATGCCACTTTTGGGACTTCAGGAATACCAGAATGAAGGTATCAACACTATTTTTATTCTTTTTTTCAGTCTGTGACTTAAAGAGGAGGCTGACGCCCGCGGGGACGCGGCGTTTGCTCGGCCAGTCGTGGCAGCTGTGTGCGGTGTTAATGGTGTGTAGAAATGAAAAAACAGTTCAGGTCTACGTGAGCGTCCACATTTGGTTTCATTATACCGGAGCCTGGCAGCTCAACGGGAAGCATGGATCTCATCAGCTGTCGTTTTATCTGTCTCTCCCTTTCAGCAGATTTACGACTCTAATTGCTTTCTACTTTCTCTCAGCATTTTTTTTCACATTGGAGTCAGGTTTGTAACCTGGAAGTTCACGATTGAAATCTATGAGCTGCCAGCTACTCGTCAGCTCCTTGGCTTTGCTCTCTCGGTGTAGTTTGTCACATGTCTGTGTTTCTGTGTAACAGCCTGATGTCTGATGGATGACAGCGATAATAAGGATAATAAAAAGGACTAACAGCACTCCGGGGCCTGACAATTTGTTATTTATCGTCCCAGTGGTAGAGCCAATAAACTTTAGAGGGGTGAACCCGTCCGAGGAGGCCACGCCGGAGAGGAAAAAGAAAGGGGAATCTTTGCTATTTGTTAGCTCTGTCTCCTTGGATTTTTCACTGTGACGGCGACCAGGGAAGCACCTGTGCTCAAAAGCTTTACTTTTTCCCTTTCTCTCAATTTATGCTGCTGCCTTCCTGCCCAACTCACTCACTCATTGACTCATTGCAGGGAGGGTGGGGTCTCCTTGGCAACCGTTTCCACTCCCCGTCTGCGTCAAAGTCTCGACTCCTCTTGGATTCTCAGCCCGCTTTCTTTTTGTGTGTGTGTGTTTTTTTTTATTTAGATCTACCACTCTTTGACTTACAAGTGCGGCTCTCGAATGACTGGCTGTTTTTATTTATTTTTTTCAGAGTGAGGGTGTGTTGGTGTGGAGGGGAAGCAGGTGAAGGGGGGGCCGGTGGGGCCTGACTGGCAGGGCGGGAAACGTGGATTTGCCGGCTGGTTAGCGGGACTTCCGGCTCAGAGCTAATGGGCAGATGCAGCCTACAGCCTTTTACGATTGTTTAGTGTACCCCTACTCACCTTTGATGGAAATGATCTTGCGTTTTTGAACGGATGTGACCCAAAATCCACTCGTATGTTTCATGAGGCTTCACAAAAAGCCACCGCACCTCTCATAAACTTAACATTGTGTGTTGTTATAACACACCAATTCAATGGATTTGTAACTTTTATGGTTATTTATAATGAGAGCAGAAGAACTGACATCTCAGTTCCACTGGAGCTCATTCCTGCCACGACATGTGACAGTCTGCCGGATATTCTTGGAATCTATCTGTGCTAATGAGCGAAGATGACATATTCTTTTAGAAAGAAACTGCACATAATCTCAAGTGGGGGGAGGGGGTGTTTAAAAAAGAAAGCAGCCTTAAGCATGTCACATCCTCACAGCTCTGTCACTGCACAGACACTGGGGCAGGAAGTTCGCCTGGTCAGTCTGAGGGGTGGCGTTCAATGGGAATAGGCCGCTTGTGCGCCACCTGGTTAACACTCATAGACAAGATGGCTTTACTATGAACTCTTACCCAAACTCTAATTTCTCCTAGATTAGCTGGAGATTTTGTCGCATTTTGAAAGAACAGCACTTGACATCAGACTGAAATCTAACCAAGGGAACTTGGGACTCTTGAAGATTTTTGCCTGCCCAAAGTACTTGTTGCCACAGCCTTTGAAGAGCCCGCTTTCATTTAAAGTTGCCACAGTGCTTAGTTTTTAAATTGATGAATGAAAGAAAGTGCTCGGTCTCCATTTTTGCTGGGGGATGCACTGTATCTGGTTAAAGTCAAAGAAACGACAGTAAGAAATTCAGCCTGTTCTTTTACAACGAAGCAGTCAGGCTGAGAATTAGGAAGACGTGAAAGAGAAAGATAATTGTCTTGCAGCCAGCTTTTCCTCTGTGTAGACAACCAGAGAGCGCTGATGGCAAGAAAGCCTTCAGTGGTCTACAGGACTGCCAGATCAATTTGCTGTTTCTAAGCTGTGATTGGATAACTATGGTTTGGCGTGAGGTTTTACTGAATGGTCGGGCAAATAATGATTTTTTAGACAGGCCCAAGAAACACATCATTTCACTTCTGTAAACCCCTCTAGGACTGTAGACTTAGGAGAGATAAGTGTGCTGGATTCTGCCTTTGGTTCCTGCTTTGGGACTCGGTCTTAATATTCACAGGCTCAGGCTTTGTGGCCTAAATGGCTTCTTTTTTTGGGGGCCAATAGTGAAACAGATCTCCTATCCCAATACATAGAGAGCAGATTCACATTTGGATTTTAATACAGCCAACGTTCCGTGTCGGGATAATAATCTGAGGATGCTAAAATAGTATTTGGAGCGTTCTGAATCCTGGTCAGCACGGCGAGAGAAGAAAATGAGGAAAAAGGCTTTTTCCAAAAGCAAGTGTGGTGAGAGAAATGCGATGGTTTGTGCACTGAAAGCGTATTGAGCTATCTGTGTTCATTTGTGAGATGAAAATCGGAGCGTTGCAGCACTCGTTTTTGCTTTCTGCGTGCGTTTGGGGTAGAGGGGCGGAAAAGCGAGGGCGTGAGCAGCGTGGCGCTGAAGCGTCTTAAGTCCTCTCCTCCGAGCGGAAAATGCCCTTCGTAAAAATGCTGCCGGTGCCTCCCACCTCCTTTCCGGCTGTTGTACAATGGGCCTCAAACTGACTCACTCCCAGTCGGAACGCTTAGCGCCATCCATCTCATGGACCAGAGCAGTCAGCGAGTCCGGAGCGGAGAGAGAATCCCCAAGGTCTGCCTCATTAGAGGCACTTTCTCTGTCACAGTTCTCTTGTTGAGCAGCATTAGGCTTCACTATCCCTCATGTTAATTACTCAGGCTGTATGAGTAATTGGCTTCTCTTGAATACTGAAACTAAGGCAAAAGATCGGATTTAGAAAGAGAGGAAAAGAGCACAAAGTCCAGGGATCAATTTTTTTTTCCCCCGTCAAAGCCGTTTCTTTGCTTTTTCTCGCTCATGTGAAACAATATTACAGTGTTTGTGGTGAAGATTAGGGGTTGTTCGCTCTTTTATGAGGTTTCTCACCATGTCCAAGGGGTCATCGGACAATCACGATGCAGCTTGTGCTGATTTCCACCGCCGTGTCCTTGTAATGTTCGAGCAATTATTTAATCTGTAATGTCTGTGCAATCAGAATCCAATCTGTCCGGCCACCACCCTCTGTGGTTTGAGGTAATAACTAGACAGCTGCTCTGTGTCCTTAGCCAGCGTGCCCACATAGCAATGTCTGCGCCTAGCCCTGATTCTGTTTATCCAAGAGCCTAATGAAATATTCCATCTTTGCCACATGAGTGGGATCTGGAATTGAAAGCGCAGGGGCTGCTACGCTATCTCAAACTGTGACCTGCTGAATGAGAAAAGCTTTCAGGATGTCGGATTGTCTGTATCATGATTTGAGGCAAACTTGGGCACATGAGCTTCTCACACATACGAGCATCCATTTTGAAAGGTAAAGATAATGCGGCGGAAAGTGCTCTGAAATCCTCTCAAACCGAAGCAGGCGGACGGTTTCAGACATGCCGCGGCCCAGTCGGCGGCCCAGGTGTTGTCTGACACGGGCCGACTCTCGTGGTGTTTTATAAGAAACCGGGAAGCTGTGAAAAAAGTCAATCTAGCAGGTCTTGCACGTGAGGGCGAAGCAGAAATCTGCATCAGCGGGCGCAAAAACATCTTAATGCAGAAGAAGAATCCGGAAATGGTCCCATATATGGGTCAACACCACAGGCACGATAGCGTTTTTATCCTCTTTGATTGCTTTTTCATGTTATCTGTCTTTTTTATTTGTTATATAATTTAATCCATGCCATTCTTTGAGGCTGCAGCGGTACCATCCCCCCCACCACCACCACCACCACCTCCCGGGGTGATTAAAGTTTCATCTCATCTTCAAACAAGATGACAACATACAGCTGGTGGCCCCACGGGCTAAATTACTAATTCCAGTGCAGCAGGTTGACAAACCATAGAGACACCGGTAAATGGAGTCCCTTTTGGTAACTTTTTTTCTTATGGATATTTTCAAAGAGCAGATTTTTTTAAAGCATATATATGTGTGTATATATGTGTGTACATAAATAACACCTTCCAAGCAATATATATATATTCATATGCATGTTTATTTTATGAAAACATGAAAATAATTTGTATCTATACTGGCAGCCTTATTTTAGTTCCTTCCCCACAGGGCCGGTTGTTGTTTCAGACTCTCAGATAATCTCCTAACCCTGCTGTCCCATGTGTGTTAACAAATCCAAACCCCAAAGACCCCCTGGATATTTCCTAGTTTACCGTCTGAGAAACAGACTAAACACCAGCCGAACACCAGAAACCGAAGGATCAATTTTCTCTCTCCGTTAAAGGCAACTCATTCAGCTGTGCTTTTGTCTCGATCGTTTCTCTCCGCCTCACACTGCGTCCCCGAGATCCCTCCATGCCCCAGAATCCTAATCAAAAAACCCAGCAGTCGCCGAATTTCACGTTCTCACCCGGTTACGCGAAATGCAAGCCAGCTCTTGTTCGACTCCTGCAAGCACAGGAAAAATCCACCAAAAGGCCGTTTTCCCTCCCAGCCTCCATAAGCTGAACATCCTCCTGCTACAGAAAAAAAAAAAACACAGAAAAAAAAACTCAGTCCACTCTCTTTTCCTGCTCTCACCTCCTCCGGTGTTTGCTCGCTTTAGGAGTTTTCTCCAGCGCGCAGGAAGACGCTGCGCAACCTCAAGGTTAGATTTTCGCACCGATCAACAAAGAGCAGGATTGTGTTTCCGTTTGTTTGACATAAGCAAACACTCAGCCGGAGACACAGACACACGAATGTGCGTCAAAGTTTTTTTTGGGGTCTCCTAGACAGCGGACATGCTTTCCACCTCGCTTCTAACACAGTTCACATTATTTATCTCTTAACTAAAAAGGTTGAACTCTAGATTTGGATATGATTTGTAAACATGCTTATGGTTGTGCTTTTGCGTCTGCCAATGCCTGGGAAAAGAAAGCCCCCCCCCCCCCCCCCCCCCCAAGGCAACGCACATCTGTCACAGGGGGTGAGGTGTACACGGCTGCTTTCATTAGTACGTCGTCCCATACACACACACAAAACCCCTCCATACTCACACATACTGGGGCTAAAAAGTGACAGAATTCTGTCACTCATCCATCTTAAATCTCGGGGTGGGACATGTGGGCAGATGTCTAATCCCTGCTTCTTTACAGTAACAGCAGCAATGAGACCAGACCTGCGTCTTTGTGCAGGGAGAGGGGGTCGCTACGAAAAGTCTGGCAGCAATGTTGAGACTTGACTGATGGCATCTTAAGGGACGTGATGAGAGCCAATTACGAGCCAGCCACTCTGATTAATGGGATCACAGCTCGTAGCTCTCCTGACAGAGACTCGTGCGTGCACAAAACACCCTCTGCTCCTCAAACTTTAGCAAACTGATTCAGTTTCTCTCACCCGTACGCAGCAACTTCCCTTAAATAAATGAGCAGTTACACTCTTATTGCAGTATTTATGATGGCACAAAAAGTGATTGTTTTGGTTGTGACCAAAGAGCTGTGATATCTGTGTGCTCATCCCCCCCGGAAAATGTCGTGTTGGTGATGAAACTTCTTCCAAGCCGCGACAAACCCGCAGCTTTTTCAGCCTCAGATTTGGCTAGGGAAGCAGGTACGTATCGATTATTCCTTTGCTCTCCCGATCCCAAAATCTGTACTCAAGGTATTGATTGAGAGAGGAACGATTCAATACCCGAGCAGCTTTTGATCTCCCACTTCAGCCAATCGACTGTACAGTCCCTAAATATCATATATTCTAAAGCATAAATGCAATTTTTCTCCACAAAGTATTGGTAAGAAATGTTGTAGCTGAGAGGTGACTGAACATCAGAATTGTCATGTTCTTGCACAGTTTTCAGCTGTAGTTGGTCACCATGTGACCCCAGATTAAGTCTATGGAAACAACATGGAAACTCTCACAGGGGAAATCAACTTCTCGATACCCGAGACCCCGCCTCAGTTTATTCTCTTGATTTTGAAGCCCTGATTTTGGACAGCAGCCGTTTCCCCAGAGACTCCCCTCTCTGCAACACCAACAGCAGCTTCTCACGTTTTAGGAGCTGGAACCGGTAAAGGTTGAGAATACTTAAGAATACTTATAACATGAGTCACTGCAATAATAAACCAGCATTGTTGCAGATACATTTTCTACTAATCGACTAACTGACTAATAAGCCTCTGTCAATGTTCAAGCGCTATCACGGAGGCTAATTTGTAGCCATTAGTGTCTGGCTTTTGCCCTGCTTACAGGCACGCTGGTGAAGACTCGGTGCTCCACGAGGGTCGTGAAGTGGGTATTCATCACATTCATCTGGCCGGCATCCACTTCACATCATGGGGCCGTTACTTCATCGGCAGTGGTGTCTGTCCATCAAAAGTTGCTCCGTTTTTCAGGCTCATAATTAGCCACTGGGCCCTGTGATAGATCATGCCTGAGCCAAAACTAGATGCTTTTCCTTCTGAGCAGAAGTGCATTAGTTCTTATGTATGTTTAATGCTGCTCTCTGAGCACAGCAGAGCAGCAGAGCTGTGCTTGGCGGTGTAGTATTTTCCTAACCGTGAGTGTTTGGAACACCGTAACTAGCTGTTTAGCTGCAGGCCACATTCATAATTGATGCTTACACTTGGGCGGCCCTCGGAGGAGGCCAGGTAGGCTCAGGTGAGTGAGGGGAAGGCTCGCACTCAGCAGCTCGGGCTTCCGTTGTGTCACGGGAGATGTTTTGAAGAACCATTACGCTGATTCTGGCACCCTCATCTTTTGGCAGATCTCCTCTCTGGTCTGGTTTTTGTGTGTGTGTGTGTGGGCGTGCTCCATCTCTCCCTCTGAGAGACATTGTACGCACAGCGTGACTCATTTAGGCACCGGGCAGCTCATAGCACACACTCCCCTTAATCTCCATGCTCCCCAGAGCAAAGAAAATGGCTGTGGTTAGCTAATTAGAGCACTGGGACGGGATGAGGTGGACCAGCACCGAATCATTGAAAGAGGATGCACACGATATGGAAAAAGCATAGTTTCTGTAACTGTCGACACACATGCGCTACATGTATTAGTCATGCCCCCACACATAGGCAGCGACGACTGTGATGAGGGAGGTGTTTTGGTTTGTTTTTCTAATGAAAAAGGTTAACAAAGAATGAGAGTCAATACTTGAGTGGCTGCAGAAGAGTAAGAAAAAGGAGGCGCACTTTGAAGAACAGCCACCGAACAAGTGTTAGGTCTGGTAAACGGGCTCAGTGCTGATTTCTACATGCTTTCTCATAGAATGGAAACACAATGCAGACTGGGTTATTGTGCAGAAAAACAAAAAAGAAGATGGATTGAGAGCTTGCTCTCGCAAATGCGCAGGGAAAAGGGAAAATCTACTGTCGTCAAAGTGTGCGTTGCATCCAGCAGGATTGCTCTGCTGCCTCAGCGTGATCTGTCTTTGCTAATTAAGCTACTCTCCTTTTTCCTTTGTCTTGCTTTCTTCTTGTCGTCTTTGTCTCCACCTCTCTTATTGTAGAGGAAGTGGGTTTAATTCAAACTGAGCCAAACCAGAACGAGCTTTGATAGCTCTGCCTCTTCCTCCTCTCCCCGCCCCGCGTCTGCCTCGTTGGGATTGGTGACTCTGCGAAGCAAATGGGTCAAAGCGGTTGAGAAACACTCAGGAAAATCACATCGTGCAGGATTTCTCTCCGAGATGTTTTCTTTTCTTTCCCTTCCTTCTTTTTTTCTGCCGCAGCATCGCAGCATGTGTCGTTGCTCATGGTGTGGATACATTTCAGGTTGAATCCGAGGTCCAAGCATAAATCCTTTTGAAACTCACTGTATCGCCAGCCAGATCTCAGCCATTCAATCTTGTTTTATTAAAAGCTGCCAAGCTGCACAGTCAAATACAGCCAGAAATGACTGTCAAAGGAAAGATCAGTATCCTGGAATGGCCCACCAGAGCCAAGCAAAAAAAAAAGAAAAGAAAAGAAATAAAAGGCAGTGACTGCGGGGAAGTCAATTCAGTCCTGTTGTCAGTTCTGAGAATTATCCACATCTGTGCACAAATCGGCTATCCCTGTGCTGTAAACCACCTGAGTCAAAACAGGAGGGGGGCGTTGATAACTGCACAGTTCGAAATAATCAGCAGTCCGAGGTGCTAAACTGTGCAAAACGTGTTCTTTGGGCATTTGAATTAGTGTAAATATCACACAAACTTTACTTAAACATTCAAAAACGCTGCTGTCTGTACTTTGAAGGTTCATCTCTTGTCTTTTGTTCCTTTATACTTTGTTGTTAGAAAAATAACAAACACAAGAAGTAGCTCCTATTTTCCATAAAGAATGAATGTCCTCTTTCTCAAAAGCTTCCTTCCCTTTAACGCATTCAACTCCAACCCACACATAATACTAATATGAATCACAAGGACACACTTTGTATGACGGTGAGGAGCTTTTGAACGGGATTTTGAAAGAGAGGTCCCTTGCAAATTAAATGAGCTTTAAACTGTGGTGCAGAGATGAGGCAAGCGGGATCTTCTCTTTCAGTTTCATCATGGGGGGGGGGGGGCACAAAAAATAAAACACAGCAAGCATATATTTGCAATCTTTTGTTTTTGGCGTGAAAAGACGCAAACACGTCAGTCCTTCTGCTGACGAAATTCCAAAGATTCTGCGTGTTTGGATGAGACCACAGCCTTTCTGAGCACCTATTTCAAGCCAGGGAAAGTGACTAAAAGGAACACGTTTTCCGACTTGAGAGGAGGTTATCATATTCATCAGTTTTCCCTCTGCCCTTCTCTGCTCTTTCCCCTGGTGGCTCCCTGTGGAAGGAGCAGACTAAAGCTTTAGTCCAATAGCCTTTAATGTCACCGTTGGCTGCAGTGACATTTGTGCTCAAAGGCTATTTTTCACTTGATACTGTCTGACTGTTGACAAACCTGAGAGAAAGACATGGTGGCGGTAAACGTGCCACTGGCTCGTGTGTGTGTGCGCACACACCCGTCCGTCCATCTTTCGCCTCTGATATTAGTATTCCAGGCTGGTTGCTTCCTGACACTATGTTCCTTCACGCCTCTCCTAGAGGATTTCCAGCACCCGGTCTATCTACCTCTGTCTCCGTCTCTCTTCCTCTGCTTCTCCATACCAGCAGCCTACGTTTCCCCCACATTGCCATGGAGACAGACGTGATGTAAATGCTGGTCTGCGGAGCTTTGCCAGACTATGAACTCAATCCCCAAACATAATCAGCATCACCCTAAAGATTATTAAAGTGCGCCTTCCCCTACCCGGAGCACCTGGTGCAAAAAATAAAATGTTTTCTCAGACAATCAATAACCTCCCAGATGGGGCTCAGCATCTTATGTGGTAACCTTTTGCAGAAGGAGGGGGGGGCAGTACTGGTCACTTGTAATTTAGAAACAAAGGGGAAATAGATTATTTGCGACCAGCACAGGTGGGGAAATACTATTATGTTTGGGAATGGACAACACAGCGCAAAGCAGACTCAAAACGATTGAACATGCATCTTTGACTTATTCATTTATTTTCATTTTGTCCCCTGTAAAGTAGTTTGGGTTTCACATTAACCACCTGCTAAGGAGATGCAATTGGGGGCCTTGTCAATACAGTCACAGTGTGAAAGATTGGGCTCTTATGCAGTGTTGTGGTTAATCCCAAAAATCCCTCTTCCATACATACGACACCGCAGATATATAACAGATATCTCTTTTCGCATTCTTCTCTATATTCATATGTTACGAGATTGACAAGGGTGAGGGCAAAAATCCCAAAGGTTCATGCAATTCTGTTGCCTCCTGATCACAGCTGCAGTTCGTAAAGTGGAATTCAGGTTGACTGTGTTGGGTAGGTAAAAAGGGACAAGAATAGATCAAAAGTCGTCAGAAAAAGTAGCTTTTATACACTGGTGGGTGACCCAATCAACATTAGCCTGGATATGCTAACATTTGGACCCTCTTAGCTTACGCATCTTAGAGCATAAGCTATAAAACCACCTGTTCCTTGTTTCTTATGCAGCTGAAAGACTCAATGGAACAACACAAGCTCATTGAAGGTCTGTGTTTTATTAGAAGCTATGTATAACTTGTGATCTAAAGGCTAAATACCTGTATAAATTACTTTACCAATCCGACTTCTGTTGACCGTTTCACTGTCTGTATTGCTGGTAGATTCAGTCGCTCAGGTTTGTGTTTGTAGATCCCAAATATTCCATATGTAAAGTTGTCCAGCTTTTTCAGTCCCCAACCCTTTATGCAGGATTCTTGATTTTCCACATCTTGTTTTCCGTGTTTATCCGAGTTGCTTTTATTCCAGTGCTAAAAAATAATTGCAACTGTTGTTAACAAGCCTGCTAAAATATACATGATAACATAATAGAAGTGCATTGTGGCTGCATTTAGTAGTAGGACCATACAGAACAGACATAAGACATAAGCATGACAAATGCTCTTGTTTCGTGAGTTAGTTAAACACCAAAGAGGGTAAAAAGTTGCAGTGTTGTTGTCCGCTGAGTAACAGCACCACACGTTGGGTACCTTATAAAGAAAACAAACTAGCACTGATTTCTGTTGGGAAACAGTTTTAGTTGCTTGTTATCATTTTCAATGACCTGTGCTCCCTGGAAATCTTGGAAACAGTTTACGCTACTCAAACAATTGTATAACTTTTCAAATCAGTTTTTTTACAGTTTTACGAAACTCATTATTTGAATAAAAAACACACTTACTCTCCTGCACTGTGTACATATGTATCTGTAAAATATTAAGCTTTGGTTTCAAGTTCCCTCCCAATCCAAACAGAGGTGGTTGGGCTCAAGATATTTGGTATTTTGAGTATGAAAACCGTTACTTTCATATTAAATCTGTTCCAGATCAGGTCCGACCACAATCTTTTAATCTTTTTAGTTAAATATGTGTGTGATTTTTGTTTTTATAGCACGCAAAGAAAAATACTGCATGATTACCTGTGTGTGCGTACACTTCCTTGTGCTGGGGAGGGATTTGGACAATTGCCATAGTGATGTACACACTCCATCGCTATGCCATGGTCTGACTGATGACTCTTGGGTCTGTATGGATTATTGCTCAGGGATGTGAATGTGTGACATATCCCTGTCTATGTACTTTTTCAGGCTAACCACAAACTCACTGAGTGGGCGTCACCTTTAAAGAACAGCATGCAGTGAGCTGTAAAAAGAAGATTTTCCCCATATGTCAACCTTTAGAATTCTACTGATCATTTACCTGTGACATTCATTGTAAATGTCTTACTGGTATGTGATCATAAACCGTATCTATTGTAGATTTAACCAATAAATGAAAGAATCCACTTGGCAGTCTATAAAAACACGGCAGTGGTTAAAGTCATGAGACCTGCAAATCAAATGCTTCCACACTCCAAAGTGCTCTGAATAAACTCTCAATTAATTCACGGATGAGTTCAACTGAGTCCACGGCTGTGAATATCCTCCATTTTGGTGAATAATGACAGAGTTTCCCGCCCTTTCCTTTGCAAAAGTCAAGCTGGTTCTATGTTCAAATGCTCCTAAATTCAGTCTGGAATTATATATGAGGCTCCCCCATCAGTAACAGAGATTATGTAAGGACATGGCTCTGTCGTTATGTAACACAGAGCAGATGAAATGGGGAGCAGCGCTGTTGACGTGATTATGAGCACAGATGTCTTGGATCACTCATGGTCATGATTACAGCCACTGCTAATTTGTCATCTATGGCTTTTTCTATAGCTAGTGCTTTGAATGTTTTCATTTATTTGTTTTGCTCACTCCCTTTACATGTAAAGCACATGAACTGAGGGCTGTTACCTGGATAGAGATTCAGCGAACTAATATTTTCATTTCCTCGCATCTCTTTTGTCCATGTGTCCCTGCAGTGCGTATTTTCGATGTTATCTGTGAAGATTCTCAGTCATTAAGTTCATGGTCAAGCTTGAAAAGTTCAGTTTGGGCAACTGGATGTGAAGTTTTCAATGTTTTGACTGTGTGGATTGTGTTTGGGTGAGAAACACGATCTTTTTGTGGTGTAAATGTCTACTTTGAAGAGGAAACAAGGCTTCAGGCTGTTTGTCTTTGCTTGCACCTCACACAGTTTCAGGCACCAGACAGCCAAAGTCTTTGTTTGGCTTTTATTCGAGGCTCGGCTCACATTTTCAAGCACGTCTCCATAACAGAGAACTAAGGAAAGGCAGAGAGTGGCCCATTCCTGGCCTCCCTGGGGTCTGCTCGAAAGGAAACGAGTTCTTCACAGGGCAGCGCTTCATTCACACAGAGAGACCTCTAGTGGAATCGTACCTGTCTGCTCTAAAATGGGTCAGGCGGACATGTTGGTCAAATCTGCCCTACATTTCTAAAGCTCATCCCTATCAGTGAGAACACCATACACATGATATGTTGTTTATTATCCCGGTCAGGTCTCCATGACTCAACAAAAGCCCTGAAAACGCAAGCTTTCTTCAATTGATAACTTTTTTTTATTTTTTGGAAGGTATATGCTTTATATGTGTTTCAAATATTTTAAACTCAAGTGGACCAGTTTAACCCATAAATGTCGGCCACAGCTTGTCGATTCAGTTTTCAGTTGTAATGGTCAAATTCTGATTTACTTAAATAAGAAGAACTATTAGAAAATGAGCCTCATCCAGCTTTACTTCACTTAACTCTACTGTATTAAAACTGTCATGAAGTGAAACAGGACCCAGCACTCAAGTGACCTAACAAAACTTTTCGACCACCACTAGAACTGTATTAAACAACACAACTGTACTGTGTTCAGGGTTTTCAGTTGTTGCACCATTACACATGAAATACTAGTATTTCTTATCTAATTTCCCAAAGGTTCATTCGTTGAATAGGCATGTCTCTTTCATATAAATTAGTTTAAAAAATAGATTTAAAAAGTTAAAAAATATTCCAGGAAATTATGTAAGAACCAAAGTTCTAATATTTTCTCGCTATTCTTCCTCTCGGGGGCAAAGCAGGAGGAGTTTACAGTAGTTTGTAGTAGTGTTGTGTTGGAGAAAAATATGACAAGGCAAGTCAAGCCGGAACTAATGATGTTTTCATTAATCAATAATGTCTGTGTTGTTCTCTTCCTGACATTTCTTTTAAATGTCAGAGAATATTGAAAGCAGCGGATCCGAAAGTTTTGGCAGGCCCGTGTGATTGCTTGACTGATCGGTAAAGCTCCGCTCGGTGGTTGGACTCCAGTGAGGTGACTTTCCCACCAGTCGAGCCAGTTTAATCCAGTCAGAAGCGCTTGATACGTTAGACGTAGCAACTTTCCCTCAAAGGTTTCTTGAAATAAAAAGGCTTTAACGCTGATGACGGCTGGCGGCTGAAGCCGGTGTTGAGCAGACATCCTGAGTCAGGTTGTGTTTGTGTGTGCGTGGTGTTGTCGTAGGCCGCTTGAGGAAAGGGAAATGTTGCAGCAGCGGCCCGGCGGTGGAGCCGCACGCCACGTTTACGGAAGACTGAGCACCGCCGTTGTTTTTTGCTTCCTCCGATCATTAGACATTCTGCTCAGACGCATCCAGACTTCGCTCAATGACTCTCAAGGTTGAGGGCTAGGCGTAAGTGGACACCGCAGCGAGGGCTAAAAATACCCCCCGTCCTCATCACCGGTGCAGGAGTTCGGTGAAACACCTCCTTTCCTCCTGCTCCTCATTTGTCGTGTCACTGTTTTCCCTCAATTTTCAGCTCCTCGTCTCTGTAGCATTTAACAGTCACTGATAGGAGTCGCTCGCTCTCCAACGCCCAAGTTGCTCCCCATGAGGTGGGCCGCCATGGGTGAACCAATCGAGTTCGCTTTAAGAGATACGTGAACAGGTCTGGATTTCTTGCTGATCAGGATGCATAGGAGCAGCACTTCACCCAGAGCTTGTTTGTTAGTCTGCATGTCCTCTTTGGTATCTTTGTTTGATTTTTTTTTTTTTTGTTTCTCCCTTTACTTTCCCAAAGATTTTTTTTCTTATTCTCTTTTTCCCAAGGAGAAGAACTTGCATATTCATGAAAATTCAAAAGCGGATCATGCTACATCATGAAAAGTAGCTGACAGTGAGAAGAAGGGAAACAAAGGGAGTCGTATCAATCTGAAGCAATCAAGAAAGGAGATGACATATTTACCATAAACAAGGTGTTTATGCGGCCGACTGCTGCTGTGATCTGAGAAAATTAAATGAGCGCATTTAATCTCGACGCTTTTCCGTTGCTGCTTCAGCGTGTTAGGTGGATAAATGTGGAATCTCATAGCATCTTTCTTCCACTGACGGCAGAATCTTTGATGGAATCAGAAAGTGGCTGTACGTTGTTTGGAAACGTATGCGCTGGTGCTGCAGAAGATTCCAGGGCCATGGTAGGAGTTCAATTATGAAATTCACCTCAGTGCTACATAGAAATTTGTGGGTTAAGTTCTGTTGCCTGGAACTATGTTTTGCTTCCTCTCTTCTATCTTTAGAAGCTAAAAAGTCAAACTCAGTAAAAGCTGACATAACTTTGACTTTTTTTATTTGCATTTGTGTCGATTTGGCTTTTTACCAAAACTTTGGCATCATATCTTGGAATTGGCAGTCGTTAACTTTGAATTTTGAGTACTGTAGGAGAATAGGAGAATAACAGCTCTGTATAATATGTAACCTCTTTTCTGGAGGCTGAGATGAAATTCCAGAGATTAACATCGGCATAGCTGAATAGTTTTTTTGTTGTTTTTTTTTACTGTCAGAATCCTTTATAGGCAATGATTGCCTGACATCTGGAACTCAAGAATGGGTTTATATTGTTTTGACGCTTTGACAGACCCTAAATGCAGCCGTCCTTACTTCTTGTGGTTTGATTGATTAGTGCTGCTTTTAGCTTTGCTGTCAGCAAGTGAAATGTGACGTGATCGGGGTGAGACAAGCTGTCAGACACGTCCTTTGCCTAATATTCACCTCATTGCCTTCAGAATATCTGTGCCTTTTTCGCAGTGCGTTTTAAGTCATTAACCGTGCCCATAGAATACAAGATTCTCAGCTTTAGAGCTTTTGGCTTAATTAAGATGGACAGCGTATAGTGTTGGGCATTGAGAGCTCAAAGCAGCATCCTTTGAATACAAACTTGAAATCAACCGCAGAACTTCTCACAACTTATTTCGTGAAGAAATAACAGAAGAATAGTTCATATTTTTTACTGGCAAATAGTTCAGGGCCCCATGGAAATGAGGGTTCAGTGTTATGGTCCTGTAATATCCTCAACCTTTCCTGTGATTTAGATGTAAACATTCACCAAATAAGGTTAAATAAGCCCTTTAAAATGTGAGATCATTTCAGATTTAAAATTTAAAACTGCTAAGTGACATTTTTCAGTTTAACATTATTCTGTTAAGTGTTTTCACACTTAATTGTATTTTCCATCAGCGTTGCAGCCTTGAGAGCAAATTTTGGGTTTAATTTAATCTGGTTGGAGACCATATTCCATTTAACAAACTAAATCCTGCCACCATGACAGCCATGAGAGCCCCGTGTGAGGAAAAAACAAGTTATTTGAGATTTGGTAGCAAACCAGTACGCACAAGAGTTTCTAAATGAATAAAAGAATATCAGAACATGTTTCATTATCAGCATAAACCTTCTCTGAACTCGCTTGAAAGCTGGGCATCGCTTTGTGCTTGAGGGTTAGTTTTGTTCTCTGTGTTTAAGCGTTTCTTGAAAAGTTAAGTAGTCTGTTTGTCTTGTTTCCTCTGAAGTGAACAAACACATCATACACAGTGATCAGATATCAGTCTGCTAGCCACTCCGGTATGAATAACGCCCTGATTGACTGGACTGCTGAGAATGGCCTGTATGTGTGAGAGATTGTAATTGTGCCCAGATGTGTGTGTGTGTTTGTGTATGTGTGTGTGTGTGGGTGGGTGTGTGAGTGAATGAACAGTAGAAAAAGGCATTGAAAGAGAAGAGAAGTGAATGAGGCTGGAAAAGCAACAAGGAGAAGATTAGATGGCTAATGGAGTGAGCATGAAGGCAGGTTTGTTGGCAGCTGAGGGAAAGAAGGGGCTGGGTGTCCATCGAAGAGGAAGACTAAGCATATGAAGATGTTTTCAGAGAGATACAGAGAGCCAGAAATATTCACTTAGATAGGACCTACAGTGAAAAGCTCTTCATTGAATATTTGTCTTTAGTCAGAGGCTGACTTGCTACTTGATTTATTTATTTTGGTCTTGCAGACAAAAATTGCTAATGTTAAAGTGTGATGATCCAGAGGAAATTAATTTCTGTAAAAATAATTGAATTTTACTAAAACTTTCTTTTAAATGGCATTATTTTTTTTGTTTTTTCTTTTGTGTGAACCGGAGCCTCTCCACTTTTTAAAACCACATCATCCCTGCCTGTTAAATAACTATTTTTGCTATTTTGCAACTTCTGTTGAATCAGTGCCAAGCACATTTGTTGGGCCAACAAGGCCAGGGATGTTCTCACAGGCTGCACGACCTCATCTCATCAGTAGAAAAAGACACTGGGTTGCAGAAGTGAGAATTACGAAATGCAAACCAAGTGGAAAATAGAGGTGGAGATGACAAAGTGTCAACCGGATAAGAGGATCAGAACGAGCATGGAAAACAGTGGGGGGGGGGGTTATTACATCTGGCCGCTGGCCTCGTCTGAATCAATCTGAGTCCCTTTTGAAGACGGCCGGATAGGTGATGGAGGGGAACGCCGGGAAGAGCGGGCCCGATTGAGTCTCGCACCAATGGAGCCCGATGTGTTTCTGCCTCTGCTTTAATGAGCGTTGATGCAGATGTCTGTGGTGAAATGAGTCTTTTCAGAGGCTCTGATGAGAGGAAGCCCTCATCAGCGCCGCTGTTTGTGCCTCCGCCTTCTGTGCCGCCTTCTGATTGCACCCAGGATGGGATCCTTCTCTCTGGATTGTCCCCGTCGCGCCCCCCTCCTCTGATCCCTCTCTCCTGGCCAAGGGGACAGACTCATCCAAGCGTCCAGCAGTATGCGCTTTCCCCGGAGAAATGCAAGTGGAGCCTGAAACTGGTCGCAGTGAAGTCTCTTGACAACTGAATTTCCCTACTCCTGAGCACTCTCTGACTCACGCTCTCTGACTCAGTCTCTTCCGCTTAGCCCGTGATGGCGAGCCGCCCGTGAGCAGTAAACTTTAGCCATGAGCAGAGTGCCGAAGCCCTTTGCCTGTGGGGCTGCTCACGTCATAACAGAAACACAAAAGACGGTTCACTGAATGCAGCATGGAGGTAAAAAGGAGCTGGAGTTTGACAGCTAAATCCTGTGGGTGTAGATTTTTTTGTACGAAGTAAATAAATTGATCTCTTTATCCCTTTTTTCAGTGAGAGAAACTATTTTCTTATCATTTTATAGATATTCTGAAAATGTTGCTTAGTTGAAGGGTTTAACACAGTGGAAATAAGCAGTAATTTACACAAAAGAAGATCAAGTTAGGAGTAATTGAAGGGCAAAAGAATAAAATAACTTCTTCTTAAAATCTGCCGATTCATATGATGTGTTTGGACCTGGTTTGAGCTGACTAACTTTCTGTTATTCACTATTTGATTTGTGGGGAGGTTTGGATTTGAACAAACGCCAAATGAGAAAAGTGCACTTATTCAATTGGTGTCGCTCCAGTGATGAAGCTAAATTTATTAAAATGATGAATGCTGAGCGATATTTTTTTAATAGATTTGGCTACCCTCTTAACCCAAGTGGCAAGATGACTGATTGGAGAGGCTGGTCAGCACCTCGAGGTGCCGCTTTCATCTGAATCAACAGTGCCAGTGACTCATCCATTTCACTTCCGAAAGGGTACTGCAACCTCCTTCTGTGGTGGATTGTTGTGGGGTTGCCTGCCATTATGTTCCTTTAATGTCAAATAAATTCTATTTCACCTCCTGCGCTCTACCTTTAAAAAAAAAAAAAAGATTCTTTATGCCAGAGCAGGGAAGTTAAGCCTTAAATAATCGTCTTTCCTTCTGTCCTGATGGACCTTGTACTTTGGTAGTATTGATGATTTCGATGAGAAAAGTAGGTATTTGTTTTTCTGTTTTTGTGTCTGTTAACGGAATTCTTTAATCAAAAGCACTTGTAACTTGAGTGTCATTTGTCCTTCCTTTGTGAATAGTTTTCGATCTCTTTCATCTGAAGCCCTGCTGATGTACTGTAGAGGGGAGCATGCTCATCAGACTGGCACCAACAGTTATGAAAACACGGCTCGTTTGATAAACGCTGTCAGAAGAGAGTCAAGTGGAACACACAGCCTGATACTTTAAGCTCGTGTCGCTTTTAAGACTTCCTCGAGGGGAACCAAACTGTCTGCAGAAGAGTAATTGTGATATTAGCTTAACAAGCACTTTTGGCTTTCCTCCATTTTAACCTCTCAATATGAAGACTCTAAACATTGAGCGCTAATGGAGAGGCAAACTGTCTGCACAGGCTCCGTCAGACGAAGTTTTCCCAGGTCAGTCTGATCTTTGGATGTTTTGTTGGAGTAGTGCTCCGGGCAGAAAAAACCAGGAAGAGATTTTTTTCTTTTGTTCTGTCAAGATTTTCTTTAGTTCTTTTAGACCACATGCCCTCAAATTAATTGGGCTTCTAACCCTCTTAACCTTTAAAGACTCTTAAAGGCTCTGTAGGCTCGAAAAGTTGATGCTCAAGCACAAAAACAGGAGGATTCGAAATGTTAGGTTTCAATTAAAGCTGGCCTTGGCTTGAAGAAATTCTGTCTTTCTTTATTTCATTTAAGAAGAGGCGTCATTAAAACTTCAGTTTAACTCTCTGTCTTGAAAACCATGCGTATTGTTTTAGTAGAAAGCACATTTCCGTCATCACACGTTGTTACACAATATTTGACATGAAAGACGAGGGCATTATAGGGCCACAGATAGCTACTCAGCACATCATTGATCAGCTCTAGTGATTGGCTGTCCTGAATTACACATTTACACATTAGGGTGTAAGTGACTGGCTAATATTGGATTTGTAATGACAGCTCCGTATTGACTTGAATCTTTTGAGCAGACTGTCATCGATCAACAAGCATATCGACCATGTAATAACGGCATTTTTCATGTAATGATGTTTATCATGTTATCTGAGGTAGACCTGCTCTAAGACATGCTGGAGCTCTCACAGGGACCAGCATTAGGTGTAAAGTTAATGAAAAGTTTTGTAGTAGAAAAGTCCGATTTCTCCTTCCCCACCCCTACTGATGCTGCCCCTGTTGCAGTGGCTGCAGCAGACAGGCTCCATCGTGCTCAGGCTGATGGAGGTGAATAATTCTGGTGATGAGATGCAGGCCCTCCAGACCAAAGCTAACATTAATTTAGACCTGTCAGACTCCATCCAGCCGTGCAGCTCTCTTTTAAGCAGCTCTGCCTTGTTCCCTCCCGCAGCCTTTCTTTAGAGATTATTAAACTGTTGTGCTTTTTGCTTTCTCACCTTGTGATAATCCACCCTTGCCTCCAGAGCTCCCCTCAAGAGATGTACCGCACAAAGAGCACGTCTTTCCCTTGAGTTTTTCCCTGTAAATGGAGCTCGGACTGCAGCATGATGAACTAACCGAATGCAAGAGTGGACGAGCCGCTCACAAAGCCAGTGGTAGCTTAAAGTCCTCACACTGGCTGCAGTCCAGGTGGATATAATTGATGTAAATTGGCGAGTTTTAAGTAGTAATTTTACAATTTTCATTTCTGACAGCAAAATTACCTCGGAACAAAGACAGGCAGGAGTTGTCACACAATAGCCGTTTCCACTGAAAATAAAGAAGTTATTTAGCGTTTAATATGGTTCAAATGTTCCAATTATAGTCATACAGGCCAGAAGTATGATATGATTCTGTGGGAAACTGCTTTCTCTCTTTTCTTTTTTTAGGCTTGATATTTAAACCATTTGGTTGTCTGCAACAAAAGGTCAGAAATTCAATTATCATTATGAAGCTTCATCCACGTGCAGGCGGCTGCCAAATGTATCTAATTCAATCAATAGTCATTAAACTTCTCGCCCTTTTTCTTGTCCTTTTCTTGAGCAAATGGAGATTCTTTGAATAATCATGATGCGGTTCTAGCTATGGGGCGACTAAGACTTCAGAAAATTGTCGAATTTTTTTATGCATCTCCAGAAAAAATTAAACACTTTCTGCCTTGGAAGAAATGGACACAAGGACAAAAAGATCTTCCAGATTGTTAACTGCAAGGACTCTTAAGCTGGGCTGTTTGATGCGACGGGTGGTATCAGTGCATTTGCAAAAAGTCATTAACAACTCTGTAGTCGCAGCAACAACATACATAGAAAAAAAAGGTTGTGATACTTTAGAGCTATCTATGCTTTAAAACAACATCCTTTCCAAGGACATCAGTGGGCTTCTCAGTGTGATGATGATAGAATCTCTTTCTGCCTGCATTACAAAGGAAGCATAGAAGAAGGCGGTGGAGGCTCTGTAGTCCAGACCTGTTCCCTGAGAAGATGAGTAGATATTTTTTAATTATCTACACCAGTTCAAAGAGAGTTCATTTTTCCATTTGAGGCTCATCACAAGTAAGAAAAAAAAACTGTTACATTTAATGTATCAGGGAGACGGCATGAATTGGAATCTACATAATTAGAGCATTTACATTCAAATATATAGCTTATGATAGCGATGGTTATAAAAGAAAAGATCATTTAAGGAGAGCGGGTATGCTGAGGACAGTCCGTTACCATCCATCCATCCATTATCGTAACCGCTTATTCCCTAATGGGGTTGAGGGGGGACTGGAGCCTATCCCAGTGGTCAATGGGCGAGAGGTGGGGAACACCCGGGCCACACAGAGACACATAACCACTCACACTCACTCTTAAAGGCAATTTGGAATATCCATTCAACCTAACATGCAGGTTTTTGGACGGTGGGAGGAACCCGGAGAGAACCCACGCAGACACAGGGAGAACATGCAAACCACAGGTCCCGGTTCCCCCTGGGACTCGAATCCAGAACCCTCTTGCTAACCACCACACCACCGTGATGCCCAGTCAGTTACCGCGGAGTTCAAATCTGTATTACCTGCCTCAGATAAGGACAGAGAACCGAGACTTGTTTTCCAGGTGGACTAATCCGTTTGATGATAGTCGGGGATTTGACTTTGATTTTTGTACAATATGTGGTTGTAGGAGACATTGGTGTAAGGCAGCCATTGTACTTGGTTGTGATGAGGGATTCGTTTCTCTGCTAGACGTCAGATAATCCAACAAATGTGTGACATCAGCAGAGGGCGGAGTTAGCCATTTTTTGACGGATTTGCCCGTTTTCCCGTAAGAAGAAATCAGAAAGTTTCTCTTTATTTAACAGACTGGATCGTGCTCCGTGACATTATTTCATTTGCAACAAGGCCGTCCATTCCAACATATTAGCGAGCTTTAGCCGTCCACTTGGGGGTAGATCTACATTAACTTTAGTTCAAGCTAATTTACATTCAAATGTCACTGCAGCTGAATGGCCAAAGAGGTTTTGAAAGCATGATAATCTGTCCACTTTGAGCTGAAGAAAGAACCAGTTTAACTGCTAAAGTGCACCTTATCTTTTCTGGACCCAGGAGCAGAGGCTTTTCTCCTGGTGCTTCTGGAAGCCTTCTGGATTACTGGAATTTAAATCAGACTTGAAGTAGGGCCTATTGGAGGCACTGGGACAAGGTTTATCAGGCAACCGAGACTTTAAGCCGACCCATGAGGTCTACAACAAATGCTACCACCTTCCTTTGGTAGTCACACGATTCTTTGTTTCATTTAATCCGGAAATTACTGATGTCGTTCACTTTTTTAATTGACTTTGAAGTTTTTAAACAAATATTTTATTACCGACCGTGTTTCGGGATCTGATAAGTGTGTTTGACCTACAGAGAAACTACAAATTCCTGCTTTTTTCATGATTTCTTGGATCTGTTCCTCGCCTGTCACTGCAGCCCTGCTATTACCTGCAGCCTTTAGCAGTAGGAACCCCCATTTTACAGTCACTGTGCTATTTCAGATGTGAAAAGCGTCATCCCTCAGGTGTCCATATTCCTCTGATTGCATCATGAGCTGTTCGCTGCTGTCGTCTCCCGGTGAAACTCAATTTTTCAAGTTTACCCCAATGTGTTTTTCATCCTCCATATCTTCCACTGTCTTCCCCCACTGACTTATCTCTTGTGGGGATTGTGGGGAGCTCAGATTGATCTACGGCTCTCACTGTGTGGTCAGCCCCATAGGAGATGTTTGTGTAATGGTTTCTATATGAGCGCTGTCAAAGTAGATGAGGATCCAGCGCTCTTGACAGCCAGTGTGAACACTGTGTTGACAAGGCCCAGCAGGGAGCACTAAGCCCCCTTTTAACCCCTGCTGCTTTGTCCCCTCCAATGGGTTCTCTCATTAATTCAGCATGACTGTGTTTCTTTTTTCTTTCCCATGAATGATGTGTTTAAGCAGGAAAAGTTGCTGATGAAACACAGGTTTGAGGGTTGTACGCGCACACGAGCGCTTTGCAGACACATCTGCGAATTCTGTTTGTAAAGCTAACACTCTCTGAGCCGCTTTGCTCTTTCGGTAAGTGTTTTCTTCTCGGGCATGGTATCATCCGTTTCTGCCTCCACCATCACGGTGCTTTTACAACCAGGCTCTTTTTTTTTTCTCCCCCTTCACATCCCATGTTCTGATTCACAGATCTTTGATGCCTGGGTTCTGGCTTGCCACACTGAATCATTCATTTTTTCTGCTGTGGGGAGAGCGAAAGCAAAATGAAAAAAATACTTAAAGCAAACCAATGTTTTCACTTATCACCCCTTTATCTTTGGTGTGTGTCTCCTGTGCTATGCATCTATATATGTATATATATATGAGCCTTTTTTAACATTTTTATTCTCGCCATTTCTCCTTTTTCATTTCCTTTTCTGTCGGAAGTTCATGGTAATATGCTGAAGTTTTGTAGTTCTGCTTTGGCCCTGTCCGTCACTCCACATCAAAGCCTCACTTGTTCTGCAACTCTCACTCCTTCACGGTCTATTACTTTACCCTCTCTTGTTGACACTGAGATGCTGTCTTGTGTGTGTGTGTGTTCCTGCGTCTGCATGCATACTTAAAAGGGACTTTGCTGCCTTCATTTGCATCCCCAGAAGGACTGATCCCCAGACTCCTAAGATGTTTCACTTCCATAACTGACTGCGGACCTGCCTCGTAATATGGTGCCCAAACGCTTTTCAGTCAATATTGCTTTGCCAGCTTCCAGAGAGCTTTCTAGCTCATTTACGCGAAACGAAGATGAAAAATGAAAAGGAACATATGGCACCAAGGAAGCAGCAGGGGTTAAGCTAGGCTGAGTAGCATTTGTGTTCACTTGATGTCATCGTTCCAGCGTAATTCTTGCTTCACAGAATCTAGGACATAATCTTCCACCCTTCTCAGCCTCAGCAGAGTATTCACAGCAACACAAAGAAGGAGTTATAATAGCGTGGCTCCTATCTGTCTCTATCCAAGTTAGGAGGAGAGCATCACCTCTGAAGTGAGCTTTCTTTCCTGGAAGAATTATTTTATCAGAAAAAGATCCTGATGTCTGAAAAAATGGAAAAAAGCAACCTGATATTTATTTTTTACAGGTTTTCAGTTGGCTACACAACAGGCAACTAACATCCTGATATGTCAGTTAACCGCAATCCACTGATTCAAAGATGGGGGGGAATTTTCAATATTTCCACAAATTGTCCATTTAAATGATTTTTAGATTGTCTCCCATCAGAATCAAATTGCTGGGCTATTTGTGCATATTAGTCTCTACCCCTGGTCAGACCTACTTTGTTGTTGGTAAGAAATGAGAATGTTCTGACACCGTGAGAGGCTGAGCTCCATGAAAGGCATGACATGAATAATTTGGCATGCTGTGATGAGAAGAATAGAGATAAGGATAGAGGAAACAAAGAAAATTGGAGGGGTAATCTGAACAGTATCAGTTCTTTGTTGCCCCTTTTCCCCCAAGGATTGTCTCAGCCTCTCATGGCATAAGAGGCTATTTTCCTAGTGGTCTACCGCACCACATGGCCACTGTTGACGTGCACCGGTCTTGCTGTTCATAAGTCAGCTTTTCTTCTGAAGTATGGGTATCGGATGTGACCCGTGTTTAAGCGCTCAACAAAGAGCCTCATTTCAATTTTCATGTCAGATAAAACAATAGTTATTGTTGGAAAAAGCACAAAGCATTTCAAAACAGAACTAGAAAAGGACTAATTTGGCAGCCTGCATGTTTGTATATAATCTGTTTATTCATACTGGTCCCAGGCTAATGTTTATGCTATAGCTGTAACTGGAAAATTGCTTTTCACAGGCAGATGGAACCAAATAGCACATAATGGTGATCCATCTGTCAGATCTCAGACTTAAGTCCCCTCTGAGGTAATGACCACACTGAATTACAACCCAGAGGGCTATAATAAGGTTAAACACCACACCTTAGAAAATAACCTCACATGTCATTGTCCCCTCTAGTCCACCAATGGAATCTAATTGGCTGATATGGCTCTATTTTCCTCCAGGGAGCATTTCTCACAGGAACGTCACCGATCCTTCTTCGTCCCGCTCTGTCTGGATGGTTTTGACCCATGTGGGGTGAATGGGCACGGTGCACTGTAATCGCTTCTCAGCAGAGCATTAAAGACGGCCCATCAAGACATTTCAAGTGTTGCTTCACTTAGTGCAGATGACAAATAACCAAGGCAACTCACCCGTCTCCACCCAGCCTCAGTTAAACCTGCTCCAGGCAAACCAAAGGACGGCTGCATTTGGTCTGGACTTTTTTTAGTTTTTTTAAGTTTACCACTTTAAGCATGCTATTTGCTTGAATTTAAAGCACTTTTTCCGACTTTCAATTAATTAAAATGGTTGTGTCTGCCAGTGGTTACAGACCTTATCGCGTCACGTCCGCAAACCCTGGCCAATAGAAAAACCACAGCCTCGAGATATCTCACAATTCACAGCAATGAACTATTTTTTCCTCTTTTGTTGGTGCCGCATTGTTGTTCAGTCATTATTTGGGTTTTAATGGGGGAAAAAATGGCTTGCTTTTGTATAATTTGCTATGAAAAGAGTCGCCAAAGAGAGTCAGCTGAAAAACAATGGCCCTGTCAGGTAGAAAGCTCGAGCCCAGCTTTGCCTTTGATTCCTGTTTTTTATTTGTCGTTGCACCTCGGGGTGGTCCACTGCAGGGAAAGAACAAAGTCTCTATCTTCCCCTTGCCCGTCCATCTTTTTTATATTCTTTTGCAGCCATTGTGCTGACTTTCAGAAAGTTAACTTTCTTAAAGTGCATGCCCCTCATGCCAGAATATTTTTACATTTTCAAAGCCATTATTTTACTAAACTTTTGCTTTCTTTGGCATTTGATAAAATAGTATTTCCAGCCTTCCCAGTTAAGTTAGTGGGTATTTAATTGATTAAATGACACCTAAAGAACAGTTATTGCAGCATTAAAGCTGATGGTCTTTTAGACTTTCTTAAATCGTACCGTGGTATGACTTGCAATCTTTTAATTAAATTCTGAAAATGTGGAAATACAGTGTCCGAAAGGGCATTTTAACTAACTTGCCGACAGTAGAACATTTAGAAAATGAATACTTTTGACTGCAGGTCATTATCCTGGAGGTGGGAAGGCATTAGGTTCAGCTCCCGACAAGGATGCTTCTGTCCTCCTTCCCACAGGCTTGAGTTCTGGCGTGTGTGGCTGAGGAGGGAGGTCGCCGACCTTCACTTGTGCCGTTACACCCCCCCCCCCTTTGGCCTGTGTTTCTCTTTTTTTTTTTCAAATGCCATTTAAGCTTGTGAAATGCCATCATATTTCAGTGTCTTTAATGAGACGAGCAGAGCGGACAGTAGCTGCCTCGGCAAATGGAGGACTCAGTGACACTAAAATAGATGGATAAGAAATCCATGATGAAGGCCTATTTCATCATTTTGATCTCAAACTTTATTGTCAGACGGCAGCATTCAGTTATTTTCATGATCAATAAATCACTGCTTTAGTGGCGCATTACTATTTCTACAAGCAGCTTGAATATTTTGGATGGAGTTTCATGGTCGCTAGAGGACACTTCCCAGTTTTTTAGTGGCTCTCCTAACTTTTTCTGTGTTGGCATCAGGTATTGAGACAAATATCTGGAGGGTATTTTGTTTTGAAAACACATATGTATTTTCTTTAGTTTATATTTAGTCCAAAAGGGGATTTAACAACCTCTCCCCAGTGGGAAATGAATTATTGCCTGTCATCCTGCATTTATTTCCAATACGGGCCCTGGAAAATATGAAGAATTTCTCTTTCAAATAACATGTTTTGATCGATGTTCTGGTGGTCAAAAGTGCCATCAAGATTTTTAAGTGCATTTGTTAAGTTTTTTTGCTCAGACACATCCTCACATCCCTCTCCGGCATTTCTGTGCGTCTGTAACTTTTCCTCCTGAGCTGTGCAGCATGTCGAAAGCGGCCCCTCGCATCACGCCGAAACCAGAAAGCCACTAAATCCTGGCATATGTTTCTCACACATGCTCGCACACGCACGCCGAATCGTGGTGGCGGACGCGGGCCCCGCTCTGACTCAGCACGTTGAGATGGCGCTGGCAGATGCTCTCCCAGGAGCAGCACCTGTGAGGACCAGCGCGGTGGAAAAGCTCCTAAAAGCACAGCGGGGCCTGAACGCTTTTGGCTGCTGCCGGGATGGAAGGAGGGCTCCACTGGCTCCGCTCTCCGTTTTCCTCACACAAATCCACACACGCTTTCTGCAGAGTAACAGATCAAAAGGAGGAGAAGTGAGGATAAACCAGTTCTCCGCCCCGCGTTGTTTCCCCCTTTTTCTCTTTCCAAGATTGTTTGTAGCTCTCCCCTCCTTGTGGATAGAGGGGCTGCTCACACGGCTGAGTCTGAAGCCTGCAGTAAACTAAGGGAGAAAGTCTAGAAGTGGGGTATGGATGTATATTTTACGGGCCGGGTGGTCTGCACCTCTCTTCAGACCTATAAATACGGTGATGAAAGGGGTAAGTTCAAAAGAAAATTCTTAAACATTCAGTCTTTTAGATCAGACTTTAAAATGAATTGTTGGCTGTTTTGATCAGAAATAAGTACATCGAGTTATTTTGAAGACGGGAAGGGCAAACATTTATCCGATGCTAAATTGTGAGTGTATCTTTTTGAATAAATTGAATCTGGACTGGCTCGTACAACATTTTCTGACATTCGGGGCAACAACAAATCAAGCCGAGGGCATATTGAACTTGATCGCAGGGGTTGGAAAGGGTGAGGAGACCTTGGCTTTGTAGATTAGCCCAGAGTGCCTTGTTTTCATTTGATTTATCAGTATTCTCTTGGATCTCACTGCATTCTTTAACATCTCTGTTTTTACCCTAAAGCAAAAATCGAGGTTTATTGCACAAAGACTTCTGAGCGGATTTCGGACATGGAACTGTCAGAGTGTCACTTGTCCCTCAGAAAATGTCTGTCCCACTTTTCAGTTTCTATATAAGAAGGTAAAGATGCTGTTGTATCGAGGTTGAAGGACTGTTACTCCTTTAAAAGCGTCCGGGCGTTCTTCAGGATCTCACTTGCTGTTCCACGAGGTGATTTATGCCAGGACTGAGCAAGACATCGACTCACTGATACCATGACACAGCAAGGGCGTTGGGATGTCATTTGGAGTAGATTAATGTGGCTGAATGATATCAGAGAGGCAAGGTGAACATGACTGAAGGGGTTGAGCTACCACTGGGCGCAGGAGCAGACAAGCAGGACACCTCCAAATATCTTGGGATCCCAAGGCCAAACGGCAGCCGGGAGAAGGCCACGAGGAGGTCAGCTACAACCGACTATACTAAAAGGGCCACTGGTGCTCCTATCGTGAAAACCTGGCCGAAGTCATCGATGGAAGCCACAAATAGCTAAAAAAGAAATTTGTTATACTCTAACTCAAGCTCCCTGTGATGGTATGATAAGAAAGACCATGGCCCAGAGAGCTTTCTTTTGACTACACAGAATAAAAAAGCAAAGATGGAGGGTCAGGATAAAAATATATATATATACACATGTATGTATGTATATATATGTACATCCCTGTGGGATGACAAGCTGCTCATTTTGGTGGTACACAGTAGTCATAGCAGCGCTGTGCAGATTAAAGAAAGCCGTTGAAGACAATTTTCTGTAACCTGCAGCCAAATTTCCAGTTTCTGTCTGCACTCGTACTAAAAGTGCACTGAAAGTTCACACAATTAAATGGAATCAAAATGAAATGCGAAAGTAACTCGTTTTCAAACTCTCACTTGTTTCCTTTTCTCTTTCATCCTCCCTTCTCAGATTTTCTATTAATTAGTTCTGCCCCGTGTCCTGTGTTGGGGGTTGAAAAAAGATCACGGCTTCACGCAGAAAGAAAGAAAAGCACCCCCGGAAACAACCAGATGCAAAGGAACATGAAAAGAGAGCATTAAGGCCACCGTTTAGAACGTCCGAGGCAGTAGAGATTGAGCGGGGAAATGAAGCTCATACAATTGTTTTCATTAATACAAGTGCTCATCATGCATATTGTCTCCTCCTTTTAGGTTATTAATTTCCTCATTTTTTTTGCTAATCCAGAAGAACAAATAACCTTTCACTCACTGTAATGACGTACATGCTGGAAAAAAAAAAAAACCTGAAGCATGCTTAAAGCTGATGTGCCGGACTTTTTTATATAGATTTATCCCACAGGAGACATAAGAGTTCACCTTTTATTGATTAGACCATAAGATAAAGGTCAGTCTCACTTTGAATTTGAGCACAATGTCGACGCCGTGAAGATGACAGCTTTGTAGAGCTTTATGTTCTTAACTAATATGATTATGTAAATCTGTAATATGTTTTAAAATTCTTTATTTGTATATAATTTATTCTCTTTCTTTTTAAAGTCAGGATCTTGTATGCCACTTTAATATGAAACTCTTAAACATAAGGTTCCCCTGAGGGAGATATGGATGTTACCATGGAGATCAGGTTAGGTTTAAAGAACAACACCTTCCTGAACCGGAATATTCCGACTTTAGAATCAGAATTTAGTTTAAAAAAATACAAGCATTCTTAATGTAATTTCAGTTAACGGATCTATTCTGATCTTATTCAAAAATAGAACAGTCAAAAGAAAAAAACAGGTTAAGGCTTTCTTTGAGTACCTGTCGGTGGGTTAAAAAACACTTCTAAAAATGAAGCTCTCCGACACCTGATCCCAGAGGAAGGTTAGTGCACTCATTCGACAGACTTGTATTAACCTGTTCCTCAGACTGTAACTGTACATCCAATTTTTCACTTGGAGGTAGATTTTTCTGTGCTTGTCAGCTTGCATGGTCTCCAGGGATAACTGTTCAGCTCTTTTTTTTTTCCTCCCCCAATATCTGCCTTTTTTTTAAAAGGGTGCTCACATCTGTCACTCAAACAGACAACCACCCATCACCACGAGCTGTCAGGCTCCTCCAACCTGGTTTATATTCTCTGGATAATCAGGCCAGGATGTTGCATTTTCGCACCCTGCCTGCACCTCTCCATCATTTTACTTCATCCCTCACAGAAGATTTGTCTTGGAGGAAGAGCAATTTGACATCTACAGAGGTTATGCAACGGAGGTGCTGCAGATTGCGGCTTTCTCTCAGCTATTTCGGGTTTGTGTATGCTTCAAGCTCATGCTTGTGGGTAAATGCAGGCAACGAATTAGAATACACATGTGTTAACAATTTAATTCCTGGATAAGTACTCAGAAAACCGCATATAGTTTGCACAGTCACTAAAAGAGGAGTGAATTTGCTACATTCGGAGGCCCAGATTGAGGCGAGTTGTTTCCCCGTTCTCCTCCAGTCTTCATGCTCAGCTAATGTGCTCCAGTAGAGCTACACCCAGAAATGTTTTCATTTTACTCTCAGCTAACATGACAGCAGCCATCGTTCAGCTAATCACTTTCCATTTGAGGAAGAACTTGCCCTCGGACAAGATTTACCCCCTGTTGCTTTTCAAAGCCCGTGCCTCCTGTTATGTTTAAAAAACTATGAGGGTATCACAACCGCCAGCCTCTTCGGAGGGAAACCATCAGATCTAATGAATCTTTTGTGCCCACAACATCATTTAATCTCTTCCGATCAAACCAGCTCCGAGGTAGAAATTAGCTGCCTGGGCGATGTAGATTCTGGGAGAATATATCCCACAGTTCTCAGCCCTCTAGCACCTCTCCCCCGGGATTAAGGGCAATAAAGGAAATGCCTGGCTTATCCTCCAGTATTTCTGATGCTCGCCTCTGAGGGTACGCTGTTAGATCCCCATGACTATATTCAGACCCCATTCCGGCATGAACAGTGTGGATTTTTTATACCCCCATAGGCATTTAAAAGTCTTTTCCCCCTCCCATTTCTTCTCTGTCTTTCATATGAAGTCAGTTTTCTCCTTGAGTTCAAAGTATGTTTCATCACCAATCGGTAATAACCTCATACTAGTTCAAGAAACAAGGCAGATTATTTCTCTCTATATTTATATCTATAAGCCCTCCATCATTTTTCACCCATCCTGAGCATCATGGTCTAGGCCGACCTTCTCATAAACAAACATAAATGGAAGCTACATTACCACAAAAAAAAAAATCTCCTCCTTGGAAGGGCTTTTCGTTCGCTCTCTGTATATTTTATTTCTTTTTGCCTCCCACTTCTTCAGGCTGTTTGAGTTGAGGGATGGGGGTTGGTGGTGGTGGTGGTTCTGGGGGATGGTGATAAGGGGCATCCACAGGCTCCACACATGGGGCCGATAGCTGAGCACAAAGCTGCTCTCTGCGTGGTTATCTGCTGGCAGTCACACACTTACGCACAAAGGCCAAATCTCTGCGCACAAAACGTACAGATTCATGCAAACTGCAAGGGCTCGTTGGTTTAATGTTCCTAAAAGTTAGTGAATTTATGTCGTTATTTCTCCCAGAAAATCCTTTGGGGAAATGCAGATACTACTGTCAGTTGGAGCTGATGTGAAAACAATGGACCTTTACAGTGAATCTGTCATCCCCATCGTTGTTTTTTTCCCTTCAACTCTGTTTAAATTCCATTATAAACCACAACCAATTTGCAGTTTATTATATTTATATGAAGCACGTACATTTGACTTTGATGCCCTCAACAGGTGTAGTTTTTTCCTATTAAGAGGTAGCATCTGTAACAACTTTCAGTTTGATGAGGAGTGTCGTACACTCAGCTTTTTCTGGGAAGTATAGAAAACAAGACAGCAGATTAATCTTTCACAATACGTTACATTCACCTTGGTCCAAACAGTTCACAATCTCTTTATCAACATAACTTGGCTTTTTGCTTTTCAGTATTAATTACTGCCACATATTAGCCACAATATTCAATATTCTGCCAAAGCGTGCGTCACCACACACAAACCACTCACGCCAGCTCTTTTGTGCGCCGTACTATACGTGTTGGTATTCCTGCCGCCAAGTGCCGGAGCGGAGGGTGAAAATTATCCAATCAATAGTAAGCAAGCGATAAGCACTTCCAAGCGTGAGGAGAGGGTCGAGCATGCACTCTGGTTGTCATGTGCACCACTTCTGAGTTAATTAAATGGCATATAAGCTCGGTTTGCAGAGTTGTGTTTTTTTTTGGCGCAATGATTGGACAGTAGGAAGAGAGTGGATTAAATGTGCGCGACACGGAAGAGAGGAAACAAATGACTTTGCTACAGTTCCCGGTGGATTTCAGTGCTGGCACAGTCACATGGGGAGTACTTACAGATTAGAGGGGGGATATCATACTGTTTGTGAAAGTTTCATTCTCGAAGACTCCCCCCCCTGAATAACATGTATAATAAGGGCTGAACTGATGAGCTCCATATGCACGGGCCCCCCCTGCCTCCGTTCAGCAATGTGCCTCACAGCCTCAAAGCATATGCAGCCTGGTCTCCATCCAGCCGTCATTAACTCCAACACATGGAGACAGATTAATTCATGAGCTTTTCAGCAGGTGGGAGAGGGGGAAAGGTTAACGCAACAGAAATGAATCACTCTGCCATGGTGTCGTCATCCCCTGCTTTTGTGGCTGCGGGGATCTCTCAGAATGGGCTCTTTAGTTTTGAAATGCCTTTACATTTGTCCCGTTCTCGTAGCTAAACCGCAGTGGCATGTGAATACATCGCATATGTTTTCAAATAGATCAGGATTATTTAATTATGCCCAGTAGCAGATGGCCCTGCTGGCATGTTTTAGAGTTTACATTATAACCCCGAAATACCTTTGTCAGGGACAGCAGAGTGAGGTTAGCTCTCTTTTCTGAGGGCTCAAAATTCATACACAAATTTTTTTATCTTTTTTTTCTTCTTAATTTTACAGTACTTTTCTTGGAATGTCATAAATGTCTTAAAGCATCCAAAGGAACTGAAGCGCACGGGTCAACTCCATCAGAAACACGTCGTTCCACTCTACTGAACACAAAACTCTTAGAACTTAAACTCCACATCTGATGTAGTCGAGCTGTCTCCTTCATGACTTTCAGCATTTAGAACTAAATGTGTTCTCCACTCATGATTCCTGTCAGTTAACCTTAATCAGGGAAAATCAGCCCATTGTTTAGAGCCCAGGGCTGGACCAATGAGGGTTGCCTGGTAATTTAACTGAATATTGATATGAATCTGTTTTGTTAACTCAAATGGATATTAAATATATTTGCTGTGATTGATTCATTTTTCATTCGTTTCCGCTCATGTTGCATCACTCTGCGTTGTATCACTACATCCTGCACCTACACTGGGAAAGATCATTATCTTTTAACCTTCATTCAACAAAAAAAGGCTTCACAAAATGCTGACTCCACCTGAAAGCCAATGCGGTGAAGTTAGCACTTGATCGGTTAAACTAGTTGAAAGAACTTGAGCTGGCAATATTCGTCTTTACTAACCTTCTCAAACTTGCACACAGTGTTCTTTAAAGAGAATTTTAACACCATTTCAAAGGGTCCGTTTTTAATCAAATAGAGTTTATTTTCTTAAGCTGAAGCAATAAATGCATGAAAGTATTAACGTTTCTGGCTATATTTCAGAGGAGTTTTGCTGGATAGTGATGAAATGGACATTGGAAGCAATTTGGGAGCGTCTTTTAAGACGAGATGAGTTTCGACTGTTTGATTTTTTTTCTTTCAGTGTTGGCCATTTTTAAGGGACAGATAGTCGATCTTGATGACAAAAGGAGTTTTGAAATGACTTTTTGGGGTAAACAGGTACATTCTTTTCTTCCCTTGTTATATATGAACTGTCACAGCCGTCGAAGTGCTTCCCTACCTGAGGAGGAGAGCTGCCCATCCATCCACCGCAGGGCTGTGGAGTTATCACCTCTTTTCTCCTCCTTGTATTTACTGTCCGTAGTTGCTTACCGGTCAGTCTCCCGTCATGCGTCCATGCATGTGGCTGTGCCACTGCCTTTTGACAGTGTTCACACATGTATATTATTCATTTGATTGATGCCATTTAATCACTTCACAAGTGGAAGAAATGAATCACCCCACTAATCCCGGCGCTTGCGTTCCGCGTTCCGGCTTTTGCCTTCGCCACACGCCGCAGCTGGAAAGGTGAGAGCGAGGCGCACAAAACGGAGAAACGCCGAGAAAACGAGCGCCACTGTGCTCACCGCCCCAAAAAAAATCAATGAGGCTGGATATTCAACACTAGTCTGGGGTTTTTATGGTGGCCCGTAAAAACCCTATTGAAAAAGTATATACGGCATGACATGATTTCTCTGAGGGTGAAATTGGATTAAGCCTAGTGTAAAACAGAGGCTCTGGCCTTTTTCTTCTCTGTCCTCTCGTCTCTCCTTGGCCCGACTCGACCAACCCACAACCATTAAACTCTATAGGAAGAGAAACCTAATTAAATGGCTGAAAGTGGCCATACTGAGCACTATTAAAAGGATCCAATTAAAGTTTGCGCGGCGCTGGCAGCAGCATTCTGGTGAGGGGTTATTTGCGGAGGTGGAATTTGATCTGTTGCACTGAGAGGGTCGAAGACTGGCTAAAGAACAGGTGATGGGTGGACGGGGTTGGTGGGGCAACCAACAATTCAACTAATTGGATGCTAAATGAATTGTTCATCTATCAAAGGAGGAAAGAAATGCAGTTAAATAACGGCAGGAAAGTGATGGAGGCTAAGACATAGGCACATGTTGCAGTGTCAGTCTTTTCCAGATGTTGTATTGTTGCTGCTAGGTTTGTTTCCTGCTTTCTTTTTCAGTCACTGAGTATAAAGTATGTCCAGAGGAAACTGAACTAAATGCACAAGAAGTGAAAGAGACATTTTCTCATTACCATACCCACTTCCATTAGAGTTCAGAGGTTCAGTTGCTGACCGGAGTTGGAGCTTTGGCAATTTGTAGAAATAATCGGAGAGAACAATAGTTGGTTTTTAAAAAAAGGCATTTCCAAACTATTTTGATTCTACTGTTCTTGACTTAAAAATGGTAGAAAACGTTCAGTTTGTGCAAAAATATCTTCAAAGTTTAGAAAAAGCTACATTTTCTGAGTCGACGGGTCTTGGTTTGTATGTTAAAAGTTAAAAGTCATGAGACTACAATAAGTAAAAGTATAGCTTGTTTGGAAGGATTGCCCCTAGAAATATTCCTTTCTATTGAAAAGAACAGGCAGCACAGTTTGCTTTTTGCTAAATTGGATTTGAACAAACCATAAAACATATAAAAAAATGTCCTTGAGTAAAGCAAGCAAAAGTAAAGTTGTGTCTCAGGACCTGAGCACCTTCTGGTCACCAAGTCCTCCATGAACTCCTCTGTACACCGTATTATTCTGTAGTGTGTCTGTCCGGTTAAAACTTTGTTTCATTTCATTATGGTTCGGTTTGCAGTTGATCAATCCCTTATAAGTAAGTAAATAATGTGGAATTCTGCTAAAGAACCATTTAGCTGAGACCCACAATAGGAAACACAGTCTAAAACAAGTCAGAAGTTATCTCCTGCTTTCTGGATATGCATGGCAAAGCTTTACGAGCGCCACTCCAAACACCAAACAGGGTCAATTTAATCTTCCAGAGATATCCCAGCATCTGTACACCCGTTTTCCCATCTTTTAACGTGTTCAGACTCAGAACCCTGTTGGGTGAGATCTTTCAGAAGTGGCGACTACAAAACAGCAGAGATGTAATCCAGCAGACAAATTGCTGTGTCGAGCTGAAAGTGTTTGTTTTTCCCTGTGATGGCCTTAGTTTTTCTTTTTCCTTTTTCCCGAGCCTCTGACAAAGGTACGGGAAGGACTCTCTCACAATCTTGTGACGAGATCTGGTGGGAATTGAGCTGCAGGACAACATCGCTACAAACAAGAGTTAAGAGTAGACGCAACCCGCTGGGACAGAGTGGGGCTGGGCCTCAGAGCAGTGCTCTAAACTGTGTACACGAGGATGAAACAACGACGGGTAATGTTTTGCACAATTCAAAATATGGCAGCTTAAATATGAAGAGCAGTGTGGCCCGTTGTGCCACAAACAAATGGAAGCTGGATACATCTCAGAGGCAAACATGAGTCAAGTGACTTCTAAATCGCCAAAACCTCCCCCGAAGTACATAAAATCGCTAGATCCATCAATAATCACACTCTGTTATAAAGGTCAGCTACTTCAGTTTGTCCAACCATCTCATACTTTAGTACATTCTTGCCAAGACCCCCTCTTTCTGCTCACGTCTCAGCCCATTTCTCCTTTAGTTGACTCTGAAACGCGTCCCCCTCCACCGCCTCTACGGCATGCGCTTGAGTTTTGTGTTTGTGATGGCCAAACATCCCGTCCGTGTCACGCCGCTCCGCCGGGCCGCGGGCAGGACGGGGGCAGAGGTGACGGCGGAGGGGTGTCGGCTCGCCCTCTGCTATTAAAAGGCCGACATCTCCTGGTGCCAGATGATTGCCGCCATGTGGACTGTGAGGATTATCCCGGCCTCCCTGACCCCTCGGGTCCTCGCTTCCGATCGCGCGCCTGATCTGAAGAGGTCGCACGCCACACCGGCCCCGCTCTGGTGACGTTTACGCGCGTGTTGTCCCGGTGACCGGCTCCAGCCAACGGGCTGAGCGTCCATGATGGGGTTTTTAGAAATGAATAATAGAGACGCGGTCCGTCCCGACAGACTGGGTCATTGTTTGTCATTGTGATGTGGCTCTGGCTGGTGGTGGGGGTGGTGGTTAAGGGGGGGATTAGGCTGACACAGCAGCACGTACACTGCCGCGCTCACACTCTGAAAAACAGCCACCTCTGGGCCACATATCCAGAGGGATGACATCAGCCCTCCCCTGATCTGCCCGTATCGTTGGCTTCCCGTCTCCGCCCTTCGACCCCTCGCGTTGCGTCCCGCCTGTGAGCGGGGCGCTGTGAGGCGGGGAAGGAAAACAACGGGATCTGTCTGCCCTCGCGTTTCAGGACAGCCTCTCCTCATTAAAGCCGGTTGGCGGGAACGCTCGCTCGGCTGCTGTCTGTCACGGGTCCCCCTCCTCAGATTTGAGTTGTAATGCGGGCCCTCTTCTTTATTTCAAGACTTTCTGCTTCTGAAAACATTGTGCCTCTGAGCCCCGCGGAAAGCCGAGGTGTAGAACAAGACGAAAGGGCTCTCCTTTAATGTACGGTGGAGCAGGAGGAAATGCGGGAAGGATGAGATGCAGCAAAAGGATTGTTTATGCTAACGATGACAGATTTCATGATGACATCCCTGCGTGGGGGTAGGTTGTTACAGGTGCTGGAGCTCTATGTTCTATAAATACTTTCATTTTGGTTGTATTTTGGATGCCAGCTTTATTCTGTTTTGGATTTGAACCGCGATCTTTATAGACAGGTTTTTTGGGTTGTTTTTTTTTCCATATTTCAGTATAGTGTAATATAATGAGCATTTTCCTCAGCAAGTATTTTAAAATGATTAAATATTTGTTTGGTTTAAAAAAAAATGGGTCAGTGTAAAGTATCCCGAGGAGATGGCATGCCATCTCAGACACAGCAATCTATCATAAAGTAATAATGGACACAAACGACCTTTGAAAACATTTGTTAGAATATAAGCTTTGTTGAATTATTTGTCCTCCGCCTAGACCTCAGTGGCCCAACTTCATGCTGAATTAAGCTGTCTTTTGGTTGGATTTAAATGGCTTGTCAGCTCTCTGCATGAACCTCATTTGGAATTCAGGTATATGATGATTGACCGTGAAATTAGGACGTGTTTGAGTGCTAGTCAGATCTGAACTAAACATACAAGTTTTAACTTGGGTCATATCTCCGTTCCAAATATGGTAAATGGATATTGGAATAAGCATTGGCATATTTAAATAAAAAAAACATAATCTGAACTAGTCAGTGCTCAGATTTTTCAAATGTACATGGTTACTTTTATCTTCAAGAGTGAGCGACACCTGTTGGAGGCTCAAATATTTACTTTAGCATCTTCACACAAGTTCTTAAACTCTTAGTACAAATCTCCGATTAGCGGAGCATCTTAAAGCCTTATGAGGGGAAAACTGTTGCTCAGCGTATTAATGCGTCGCATCATTTAGCTGCATTGGTGCATTCTCAGCGCATCTACAGAGGAATCTTATCGTGTTTCGCCAGGGTGGTGCATTAACATAAGCTAAGACCTGTTGGAATAAGATGTAATTTGGCAGGTTGAGGCTTTCTGCCTGAGCTTCACACCGGCGTGATTGAATTAACCCGATTTCAAGCCGCTTTGCTCCATCTTCTGGTTCTGGCTGGTGGGATCCACGCAGCTACAGAGGACTATTTGCATAAACTACACAGAGATGTTCCTTTTGCAAAGCGGGATTCAGGAGGAGTGCTCTTTGGGATTTGTAAGCAACGCAAAGTCAGTTTCTGTTGTTATTGCCGTGTTCGAGTGCCGGCTGCTGTGAGCCGACAAGCAACAGCAAAATCAAAACAAAAAGCAGCCGGACAGGGAACATTATGCTGAACGTTTAGCGGAGAAAGAGACGCCGGCGACGGTTCACTCAGAAGTTGCATTCGTTTAAAAAAATGATCCCGTTAAATGTGAGATAAGGGGTGTGAGCAGTCCTCCTGCACGACCCCGAAGAAAGCAGAATATTTATTTTAAGGATCACTGTAAATGTTGTGAGATGGAAGATGTGGATTTAAAACGGCTGTTACCCAGTTCTACTCTGTGTGGGTTGTAATGTGTGCCCTCCTTTTCCACTCCTTTTGTGTAGGTTTGTCAACTCTCCTTTCTTGCTTCTATGTCTTCCCTCCTGTCCTTTGAAGGGGAGGATGTGGTAATCAGAATCTGGCAGTGCAGCCACTCCGCCGAGCAGCTCCTTTAGGGCTGAACTATTGCTGGAATTCAGTGGAGGCTGGTCCAGTGTCTGGCTCTCTTCAATTTAGCCCACATTACTAGCTGTCAATAAGTACCGCAGTCATCCTCGCTGAACTCGAATGAACCGGAAAATCTCATTTAAAGGAAAAGAAAAAACAAAACACAAAAAAAAACAAAAAAATACCCTCCAGTGTGATCATCCAACCTTAACTTTCATCTTAGGCACCGTGGAAATGGCATCATTGCCCTGCGCTCCCTGCTGAGTATGCTTTATTACTACTTAAATGATGTGTTATCACAGTTTATTAAGTCCCTGCTCTGTATCATCACCGAAAACAGTAAAAACGGCGCGTTATTACGTTGGCGGAGGCAAAGTGCAGTGGAAGCAGCTTTCTGTGGCGCAGTGCCTCCATCAGCCCATTCACCCACCGGCGGCAGGCGGCCGCTGAATGAGAAACTAATCCATCCCTCTAATGCAAGGGCATTACAGCTGCCCGTCACTTCCTAATTGGCTAATGGCTCGATTAGAATGGTTACAATAGGGCATGCTGACACCATCTTGGCCGGTCATTACTGAGGGTTTTAGGGTGTGAAAGGACAGGACCTTCCTCACCCACCCGGCATGAAGCCATTGTCCACAAAGCCGGTCAGTTGCGCCAAGGCAAAAAAAAGCACGGCGCGCTCTACCGGAAGCTCTAAACCGACTATAAGCCAGATAATCCCACCTTTAAGCCTGACCTCTTTTCACACCACCGCCTGAACGTGGTGCTTTTTAACTTTTAGGGACCCATAATTAACGTAGAACTTTCTACTACAAGTTCAGTGATGTCACAGAATTGAAAATAATATGTTGAGTTGCTCTCTTGTAGATACGTGCAAATGGCTTTGGAATGGTTTTGGAAGAGAGTTTGGGAGTTCTAAAGTTTCCACCAGATAATAGCTGCAGCTTTGCAAACAAAAGGTTGTTGAACTCACAGATTTTGCATTAGTAAAAAGGTTGAGGCGCTGTGAGGTGCATTTAAAAACAGGATCTAAATCTCTGCAGACTCTCAAACCAATGTTGTATTCGGCGAATGTTCAGTTCTACCTTTTTTCGTTTCAGATAAATATTTGAGCTTGTCTTAAATGAGATTTTAAACATTTTTTTAATGTTATTTTCTAAGAAAACAACTCAGTTTGAATCAGGAATCAGCAACTCCCAGCCCGGGCTTTGGCTCTGTGAGAGTGTGCAGAACAGACAGCGGCTCGATCTGAATTGGATGAATTCCTCTACGAATCTGGAATTTGGACATGTAGAATATGAAACCAATAAAAGGGAAATGGAAAGAATTGTGATGGAATTTGACAGCAGATGCTTCAATGGCTGATAGATTAACACTTATTCTTTTCTTGTAATCTGCCGCAATTGTCCTTGGCACAGAGCGGCTTTTCAAGGAACCCATGGCTGCGAAGGCATCCGACACAATGAACTCAATTCGGTGGATTCATATCGGGACCATTGTGCCGAGTCAGCCGCCTCAAACCTCAGCACTGAGCAGCTTTAGAGACATGAGGCACGTTGATTCCTCGCTGCTTTTTTAAAATGTCCCTAGAAAATGCCCAACACTTACTCTTAAGCCCGTGAAATGCACTTAAACTCCCTCTCTGCTCGGTCATGCATGCGCTTTCAGCAACCTCAAATCCATTAAAGACAACGGTTTTCTGTCACACCTCGTGGTTTCATTTACTTTTTGCCCTCGCCTCTTTATCTGTTTGGATAGGATTGGTTTGTGGTAAAGTCTCTCCGGGCTCGGCACACACATTTGTTTCCCCCGGTGTGTCAACATCTCTGTGTGTGACGCTTCAGGATGGTCTCCGGATAAAAAAAAAAAATCCCCCTGTTTCAAAATCTAAGCTTTCTGCTTTCTAGAGATTGTCCAGGGTCCCGTTGAGCTGTTTTTCATAAACCTTACGGTCAAGTTCAAAGTGGGCTCAGGTTGCAGTGATCTCACCGGTCAGTGTGCATCCGAAAGCACAAACACAGACGTTTGATCTGCTCCTTTTCTGCTAACCTGGAGACTGCTCAGAGCTGTGTTAATGCGGGAGAACAGGTCTATACACAGCTTATGTCCAACTTATTCTCATCAGTTCCTCTTCTCTTCCCTTTTTGGCCCATATCGGGGACACAGTTGACCCGCTGTTTACTGGCCAACTCGTGATGGCCGTCGTCTGTTTTTTCGTTCGATAAAAACTCCCACGGGCCCTGAGTCGTTGAGGTGCCATGCCTACATTGCTTGGATTGCTTGGATAGCGCGCGGATAGCGGCGCCGGGGCCGCTGCCGGTGTGTGAATTAATCACAGCCCACAGTGTTTTGTCTGCTTCCAAGCGTCACTGAAGTGAAACCTGCATAATCAAGCCGTATTATGCTTTAGCTGCGTGGCGCACGACGAGTTCAAATCACGCTCATTCATCCGTTCGCCTCTCCTTCCTGTTTTGTCACCGCCGTTTCCAGTTATTTATTTATTTATTCTCTTCTACCCTGTCAGATTTTCCCCATGTGCTCAAGCTGCTGATTGCTCCACACCTGTGCTGGATCAGCTCATGGTGGATGCTTAGCATCTCTTTCTCTCTCTCTCTCCCCTCAGCACAGGGCCTTTTCCTCTGGTCAAACCTCTCAGCGTTCACAACTTATTCAGGGTGCCCCCCGTGCACTTTGGTGGTTCTCTTGGAGTTTTTTTTTCCCCGCTTTGCGTCATTTTGAGCATCGGCATTGTGCCCTGGCCTCCTTGTTTTTGCATCCCCGCTGCCTGCCTCCCCGAGTGTGACTCCCAGACTCAATCTATCCTCTGCGTCCGGCGCGCGGCTGCTCTCCGTGTGAGATTATTACAGATGAAAGCGTTTGCATTATCTGCAGCTAAGTGTTGCAAGCAAAACAATTTCCTCGAAATTAATAATAGCCGAAACGCTCCAGAAATGTGCTGTTCCAAGCAAAGGGGGCGTTGAGGTGGAAGGATATCGTTAAGTATGCTCTCTTCAAAAAGGGGCTTTAGACAGGCCACTCGCAACATCAAGAAACACACCGCTTTCTAAGATGTAGAAACCTTTGCACGTGCCTTTTTATTTATTCTTTTTAGCGATTGTGCCGTGTCAGCGTCTGTTTTGCTGCAGGGGGGCACTTTATGGGTTACAGTCTCACCTGTTTCGGTTCTCCACCCAGCAGCTCTACAACAGGCTCAATATTTCATCTGAATAAAAGCTCGCAGACTTCTGTTGTGGAGGCGCTGCATCGGGCAGGAGTTACTTGATTTTTATATCACCTCGACAGGAGCCTGACCCACATGCAGTGTGTTGGAACTTGATCGACATTGTGGTCGCCTCCTTTTAGAAATCCTCACCCAAGAGATGTCCCGAACAGAAGACACTGCTAAATATAGTTCTACAACATCAAAGGTCTTGTGTGTGTATGTGTGTGTACGTGTGTGTGCTGCACCGTTCCTCTGCTTATGAGGGGAGGCTGATCTGATAGACACACGAGCCCGCGCGCACAAACAAGTGTTAAACTATGGCTTTTTCCAACAGTGTTCCCTGTTCCTCATTTGCTTTTTCAAGCTCCGACAAATCGCCCAGTTTTGCGGTTCCATGTTTGATGTTTTAGCTTTGAAGGTTCCTGCTCTCCACTTTTTACTTTTTTTTTTTTACCTTAACAAATTAAACATCTTTCTCTGGATTTAGTTTCTCTTTAAGGGGACGCTGCCTAACCGAAAAGAGGGAGACTCCATTTGAAAACGGAGCGTTCTCTCCGCGGTGTCAGTCCATCGTTTTTTAAAAAAAACTTTTTCCATAAAAGAGTCTTCTGGTATGCTCTGCCTCCGTTTGACGGGAATACTGAGTTGACAAGTGATCAATAATAAAGCGGGTAAGAGAGCATGCATGACAGAGGCCAGAGGAATAACAGCGAGCGGTCGATGCTTAACCTGGTGATTCTCACACTTTGGAGGTGGTCATGGAGCTCCTGCAGGGAGGGGGGGAATACCGAGTTCAGAGCAGAAGACGCCTGAACTTTCTGCCTTTACTGAAACTGAAGTGATCCTCACATGAATAAGACAAGGCATTGGAAGTGGGTGAATTCATGATAGCATTTTTCTACTCGGTATTTTTGGAGTTCTTGGAGGTACTTCTGCTGCTAAATAAAGCAGCAAACCTAAAGAAAATCACAGGGTCTGAGAACAGGTATCGATTGAAGGAGGAGGCAGCAGAACATTTTGAGAATCACTGCCTTACTATTTCAAAAAATGTTCATTCATTAATCAAACCGATATTTCAAGTTAGAGAAAAGCTTCTTCGAGTGAAAAGAAAGCTTTTAAATGTATCCGTTGGCCAAGGTAATCACATGCTTGAAATCTGACACCTGATTAAGTTTATGCCTCTAAAAAAAATAGTGGAGAGAGGAAATAGCATGAAAACAAAGGGCTTCAGAGAGAGAGACAGGTGATCAAAATCAGAATTCTAATTAGAAACCCGAGAATCCTGGGATTCCCACCCTAATGAATTATTTCATGTTTTCATTCTATATACTGACTTAACCAAGGAAAATGAACAATTTCACCCTGTCTGGCTTATAAGTGCACCCGGTTTCTCCTTCTCATTTCAGTAATGTCGCTTTTAGTGCAGTTAAACGCGATAATCAGCATTTATGGAAATGCTTCTGGCTTCCGTTTGCCCACAACTTTTTATCACCGAACCCTCCACGGGAGCCATTCCAAACTCGTGTAGTTATGCAGGAGAGATGTCAGCTGGCTTTGTGTAGAGACAAATCCCTCCCCACCTCCCACCCAGGGACGACCACTGTTTCCCGCTAGCTTTAGTACCCACAGAAGAGGAGGCGATATACCACAGTGAGGGTCTAACAAGTGTGTTTTTTACGGGTTCTGCTGTTATCCTGAGCACCGCTCTCACAGGTGAAAAACCCATTCCACTCCTCGGGGGCAGAGCGCTGTGTGCTATCACAGCTGGGATCGGTTTTAACAAGTGTAATTAGAACACGGCCAACGAGAAAAAGTATTTAGGAAGTGGTTTGTGTTCGGTTCAGCATTGTAAACACTTAGGCACTCTGAGTTTTAGTAGCTGTAGTAGAAATAATGGTGGTGTCAGCAAACGTGACTTAAACAGCTTTTATTGCGTGGTAAAATGCTCTCCTCACCCCTGTGATGTCGTCACCCGGCAAGACCAAAGCCCTCCGTCAGGTAGTGCTCCACAGGCTGTAGGCCTAATGCAAAGTGACTCGGTTTCACCTTTTGGTGTCCATGTTTCATCATTTAGTTCCCGAATTGGAACTTTGCCCTCCCTCCCCCACCTGAAGTCTCAGCTGTGCAAGAGAGAAAGAGACAAAGACAAATAGAGGCCACATTGTGACAAGAATTCTGAGCGAGTCAGCCAGTTTCACCTCTGGTTTGTTCATTTTATTTAAAGAAAAAAAAAAGACCAACAAAGAATAGGCTTCATTTTGCGCTTTCCTTTCTTCCTGGAAGTGATGCTTAAATTCTCCTCCCTTTTTTTTCCCTCTCCACAGGCACCACCAGAGACCCAAAGGAGGGAGAAGTCCCGGGGGTGGACTATAATTTTGTGAGCGTTGACCGGTTTATGGAGTTGGAGAAAAGCGGCGCCCTGCTGGAGAGCGGAACGTATGAAGGTGCGTTTTTTCTTTTTTTTTGTCGAGTCACGCCGTCGCTCCTCTCTGTGGTCGTTTCCAGTTTGTTCGAGAATGTTTCGCCTCGGCGTGACGCGCCTCTGAGTGAGTGACAGCGGTTTGAATGAATGCTGAGACGGGACTTATCATTCCGCATCCGCCCGCCCGCGCCCTCAGGGATGCTTCCTTCCATCCATCTTTCAGCTCTTTGCAGAGGAGAATGCTGTCGCTTACGCAGGAATCTTCTGTCTCCTCTGAACAGAGAAAACCAACAGATAGGCAGTCATGGGCTTTTCTTCACCTTGCCTTTTTAGCTCTCTGCTTTCCTAATCCAAACAAACAGGCACATTTTAGCCTCTTTCCTGTGATCAGGGAGACTGCAGGCTTGGATTTTAAACCACTCTCAAAATGCAGCCGGCGGCCGGCCCGTCTGACCGCCTCCGACTCTCAGGAGGCCCCTTCCATTATATAGATAACACTTTGCAGTTAACTTTTTCCTCTCCCACCTGACTTCCTTCTCTGCCACCGGTCCAGGAAAGAAATAGAAAATTGCAGGTTTGTTTAACAGATTTGTTAGGCGTTGTTAGATCCGATCTGTTGCCTTCCACTCGGGGGGGGGGGGGGGGGGGGGTCATTCTGTGTTTTGAAATAGGTGAATAATTTAACAGCCAATTAGACATAAAAGAAAGGGAGAAGCAATCAATTTTAACTCGAGTACTAGCAAGTCAGGAGTCAATTTAGTTGGGCGTTGCATTTTTCTAAGAATAACTGGAGACTCTCACAAAAAGTTTCCCAAAAAGAAGAAACACAGAGCTCCTGAAATTTCTATGTTCCACTCAGAGTTCAAGCAATTAAATATCTGTGAGCGTACTGATTATTTCCAATTTGCAGCTCTTACTTTAATTACCAAAGAGTCTGTAAGAAATAGGGACGTACACATTGTTACCGCTTTTCAAGCCTGGCAGATCCAGTGTTCATTCAGAGCCAAATCAAGAACCAGTAGCCTGGTTTTTACCGGCCAAACCAACAGCAAGCTGCCAGCAAGACAAAGTGCCAAGGTGGCACCAGCACTTTACTGGCCTAGAACCAAAACCCACACGAGCCGGGGACTGGTTTACCAGAAAAGGAAGTGTTTGAAAAAGAAGAAATGTGTTGTATTTAGTCTATTTAGTCTGAAGACGAAATGAAAACAGAGTGCCAGGTGGCACCTATGAATCCAGCGTAGTATGTAAATGCTGTTCGCTGTTGCAAACAGCTGTCAAAAGTAGTAACGGCTCTGTGAAGGAACTGTCATTAATGCAAAATGGTGATGTTAAAGCGTAAATCAATATGAAAGTTCAGCCTGATTTAAGGGGAGATTCACACCAAATGGAACAGCTGTTCAGACAGATTTCTAGACCGATGTGGGTACATGTTTCCATTCTGCTTCTCTAACTTGTGGAAAAGTTTTAACAGCCTACTTGACAAACTGACGCTCAGCTGACAGGAGCTGTGGTCCCAGAAAGAGACTACTCCGGACAAATCGCTCTAGAGGAGAATAACAATGACACCAAAGTATGTGAATATTTCAGATTGAAATGCTCAAATGGAATACAGTCCTATTGAGCGTCTACATCACAACCATACAATTCCCAAGACTTAAAAAAGCATTGTGAGAGTGTTTGGTGTGAATGATGGTGTGTTGGCATCTGCCTTTGGCACGTGCGCAATCTGGCTTAAGAGTTATAGTCAAAGCAATGTTTCCTTCCACAGGTGACACTTGTGGTAAAAGCCCTGAGTGGGTAGGAAACTTGTTTCCAATTATTCCCTGTGATGTGTGAACCTCTCTCCGTAATGTTTTCTGGCTGTGGGAGCTGGATCCCGTCCCACACCACGCTGAGATGCTGCGAGCAGCCCAACTGTGCTGCTCGCAAACGTCCGAATGCAGCGCCGGCATGTGGTCAGCGCACAGTGTCATCCTGTTGGCCTCCTCCTCGTTATCGTCTGCAACACGGCCCACAATGCTTCCAACGGCTGTGAATCTAAAGCAGGAGCCGGAAAAAAGAAAGACAAAAGAATCATGTTTTTAGACCATTGATGGACCTCCTTGACTTAGGACTTTGAAAGTATTTAGACTAATTGACCGGACCCAAGGTGGGAAATGGAGGCAGGAAGCAAGACAACCCACAAAAAAGGACTCCCTCGAAGAAGGTCTATAAGTGGAGACACGATTAGGAACAAATGAACAATTGAAGAAAAAATTCAACCGTAGCAATTGCCAGCTATTCTAGATACATATCACTCAAAAGTGTTTGCATATCTGTTGGATAAACACAGTCACTAGATTTATTATAATGTCTTTAATACTTTAGACTCCATTTTGCTGAAATCAACAACAATCCATAGAAAAACCTACTGTTAAATAGTGATAATGTATAAGTAAAGACACAGATATAGTACACAGATGAGTTGAGTGTCATCCTCATCTTCCTTTCTTTATCAGTTGTGTATTAAAAGTACTTTAAAGTCTGGTGAAGCGACATGTGGCAGAACGCACAGCAGGAGGCACCGTTTTCATGAGCTGTCTTTAAACAGATAGATCTGCTCAGCAAACGCCTCAAAATGTTTCCGTTTGCCTTTTCTGATCTTCATCAGAAACTTCCAGAGGCTGTGGTAGGATCCAGTGTTCAAACCATCACATCACGCATGCGTATTTGAGCCGTGTGGCGCGTGGCTCCACTTCCAACAATGTTTTATGAAGCAGCATTTCCACAGGAGCAGTGGCTTCATGTTGCTGATCCTTCTCCTTTCACGCCCACGGGATTCCAAGTCAATTACTGCCTGAAAGGCCCAGTGAGCATTCATCTAACCCAAACATACACCATCATCAGCTGTTCAGTAAATGCGGGATGATGCAGTGAGATGTTCCCAACATCTCGGAAAAAAATTGCAGGCACACTCAATTTGAGTACCACGTTATTTAACCTCCTGCTTTTTTCTGTTGCTTCTTTTTGAGGTATCTCCTATTCCACTAGTTCTGTTTTCTTCAAAGTAATGCCTAATTTTATTGAAGTTTCCGCATGGAACGTTCGGTTTTAGAGGAAAGTCTTTAGCTTATCAGGGCTCTGGGATTTGTGCCTGTGGTTCAGGGGTTGTATTCCCGGCTGTCCCTGTAATCTCTTCTCAGCTTCTTTCCTCTGTGAAGTCTCTCCTGTTTCCCTCAGTATGAGGACAGTGTTCCAGTAGGTCCTTCCGGCACACGGGGAGACACTAACAGATGTTTGGAATGTAGTTTTTTTCTTCCTTTAGTTTTTTTGTGCATTAAAATAATCCTTGTGGATTTTAAATGGTCTCATCGTGTATTATCTCTCTACTAAAAGATAACCTGAGTGTAACTGAGCAGATGAGCTAATCAAAAGCCTTCAATGGATTAAAGAGAAGGAATTTTTATCTCTCAGATTCTGGACCAATGTGATAAATGACTAGACAAATACAGTCATTCCATATTGTTTGAAAATGACTTCACAACCCAGAGGAACGCAGGTCCGCCTGAAGCTACAGCCCTCTCTTGATTTTAAGGTCATGTAATTCCTTCAAAGAAACAGTCCCTCATATTTGCTGAGGTTCTGACAGGTTGCCGCCAGCAATAATCCGGAATAATCGACGATCTTAACTTTCTGCAGTTTTCGTCCTATTTTGGGTCAAGAAGAAAGAACACCTGAAATAAGACTAAAAACAAATAAACAGATCCTGACACATGAAGTTTTCCCAGTGACTGATGTCGACTGTCAGAGGCACAGCCTGCCGCCAAGATTCAGAGCAAATGATAGTGAAAATGTAAAATCAACTTTGAAGACAGCGAGAGGGGCTATCGAGTCGGCGCCGAGTGCAAAAAAGCTGCGGTTCCCAGAGGAAGGTAGTTTCCCCCGGCCAGAGACCGAAACTGAGAGAGAAAAATGTGTTTAATATTCAGGCCAGGCCTGGTAGGAACATATTTTCATGTGCCACAGAAATCCAAGCATGTTCTTTTTAATGATTGATGCGCAGAGGCCGAAGATGGACATGTGCCGCAAGAAAAAGGGAAAAAAAAAAGAATACCAATGGCTGAGATGGATGCAGGTCAAGAAATCTGCCCTTCCAAATATGCATGGCTTTGTGCGGATGTTGGTAATGTGCTGTCAAATTGTAAAACATGATGGGATCTCGGGATCTTGGGCTCTCAGCTCGTGTGGCCGTGGATTAGCCGGATTTGAAATGGAACACCTTATCCACCCTGTGGATGTCACATACATAATCCCTCCTCAGTCATTCTTACCCTTTTCTCTTTTTGAACCTTTTCCTTGTGACTTTTTTTTTATCTCTCTCCTTTTCTATCATTTCCTGTTCGCTTTGCATTTACATTATTCTCATTGAAGTTTTTTTCATCACTCCTATAAAAATGTAATTGAAATGCAGATTGTATTAGGAAAGAAAAACTCACCTTTCTTTGCTACCCTGCGGTGTTGTCAGAAGATGAAGTATTGGATTTTTTTACCACTGCAAAACAGTCACAACTCTAAAGCATTCTATGAGGCCCTTTGCATATTTGAAGTAAATAAATCACACATGTGTCTTTAACATCAGCACCACAGCGCGTGGTAGCTAACATTTCCTCAGCTTTATAGCTCTCAGACCTTGTATGACTCTCAAAATGAGGATTTATACTCCTAAAGCTGTGCCACCGGTGTGAATGAGGCTACTTTAAATTAGCAGGACAAAAAATATAGTTCTCCCGTGTAATTTTCTCTCTGCTGTTCATTTGGATTCCAGATAACTTTTACGGCACCCCGAAGCCTCCAGCCGAGCCCAGCGCTCTGCTGCTAAATGTAACAGACCAGCTGCTGCCGGGCACCAGACCCAGCTCAGAGGGCAAGAGGAAGCGTAACAAGTCAGTCAGCAACATGGAAAAAGCCAGCATCGAGCCCCCGGAGGAAGAGGAGGAGGAGAAGCCCATCGTCAATGGCAACGGTGTTGCTGTCACCCCAGGTCAGCCCCAACAACAGCCATTATAGACACGGAGGCAAAGGTCAGCTGGGCCGCGTGGTGACAGCCAGGTCTGAGGTCCCGCCCGGGCTCAGCCTGCAGACGGGCTCCGGTTTTCAGCAGCTACGATAGAATCCTCAAGGGTGGTTACCTAGCAACAGAGGCTGTAACAGATTGCCTTTGTCCCCTTGAAAAAAAAGGGACCAAAGCAGCCCCTTGAAAAAGTTATTTTAATGTGGACACACAAATAACTGTACTGTATTTAGCCACGATGTTGTTAGTTTGAGTTCTAACTGTCTCTCACACGAGTGATTTCCCCTCCAATCTACTTCTTTACTCAAGTGTTAGTGTTTTCCCTCTTTGATGTCGTTCATCGGGTATGAACTCTGTATGAGTGCATAGCCAAGAGGCAAACGCACATACTTCTGTGGAAGAGGAGCCTCGGGGATGCATTAGATGTTCAAGGACCTTTTGACTTAGTTATTTATCTTCTTTGTTTAACTGTACTGGGTAAACAATTGTTAAAAATTCCGAAAATATATGGAAGAGGAATTTGGCATATTTTAGTGTATCAAGGCCAAACATTCAGAGGGTTCTCTCAGAAAGTTTTCCCCCCCGTACAGATGTTTACCCCCCACAAAGATGTTAAGAACAAGGAATTATTTGACATTTGTGAAGATGTTTCAGCTGGTTTTTGAATGGAAGTCTCAGAACTATCAGCCGTTATCTGATAGGAACTGTTTATTAGCTCTTTTAGATTTATCTCCGTTCACAGAACAGGACATTTTGGTCCTGCTGCTCGTTATCTGTTATCATGATAACTGCGAGCCAGTCCTGGAAGATTAGCTGTTGTTTCCACATGTTAAGTCAGCAGATGATAGCTGATGGGTTCTCAGATAGACAAAAAGCTACTGAGACGGAATTGTGCCTCATAATATTATATTATGTGCGCTTTGTGTCACCGATATGCCTGTGCAGGCTTACACACAGAGAAACCCTTTGAGTACATCTCAGAATCACATGAATGAAGGATCACAAAAGGCGCATTATGAGTGTGTTTTTGTTTAGTTTTCTCGCGAATCCAAATCCAGAGCCACACTTCAGTCCTGTGACTTTCTAATCCGGTTTTATCACCTCAGGAAAGCGTTTCGCAGCACAATATCCTTCAGAACAGCACAGAAATCTGAGTAGTTTGGGCACCGATCCCAACTGGAGGCTTCAGTTACTTGGATATATTTCTGCTTTATCTTTTGCCGCATTATTTTTTCAAAGAAGCTGCAAACAGAGATGCCTTTTTTTCAAGAGGAAGGTCGCGTAAAGGAGGAAACTTTCCCTCCTCAAGGAGCATAAACACTGTAAGATTCATAAAACCAGAGAGAGAAAATACGCAAACGTTTAAGATGAGAGATATTTTATCTAAAGAACAATTCTAACAAAATGTTGCTTTATGACTGTAATGTTAACAGTGCTGTACGGGATAAACACTGTAAACTGTTTATTTTATGGAAACTGATTCCAAACAGCCACCAATTGTTTAAAAAAAAAGATTTGAGTAGATTTGGAGAAAAGAAAACAATGTAAGTATATAGCCGTAGCTATGAAATGAACACAAAAGGATTTATTGACTTAATTGAATTCACAAGTTTTTATTGTTTTTGTTGCTGTTGGCCTTTTTTCTTTTAGATCTCATAAACTTAGAAATAATGTGTTTTTAACCTCTAAATGTCTTATGTACACTATGTGGGAATGTACATCTTTTACTTTGCCTCTAGCTGTGCTGCTCCTTAGTCACTGTTTGATAAATCTGATGCTAGCTGGTTCAGTTTTGCCCCAGAGAGATGTGATTGCTTATTAGAAAACTCTAACAGCCCCAAATCTAAAGAAATAGATGTGGAATGCAGGAGTTGGTGTTGAGTGAAATAGTCCCTCGATGTGAACCTCAGTCAATCATTTCGTTTTCCAATCTAACAGCAAATCTCATGAAACTGTGTTGAGAAACGCCAGAAAAACACGGCTGGTCTGTTTTTATGTGATTAAAACGGTTCACAAAAGAGTCAGAGTTGTTACAGGGTGCAGTTACGATGGATCTTCTCCAGATGATACTTGCAGACGACTCTTAACCTGCTCCCCGCTATGAGCTATAAAAGAAGATGTGGGAAAAAAGGAAGTATATGTTCGGCTGATTCCTGTCGGCGCTGTCCAAATGCCCAGTCGCTTTTGCCTCTGGCTGAACAGTGAAGCGGGCTGGAAGTTAAAGTGTGCTGCTGCCCTCCTCTCAGGAGGAGCTGTGTTTTTCGTAGATGGACAGAGTGCGGGCTGACCAGCAGAGACGAGGGGGGATCGATAGAGCACAGCAGGCCCTGTGATCTAAGCAGATCACTAACTCTCACTTTCCCTCCAATAGATTATCTCTCAATCTCTCCCTTTTATTCGGCCCCTCTCCTCTCCCCTCCCCCGGCTCTCCTCGGGGAAGAGCACACTCTTGCCGTCGTTCTCTTCCTCCCCATTTTTCTCTCTCTGACACTTTCACACAGTGCCACAACTCAAAGTAGGGCATCACCGCCTGTTTCTCTCTCAATCTCCACTGTCTCCTCTGCTTTATTCGTCTTTCCATCTTGCTAACCTCCCTTTCTCCCCCTTTAAGTCTTTCCTGAGTCACTACTTTTTCGCAGACTTTTCCAATCACTCGTTCTCGCTTTCTTCTGCCTCCACCCGGACTCCCACTCAGTCTCTTTTTTTTACCCCATCTCCCTCACCTTTCACCTCCTCCTGGCCGATGACGGCGTCATGCTCGACTCTTCTCGCCTTGTCTTCTCCTCAGAGTCGAGCGAGCATGAGGACAAGAGCACCGACGCCTCGGGGGACATCGCCCCGCAGATCAACCCGGCCGAGGCCCCAGCAGAGGCGCCCAAAGAGGACGGACAGTCCCCGAAGAGGGTGGTGCCCAAGCCAGAGGAGAACGACGAACTAGGACCCCTGCCGGACAACTGGGAAATGGCGTACACCGAGAAAGGAGAGGTCTACTTCATAGAGTGAGTGTGATCACGGGTAAAACTAACCCGTACGCCTCAGCCTCTCAGTCTCCTACCTTTTCGAATCGTGTGGTTGGAAATCTGTCTTGAGACTTTTAGCCTCAAGAGTTAGCCAAACAACACGAGGGCAGCAAACACAACCAAGTAGGTGGATCATGAGTTTGGTTCTTTTCACGTTGATCCACCGATGGCTACAGAGTTCTTATCACCTCATGACAGTAAAATGTTTTTTTTATCACACCTCTGTCTCGTGGAGTTTCTTAATCCAACCGATTGTTCAGTGAAGAATGCTGGATAAACAACATGCAGCATAGGTAATAATACTGGTCATTTGGGTGGTAGTCGGCTCATATTTTTATTGATTTTAATGAAAGACGTGAACTGTTATTTAGTTGCTCTCTGTTTTCCTAATGTCTTTCTCCTGTTAGGCCTGTTACTCATCTGATGTGCGTTTTCATTACAGTATATTCGCCTCCGTTCCCTCACAAACACATGCGCACAGACAAAATAAATGGGTGCAAGGCGGTTTAATGAGATTTAAAGATTCCCAGAAGTACGTCGCTACACAGCCCTGTGCTGTAAAAGCTCTAAAGTTTAATTTATTGCAGTTGTTAGCATTTTACAGCTGCAGTAAAACTGTGGAGGTGAGTCTTTATTACGTAAGAATAATGGAGTTCCTTTGTGCTTTTGATGTGAATTTGCGGCAGCGTGTGGACACGGATTCTCCTGCGGTATTGACTAATGTGGGCAGAACAAGTAAATAGTCGGCGCTCCGGCTGGGTGTCTTCACAGCGTTGGCCGAACCCCAGCCTCGGAGGTTGCACAAAAGCAAAAGACAAAACAAACGAGACGCGTTGTCATCCAGCCAGGCACATGTTGACTTGCCACGTCCGTTTACCACAGAGGCAAACTTTTAATTTCCTCCCAGGCAGATGACTCACCATATGTCTGATCACCAAAACACAGAAACCTCAGGCTCCCACATCCATCAAGAACATTACACAACTAACTGGCTTAGCCCTCTCAATTTGTGGTGTCGGGTCTTTTGAGTTGTTGTTTTTTTTTCTTTTTTTTTAAGGTGGAACCCAAGCTGTGCCAAAGAGGCTGCATTTGCCAAGATGCCACTTGCGTTTGATTGTCCTCCATTTGAGATAAATTTGTTTACCTACGGCTCTTGAAGTGAGGCAGCTGAGACGAGGGGTTGACAAAGTTAGGGGGAGGTGGAAGGGAGAGAAAGTGATGTTGATTGAAAATGATAAAGACTGAAAAACAAGGGGAGGGTGAGTGGGAGGACAAGAAAGCAAGGGAGGCTGTAGTGTTTGATACTATAAATAGTAATAGATGGCAACGGAAGAAAAAAGGAGAGATGAGAGCAGAAAACAGAGAAAGGCTGATGGAAAAGTATCAAAAAGAAAGCAGAGACTGTCAGCTTACTTTGAAGTGCAGCTCCTTTGGCTGGATGTTTAACACGGGCCTTCATTTGCCACATTTCTATTCTTTCATGCACGGCCGCGTTTTGCTTAATCTTGTACCTTCGGCCATGGGGGATGCCAGTCTCAATCAGTCCCCTGCTTAAGACCGGAGTCAAGCATGTTGACAACTTTCAGATTAATTGACAGGAGAAATTTCGCCGGCATTTTGTGGTCACTGCCAACATGCAGCCATGAGCTAACACTGCTCATCTCACCTGCTTCGGTTTGTTAGTTATTTAGTTTGTAGAAATGACTAATTGTTGTTGTTTTTTTAGTCAAATTTGCCCATTATAATTCAGAGAACGATCTTTAACTGCAGCTATCATTCTGGGACTTCTTCTCTTTTTACACTAAATTGTGTCCTCATGTTGATGCCTTTAAAATTACTTAGATCAACATTAGAGCAGGCAAGTTTTCATCCTGACAATACATACGTCTCAGGTTAAATATGACAGTTTTTCAACTCGTTTTTTGTGCATTCCTGGAGAACAGGTTACCTGACAGCTTTTTATTTTAATTCTCTATTCATTTGAGTCACCAACAGTGAGCAGTATTTTTATTTTAATTTGCCATGTGTGAAGTGAAAGTGTCTCTTAGGGACATAGAGTCAAATGAGCCAATTGGAACTTTTTATCCTCTTTTAGCTAATTGGTTTTATATTTTTACAGCCACCACCAAATGGCAAATTTGTAAAGTTAGCAAGAGGCCAATGAATGAAACTCTCTCACAACAGATATGTATTAGATATAAAACGCATAGTAATAATAATAATGATGGTCTAATCGTTATTACAGGTTTGATCCTGTAGCACTACTGCCTCAGACTTTGAAGAAATCTTTAATGCTTCCTTATTGCCTCAAAACATTAGCATCTGTTATCTCTTATCCTCCTTCTTTAGATAAATGTCATTCCCGAACACGTTTGTGGTTTGTTTCTGATGAAATCTCCTTCGGGAAACAAACGAGACGAGTGGCCTCCTGCCCCATCATCCGACTTTATAGCTCTACTTCACTTTGTTCCAGGCGGCAGGTTGCACCCCTCCCCTGCTCTCCATCTCTGTACTTCTGTTCTGTTGTCCCGCCCTCGTGAATGGAGACTATTGTGGCTCCGCAGCTCCAGACAAGTCGCAGAGATGCATCCAGTTTCTCCGGCTCATCATTATATCTGATCTAAATCCAGCTCTCTGCCTGAGGCTCTGAAAGAATGTGCCAAGCCCACAGCTGTTACCCTCGATCACTCCCTCAGTCACCCCGCTCTGCTTCTTTGCCCCTCTGCCTCCCCAGCCCGCTGAAGAGAGGCGGTGAGCAAATTAGAAGTATTGATTCCCATTTTCCTCACCTAAAGCATTTTTCGTATCTCTTCCTCTTTTTAGAGGAAGGCGCCCGAGGGAGTCTCATCTTTCCTCTCCAAATAATTCTGCGGCCGAATTAAGAATCCACCAACGTCCTCTGTGTGTGCCAATTCTCCTCTCTCTCACCATCTATCACGCGCCCTCACACATACTCTGTGTCTTTTCTTCACAGCCACAACACCAAGACAACATCGTGGCTGGACCCGAGACTAGCCAAGAAGGCAAAGCCGCCCGAGGAATGCAAAGAGGACGGTGAGTGCCGCATCTCCGTCTTTTCTTTTTACTCTTTTATGCTTTTCTGCCTCTCATATTCATTGATTTTAGTCGCTCGGAGCATTTTTCCTTTTTTCTTTTTTTTTTTTCAAGACTTAAGCCTCGCCTGTTGATCTGATGACAGACATTGCGAGGCGACTTAATCGGGGGAGCGTTTTCTGTCTCGTGCGTGCCGGTTCTTGTGCAGAGTCTCTGCTCTTTTAGGAGTAACCTAGTGAGAGTTTTCGCGTGTCGCAGCTCCGGTTGCTTTGAATTTGGAAGCCCCGTGACATGTGTGTTCAAAGCCCTGGTCCAGAGAGACTGGAGGTTACAAAGACTTCTCTATATTCGACTGAGAGAAATCTGAAGTGTCCTTTAACCGCCCACGCTCTTGACAAGAAAAGCCGGGAGAAGGATGAATGTCAATGTAGCGAGCGTTTCCATAAAAGCAGTTATAAATAACTCCCTTTTCCCCTTTCCGCTGTCCCATGCAAATTTTTTCTTAGTGTGAAAGAATGAAGGAGGACATAAAAAAGATTTTTTGGTGCTCAGAGTGTCAGCTAAGGATTCATGCATGCTACTTAATATTTGCATTGGGTGAGCTTGTGTGCTTGTTTATCACTGTGAGGGGGAAAACTGAGCAAAAAGACCTTCCTGTGAGTCAAAAGCCTCCAAACTCATCTATGAAATAGGAAATAATAGTACTACTCTGATCTTTTTGTTTAGTCCAAGAATTCGTGTGTAGCTGTAAAAAAAAATCCTTAGATGTGAGAGGAAGAGACATTCTGAGGATGATGAAATGACATTGAAACAAAGAAGGAGGCCTCAGTGAAGAATTAGTGCGATTGGGACTAAACTTTATCCCCAGCACTTTGTAATGCACTTTATCCACAGAGGGCTCTTCAGTGAAGATGTGCTGATATCTGTGAGATCTGCTATTTATCATGCATGTAGTTCGTCCCAGCTGGAGGGGTTTGAGGCAGGAGAGTTCACTGTGAGGCACCGAGGTGGCCTTTCGTGGAGTTAAACAAAGCTTCTTTTTTTCCCACTGGTTTCTCACCATATTTATAGTGATCCTCTGAACGGGTCCTGCCAGAGGAAGTCTTAAAACCACAGCCCTGAACAAAGACAGTAAACATTGTGTATTAGAGCAGCTGGGACTCGGTCATTATTTGTTCTTTTGTCCGGTTTGATTTTTCTGCTGTTTTTACTATTTGGTGTAAGTTCTTCATCTTTACAGCCAACTGTTTCTCAGTCTGGCAGCACCAGCCCTGCTGTGGAGCTCTGTTGGGGCGTAGAAGAGCCACCTCTGTAAATGTGCTATTGATTGGTGGAAAAAGTGTGTGTCCGTGTTTGAACCTGAGCTATGCGCCAATAAGCACTAACAGGATTGGAGGGTGGAGTCTGTGAGGCATGACCAGAGTACAGGCAGAGGAGGAGGAGGAGGAGGAGGAGGATGAGGAGGAAAAGAACAGAAGGAAATGGCGCCATGAATCTCCAAGGGGGCAGATAGACATACATATTTAGAAGCTTGACTTGAATAAAACTTTGCTTTCCGTAGCTTTGGTTGAAATTTTTGCTGGTTTAATCTGCCAGTTGCGGAGTGCTAGGTAACGAATGGGAGGCCACATAATCAGGCAGACTGTAGACAAATCAGCTCTTTCCTCAGGTTACTTAAATTATTTGATTGGGAGGTGATTAGGAGGACACTTTAAGTATGGACTTGACCCCAGCTGCAGTATCATGTGATATGAAAAGCTGGACATCTGTCTTGGCATTTGCATTTAATCATCTCTGTCTTCATTCGTGCTTGCAAATGCTTTCAGCTCGGAACTGATGAGGACTGGAATAGAGATATATTGGAGAGATTTGGAGAGTTCTCCAATGCGAAACTCCCCGGAGGTACTTGTGGACTTCAAATTCATGACTCTGTTGAGTGACCGACCTGTTTTTCTTATGTCTGGCAGACTTGCTGAGGATAAAAATGGCTTCACTAAGCCAATGATATGATCCCAGAGCGACCTTGGTGCACCTCTGCCATTGATCTGTGGTGAGGTGATAGAGCGCACTGTCAAACAGAATGGCCCAAAATCCTCTGTAGGTTTGCAACGAGGCTGAAATCTAGCCACTGTGAACAAAACACATACATTCACATCCATCAAATGTATCATGACACCTTGTTTCTCCCATCAGAATAAACATGTCACAGGGCAACAGCTTCCCATGGTAATGGCTCCATCCACTCTCTTCCTGCCTGAGAGTCTTTGTGACTTGTTAAAGTACGCACTTTTTGCTCTGTTTTAGAACCCCCCACCCCCCCTCCACAATGAGGTGTTTGGAGGACGGTCTCACGACTCATATTTTAGGATATCAACAACCTGTTTTGTCATTTTTGATTGGAGGTCGTGTAAAATGTGTTCAAAAGTGTTCGCATGGAGCAACGTATACTTGTGTAAATGTTGTCGCCTTTGGTAAAAGACAGCTTGTTCTCTCTCATGTTTAAAGTCGGCTGCAGCCCCGACTACCAGATTCTGTCAAAACATGCGGAGAAATATGTGTTAGATATATCCAGTTCCTGCATGTTCAAAGTAACGCCGGCACCACTGAAGACGGAGCAGTTGACATCACAGACGCCTTTTAGTTGCATAACTCACTCTGTAAATCTCTTTCTGCTTCCATTTTCTCACCTCCTTTCTCTTCCTCTATATCTATCTTTGTCCCCCTTCCCGCCTCCTGTCTCCTCCTTTTGTTTTGTTAGATGGAAAAAAAAAAAATAACTAGGACAGGCTCTTTACAGATCCTCAACGCTAGCCCACACTTCAGGTTGTTGTTTTTGTTGTTGTCGTTTTTTCCCCTTTCTGCCAAATATTTGTTGGCTCTGTAATAAAAACCAAGGCAGGCCCCACTGTCACCCCTCACCTGCTCACCCTGCTTACACCTGACGTGTGCAAACACACGAGGTGACAATCTAACTGATGAGTGAATTAAAAGCAGACAAACCTGCGGGATGTTGGTTGTCACCTTTTCGGAGCACTTCATCAGTGGATTCTGCAGAAAGGGTACCCTGCATCGTATGCAAATGGACACCGACACGTAACGGGATTAGAACTCTGAGGATGCTCGGGTTCGAAAAGACGTTAATCGCATTACAACGTCTCTTTGTCTCCGGCCTCGCCGAATCCCCGCAGACAGCCCTTGTCTGCGTGTGGAGAGACGTGTAATTACATTCTGGTCATGTGAGGACATTCACCTGCAAAGAGACAGAGTTATTATCGTCTCACGGAGGCAAGCGTCGGGCTCACACTCTCTCCTTGACTTCTTTCCTGGGGAGACAGCAAGATTCTTTAACTCCCTTTTCCCCCGGTCATCGTCTCTGTGGATGAAAGTGGATGCTCACGTCTGTCCAGGTGTCTGTTCTGAGGCAAAACCCCTCCAGCCGGGGAAATGTCATCTCTCCTGTTAACTCTGTTAACTCCTTTAGGCAGTTCAATGGGGCCTCAGCAGTATAATTTGTGTTGTTTTCTTTTACTCTTTCATCTTTTTAATAAGTATAATGCAGAATGATTTTCTTTGGGGGGGGGTATGTGCAAGCAGTTCCTACAGGTGAGTTATTATAGATGGAGAGACGCAGCGCCCTCCTTCACCTTGAGCCTGCTGCAGCAGTGGATGTGGGGTCGAGGGGGAGGGGGAGGGGCAGGCGTGGCTGTCTGCAGCGTGATTGATGGGTGTATTTTGAGAACATCCCCGGCAGAGCCTGCCTGCGGCCTGGAGATTGGGAGACGGGGGTTGGTGTGTGGCAGGTGCGCGCACGTGACGCGGCGGTGGAATTAACTGTCAGGGGGAGTTGATACCAGCCACGCCGCGTGTTTGTTTGCGCCCAAGCCCCATTGACATGTTAAAAATGAATAAATAAAGGGGGCAATATCTCACTGGTATTCTCACAGGTTTTTTACTATGGCCTGCTTACGTCCGGCAAACGTTTTATTTTTAACAAAATTCAAGAAAAACCTTGGAAAAATGATCCTACTGAAAACTGATGCATGCTGTGCCTCTTTGCTATAGATCCCAACTGATCAATAACCCCCAAAGGGTTGTTTCCTTCTGCTATGATGAAGCGGCGTCACATCCAGGCGCACTAACAAAAATACTCATCGCGGCACCAAATCTCTGTAGTCAATAGATTAATGAGTGGATTGTATCACTTTATGTCAGTAAGCACAAAAAGTTGACAGTTAAGCAATATTTTGATATTGATGTCAATGCAGTGCTCAGCGGTTTCCAGTGGGAGTGTTGAGCCACTACTAGTCAGTCATCGTTAATGATTTATAACTTCAGCAAATTGTGTTGAGACGTAGGTCAATGGATTAGTATAGGAAATGGAAAATGAGAAAAGCAACAAATGCCAAAGAGAAAATCCTTAGAGGGCCTGGAGAACTATTCATCAAGACTCCTATTAGTGGCACATGTCCCCGCTATGGACGGGGGGTTGACACTGAGATAAATGCATTGAGACTGGGCAGACGGGACAAAAGTTGAGAAAGGTATAACATGTTATGTTTCAAATGAATAGCTGACCAGTTAATGCTGAATCTGTGGTGTGTATATGTGTGTGTTTATGCATTCAATTAATGTCCCCGATTTAATTAGATTTCGAGAATAAATTAAACGGTATGAAACTCTTATGGGAGTATAAAATGGAAAGGGCTGCGTTATAGAGGCCAGTCAGGAATGGAGCTAAACAATTCAGCTGGTCTAGATCAAGAAAAAAATATAAAAATCAGAGAAGTAAAAGCGTTATTTTTCTGTTTATTTTGGCAGTGTAATTTACTGTTAATTTAATGTCTAGCTTTTAATTTATGGGCAACAGAATGTGTATGACTTCACTGCATAGTTAACTATATGTTTGGCAAGCACAGGCTGCAGGTTTAAAATGGAACTGTAGCACGCATGTTCTCCAGGCAATACATCAGCAGTTGTCAAATGGTCCCCTGTCATGTCGGATGCTAATAAATAACATACAAAAATACTAATCGGATGACTTTGCCTCATACCTGTGACACGTAATGCCTCATTGGTCAAAAACAGTTTGCAAATGCTTGCATATGAACTCTAGAAAGGAAAGATTGAGCTAGTTCCCAAACAAACTTTGGGAAATGTTTTTTCTACACAATATAAATTGTTGTCACGGTGATAATTTGAATTTTCGATGATAAAAATGGATAGAAAAAGACAGTTCTTATGTTCATGGTATGGTGCGCTTTGTCAACAACAGCGTTTAGGGTTTGTTATGTGCCAAATTAACAACCGTATGATTTCCGGGACACACAATTTCCCAGCGAAACATTGCGTCGCACCAAATGATTAATGTAATTAACTTCCCCTGCCAGTGGTGTTATTGTTGTGGGTTGTTATACTATTCACAGGTAAGCTGTGCACTTGAATTGCATTTCACTGCTCCGGTTCAATATTGAACAGATGCATTCATCTTTTTTACATTTCTGTTTGCCTGTGTGGGCCCTAATTGAGTCGAGCTGAATCTGTTTAACCCTAATACATTATTTCATCTAATCAGCAGCATCCAGGAGGCTATTACGAAACAGGCTACTTTACATAATTATCCTTTTTAACATTTAACAAAAGGGTCTCACAAAAGACCACTTTGTCTGACCCAAAGGGACAAAGAGAAGGTTTTCGTAATTCTGCAGGTGGAACGTAAAAGAGGAGAAAGCATGAATGTCTCCGTGTGCCAGGCATTTATTCTCAAACCCAGTAAAACTAGAACTTTGGAAAGGATGGAGGAGAGAGGAAGTGCCTTGTCAGACTCCAGTATGTCTCTTTTTGTGCGTGGAAGGTCACGAGAAAGCTCTGACTTCTGCGTAGCTCCCAGATGGACTGGACAGGCCAGCAGGCTGATTAAAAGCAGTCGCATGGCTGAGCACCGTTTTCCAGAAAGTGTCACAATTTGCTCTGACTTTTCCTGTCACTGTTTATTGACTTATCAAACATCTTCTCAAAATCAATGACTGTTTGTCCAGGGGGGGGTTGGGGGGGTGTTTGCGCAGGTTTATATCAGTCTTGTTGTGAGGTAAAAAATTGCGACCCTCAGCCTCAGCGCATCGGTCTCTGTCACACCCGGGCTGCTGTTTTATCACTCTGAACACATGCAGTCATGTGATTAACTGGGGGCTTTGAGAATGACTTTGAGCTCATGAACTCCAACAACTATTGCAGCAACATTCTCATAGATGGGGAGCTAATACATTTCTTTCAGACGAAGAAAGGAGGTGAGTTAGATTTACTGTACAATGGCATATATGTAAAAATATCCACTTTCACTTTCACTCTCCTCATTTTTCTGCAGTAAAACACATCAAAAGTTGAAACCTGCTCTTTGGCTGATGTTTTGGCCACGCACCAAAGTTCTGAAGTCCTGGCACTATGAGCCACTTTCAGACCCAGGAATATACAAAACAAAGGTCAGCGTTCTGGATCAGACGCTCAAAGTTTTAAAGGCTAACAAACTTCTTTAGAAATATCACCACAAGGGAGCAGTTTTTTGCCAGAAAAAGACAAGTTCAGCTATTAGTACATTGTAATTTTTTTTTTTTTAACATACACGACAGAATGAGCTGCATGGACCACAGAACAGACCCAGGAAGGCAGAAAGGCTCATTTTAGTTATTTCAGCCCAAAGCACCACTATTAATTACCCTTTTTGAGGCCATTTTCACCCCCTCTTTTGATTGTTACTCAACATGATCTTGTCTGGCAAGGAGATCATGACAAAGGTAATTGATATACAGTGGGGAGAACAAGTATTTGATACACTGTTGATTTTTCAGGTTTTCCCACTTGCAAAGGTCGAAGAAGACTGTAATTTCTATCATAGGTACTCTTCAACTGTGAGTGATGGAATCTAAAACAAAAATCCAGAAAAATACAATGTATGATTTTTAAATAATTAATTTCCATTTTATTGGGTGAAATAAGTATTTGATACACCAGAAAAATGAAACCTAATATTTGGTACAGAAACCTTTGTTTGCAATTACAGAGATCAGACGTTTCCTGTAGTTCTTGACCAGGTTTGCACACACTGCAGCAGGGATTTTGGCCCACTCCTCCATACAGATCTCCTCCAGAGCCTTCAGGTTACGGGGCTGTCGCTGGGCCACACGGACTTTAAGCTCCCTCCAAAGATTTTCTATTGGATTCAGGTCTGGAGACTGGCTAGGCCACCCCAGGACCTTCAGATGTTTCCTACGGAGCCACTCTTTAGTTGCCCTGGCTGTGTGTTTTGGGTCGTTATCATGCTGGAAGACCCAGCCACGACCCATCTTCAGTGCTTTTACTGAGGGAAGGAGGTTGTTGGCCAAAATCTCACGATACATGGCCCCAGCCATCCTTCCCACAATATGGTGCAGTCGTCCTGTCCCCTTTGCAGAAAAGCATCCCCAAAGAATGATGTTTCCACCGCCATGCTTCACGGTTGGGATGGTGTTCTTGGGGTTGTACTCATCACTCTTCTTCCTCCAAACATGACCAGTGGAGTTTAAACCAAAAAGTTCTATTTTTGTCTCATCAGACCACATGACCATCTCCCATTCCTCCTCTGGATCATTCAGATGGTCATTTGCAAACTTCAGACGGGCTTTGACATGCGTTGGCTTGAGGAAGAGCACCTTGCGTGCACTGCAGGATTTTAATCCTTGACGGCGTACAGTGTTACTGATTGTTTTCTTTGAGACTGTGGTCCCAGCTCTATTCAGGTGATTGACCAGGTCCTGCCGTGTATTTCTGGGCTCATTCCTCACCTTCCTCAAGATCAGTGATGCTCCATGAGGAGAGATCTTTCATGGCGCCCCAGACCGAGGGAGATTTTCCGTTATTTTGTTTTTCTTCCATTTTCTAATAATTGCACCAATTGTTGTTGCCTTCTCACCAAGCTGCTTGCCTATTGTCCTGAAGCCCATCCCAGCCTTGTGCAGGTCTACAATTTTATCCCTGATGTCCTTACACAGCTCTCTGGTCTTGGGAGTTGTGGAGATGCTGGAGTCTGATTGATTGAGTGTGTGGACAGGTGTCTTTTATACAGGTAACAAGTTCAAACAGTTGCAGTTAATACAGGTAATGAGTGGAGAACAGGAGGGCTTCTTAAAGAAGAACTAACATGTCTGTGAGAGCCAAAATTCTTACTGGTTGATAGATGATCAAATACTTATTTCACCCAATAAAATGGAAATTAATTATTTAAAAATCATACGTTGTATTTTTCTGGATTTTTGTTTTAGATTCCATCACTCACAGTTGGAGAGTACCTATGATAAAAATTACAGTCCTCTTCAAGCTTTGCAAGTGGGAAAACCTGAAAAATCAACAGTGTATCAAATACTTGTTCTCCCCACTGTAGGTTGTAAGGCAGAAACATCCAGGCTGCATCACATATCTGAATTTTCCATTAAAAAAATATGTATTGAATTTGGCAACGTCGTCTAGATTAGATCAGTAGATCTTTTTAAATGGTCCAGGATTAAGACTCTGCCTGCAACCTTCTCTAAAGTTCTGAAAGTTCTCATCTTCCCTTCTACATCTACTTTACATAAATAGTCGGCCATGGCGTTGCACCATCTGCGAGGTGAACAAGGATCCTCTCACTGCAACTGTTAGGAAACCTTGGGTCTAGGTATTCATGTTACCCACAACAGCAGCAGCCCAAGCAACATTTTTCACTTAAAAGTACTATTTTCCAGCCCTTATTGCATTTATCCATTAAATGCACATTATCACCACACTTCTGAATGAAAGGAAAAGAATTAGTCGGCCGCCGCCACATATACGAAAAACACGCCCTGCTGTTCCGGGCTCTGTTTCCTAGACTGCCCTTTATTCCCCACACAGCTTTGCCTCTGTCAAAACAGAACGTGGTAAACTGCTTTGCATGTTAGACTTTATCTGCCAAGTCATGTGCACCTGTCACCAAGGCTGGCAAGGCTCCGAAAAAGTAGCACCTGACGACAGGAGTGAGCATCCGCCTTCTCCAGCTTTGATCCTACTTTTAATCATGACGGGATAGTGATCATTAGAACAAAAACTGAGGAATATATTCATTGTTGCTTGAAAAAGGCAGCAAAGTTTATGAATTATAGATTACACTCGTTAAGAAACCATCTCTTTTAGGTCATCTGAAAATATCACGTCTGAGTCATAGTTATTCGTCTCAAATTTTAAGTGATACGAAGTGGTCTCCAAGAAAATAATGATAGTTCTTAAACGGGATTAGAAGACTGAAACATCAGACAGAGCGTGTTGTAAATCAATAGGGAATCTCCAGATTAACTGTGCCTCTAAAAGGTTGGATTCTAATGTAATAGTCTTTCTTCTGGCTTCAAAATGTCACCTATTTATTTTTTGAAGAGATGAATTCACAGGAGGTCTGAATGTTTTGGTGTTTAGCAATGGCAAAGCAGGCTCTGCCCTCACTTCTCAAGTATATGCTGCAGTACCTTTAAACAATACTTCAGTCTATCCAGTGGGATGGATGATATTTGCAGTAGTTTTAATTGAGCGGGCTGTGCGAGAACTATAACTCCCTGGATTCATTTTGTCTACCAAGGCACAAGTGATTCTCAGGAAATAATGCAGCGTGTAATCCAGTTTATTGTTTAATTTTCTCGCAGATATGGGCCTGGCTGTTTACTGTTCACTCTCCACCGGCCACATCAGAGCAGGATTACTGCTGCCGCCTCACATTAAGAGGAAGCACGTTATGAGCTGGGGGTTTTGTTGTGACGCTTTGCAGTGCGTTTCATTCACAGTTGTTGGCAGCGTTACCAACGTCCCATTTTTAGAGGAGTACCGACGGGTAAATGTGAAGTCACGGAACGTCACATAGTGCGCCACAAAAACTCCACTACTCACAAACCTAAGAAGCAACACAGAACTCATATGTGACAGAAAGAAAAAAAAACACGCAGACAAATAATCTTTGGAAAGAGATTAAATGTAGGATCGTTTTTGTGTGTCAGCAGTTGGAACATTTGTGGCCAAACAGCTGCTTGCTGACTCTTTGCTTCAGTCTGAAATTGATTTCAGAATCTCACAATGAAAAAGATATGGCAAACTGACTTTTATAGATTTAGAGCGGCTTTCACATGTTGCCTACAACCTTGACATGTTCTGTAGGGGCCGCATGTGAGCTTCAAAATGAAAAAAAATGTGGACTGACGTGCAGCCCTTTGCTGAAGTATCATTCATCAGCTTATCTAACATTATCCACTCTTCCTGAAAGAGCCGCTCTGCTTTGAATGGCTAGCTTAATGGTGGAGTTATTTCATTTTGTGTTTCATGACGCACATTTTGAAGTTTGAAGCTTATTTGGAGAGATGCTAATGAAACCCGAACTTCCATCTACAGAGAAGAGTCAGGAACAGTTTTAGGTGACGTCAAAGAACAATTAAAATGTAACCAACTGATAGAACATCCGGAAGGTCTTTTTTCTCCCACGCAAGCACGGGCAGTGAGATTTGTTTGAGTCTCAAAAGTTAAATTTAAGTTTGCTTGACAGTTGGATGAAAGGTAGAAGAAATAAGATTTCTCTATTTTATCGTGATGACCTGAAGAAAAGCATCTGTTTGTGCTCGGAACATCACAGATGCTCATGAAAAGCATCGTGCTGCCTTGACGTGCTCGGTTCTCTGTCAGACGCCCGCCGTTGAGGGACTCTGTTCGTCACTGAAGGTCACGTAGTTCTCCCTGATTCTGGCTCTATTTTTCACTGTCAGCGTCACGGGGCAAAAATAAATTTCAGATCAATCTGATGCCTCTCTGATGGTATTATGTGCTGGGTAAGAACCCAAGCATTAAGTCCCTAAATCTCCCGCGCTGCTGCGGCATTTCAGAGTCTTTTCGGCTTAAATCTGAGGTTGGACTGTGCTTACAGAGAATGGTATCATTTTATTTGTTCAAAAGATTATGTGCTGTGTATGTCACTGGAATGTTAAGTCAACTGTGGACTCTCAAATCCATGTATTGGTCAGTGGATTTTGTGCCCGGGTCGGCCGGCAGAAACGTTCATTAATCAGTCCAGAGGAGTTTTTGTCCTGGATGCGTGCTGCATTCAGAGGTATCCTGATAAATGAAGCGGCATGCAGTGCGCCATACACCGGAGACGGACTTTCATTTTGGGTGAAAGAAAAGGCTCCAGGCACGGAAAGTGATTCAGTCCAGCCTGTTTGCTTTTCAATAGGTGCAAAAAATAAGAAATGGCAAAAGAGAAGCGAGGCCTTGGTAGAATCTTACAGTGTGTGAGGGGTTTTGTAGTCTGCTACCCTTTTTTCTGAGTGCAAGATCGAAAAGAAAAAAAAAGCAGAATCGCAAATTTGTGTGCAACACTTCAAAAGGGCCATCTCTGAGTGTTCATATATTAGAATGCAAGATGAGAGGATACATTAATAGAAAAATGGGATGGGATGAGGGAGGAAAAGGCATGAATAAGGTGATACAGAAAGGGGGAAGAGAGATTATTGAGTGTTGAAGATAGCAGGATGCCTCCTGCTGGCAGAAAGAGGCCCTCCCCCTGTGCCTGTGGGATGGATGTGTTTGCATGACGAGAAGTTAGAAACATTTCTCCCATTGCTTCATGGCTTCATCATCAAAACCGCAAGCAAAATATATATATATATATATTCCACACAGCCTTGACATGTCCTTCCTGTTCACACGCAGCGCCGCGGTGATAAGCAGAATCCATTCTAATAGAACGTTCCCACACACCCCTTTCCGTCTCCTTGTTGCTGGGAGTTAGACGGCACTCGGTGGAGCCAGACAACAAGAGAGCGAGCGAAGAGACAATCCTCCTATGTTCAGCGTTTATCGGCAGGCTGCTGGCTGAGAGGAAAAAGCACTTGTGTGTGTGCGTGTGTGTGTGTTCTGTGTGTGTTTGCGAGAGGCACTGCAGCCCTGTCGCCACACCAACACCTCCGAGGAAAAGTGTGGAACCTGAAAAACTGCTGAATAATGGCCGCTAGCTAAAATCAGGGCCGACAGGATTAAATGCCTAACAGTCAAACTACAGATAAAAGGACGTGAGGGGACTGCTTATGGTTTTCATTTTGGGTTGGGAGACAGTGAGTGAGCTATAAGTCTATTACCATTTTAATGACCAAGTTAAAACTTAGGTGGATTCATTTGGGAAACTTGTTAAAAATTGCACTTTGAGACACCGTCTAGTACCTCTCACAACACTAATCAGAATCTATTTACACATACAGCTTTTTGCTTCTTCTGCATCCTATTATTCTAATTAAAGGTTAGACCCTACGCTGTCGTCGGTGTTAACTAAGGAGGACTGTGGTTCGATGCTAAAGCCTTGTTTTGCATGGGCTTTATTACCCATAGCTTAGTCGTGACATAGATCTTTGAAATTAGAATGATTTTAATGCAAAGCTGCTACATTTGAATCCAGTAAGCCAATGCTCCGGTTATAGCTAAAGCATATTTCACATTAACACATTTAGATAAACAAGCGCTCTTACAGGAAAATGGGCAGTAGCTGTCACAGCTATATTTAATCTGTTCATGATTGCTTGTGGAGGCATTTTCACTCAATGTAGTATCAGTACTACATAAGCATTTTAGAGTGTCAGCTGATGTGTTTTGAAATGACTGGAATAGAGGAGTCACATTAAAAGACCTTAATAATACTTCAAATATTCACCCTAAATGCTATTTGGGACCATTTCTAGGTTCTTAAAGTGCTAATCTTAAGAGTGTCGAATCTACAAACAGGTTTGGCTGTTTCTAGTTAACAGTTGTTCAGCTTTGCAGCATTTAACATGTGAAGACGGTTCGGCATGTTCTATCTTTGTTTCCTTTTTGTCACCTCCTTTCTCTCATTGAGTTGCAAAAGTGCATATTCACTAAATGTTGGCGTTTCACCAACTGCTGGTGCTGTGGAACACAACAGTACGCCTGGCATTATTTCCCACAGTCACAGGCATTTTAAATATTCAGCAACAGTTGTCTCGTTTCCAATATTCCCCCCCGTCTTATTGTATTTTCTCTCCTTCCATCTCCCCAGATCTTTGGAGTTGATTTACGCACCATAATAATTGTTTCAGACAAAAATAATAGTCAAACAAGAATGAGAACCAAGTTTTAGCAATCTTCAGTTATCATCAGATAGAGCGTCCATTTTCCTTCTTCTTGATACTGAAAGCAGACACACATCTGGCATCCCACTGCTTTTTCTGTGGACATTCTAATGGAAAAGCTTTCCATTTGAAGGCTGCTGAGCGACGTGACATCCCTTTGATCTCTGCATGTGTGTGTGCGTGTGTGAAATACGTAATGTAATCCGTATGTATGTGCATGCGTGTGCCACCCAGCAAAGGTGAGAACATGAAACACTCTTTCATATTTAATGAGTGGAGATGGGCTGCGCCGTGTTGCACTGTTCACAGGAGGTATTCCCGTGGGTTGTCAACCTGCTCGTAGTGCTCTGTTCCATCACTCACAACAACGCGTGTGTGCATTTTCGGGAGTGCACGGGCAAAAAATAGTGCTGCATCCTCCTGAAACTTTAATCATTTGCGTTAAGGGGATGGAGTTGAGAGAAGCAAATGGCACGAGCACCACCAGTATTGTTTCCTGATCCCTCTCCACTGCAAAGGGAGGGTCGGAGTAGTCGCATCGGAGAGTGTAACTTTAAACTAGGTCAGGGATTAATATAATGACCACCCGGTGCATAATGTCCAATATGTTAGCAAGAATACGCATCCTTCTTGCGAGCTGTAGAGTTCCTCAGAAACTCCCAGATTCTTTGCTGCTGCCTCTGGTTGCCTCCCCCCTCTGATTGGGAGGCATGTTCTCTGTTGTTATGTCTGTGATCAACCTGATTAACTTTGCATGTCACTAATCAAGCTGGTCGAATTCTTGGCAGAGCAGCACCTGAGCGCACCGTCCCTGAGCTATTTACCACATTCAGCTAGATGCTAATCCTGCAGAGTCCTTCACTCTCCACACCAGCTTTAAAGCATGCCGCTATTATGCTAAACTATATACTTTTGGGGATATGCTTTAAAGTTGTTGCCACAGTCAGGCAACTGTATTTTCTAAAGTTGCTGTCTGTCTAGGATTTGTGGGCAGATACATTAAAGAAGGCAGCTTCTATAATCCTGTGGACGAATAGACTACAAAGGTACAGCCCCTAGTGTACCTCAGTAGAGTATGAGCAATGTCCCCCAAAAATGGGTCATTTTTCATCCCTTCCTGTCTGAGCTGTCTGAAATCACCTTTCTGGCTCTGTAATTAATCAAAGGTAATTTTCGGGTTCGACGTGAAACCCTTATTTCTGTTTGTACAGCTGACGTCCAGCGCTGGACTCTCATTTTAAAGTGTCAGCTGCTACCCCCTGAAATTCCAACTCAATAGATTTTACACCGAAGTCGATTGTCGACCCCACATTTCAGTGTGCTGGTGCAATTTAAGGAAAACTGTGTAGCTGGATATCAGAGCTGACGGCAGGTATTTTTATCCAATGCTGCAACAGTTGCAACGTGCCTCTTTGGCTCAATCTTCTTTTCGTGCTAAGAACAAATGTGACTGAGGGTGTCACTTTTTCACCAGCTTTATAGACAAATGTTTTTGGGCTGTCATCGTTTTTTGGAACACTCTTGCCTGCAGAATTTATTGTGCTTCAGAGTTTCCCATACCTAGTGTGGAAGTGCACGTGTTGCGAGCTTGCTCCCCGGGCTGTAACATCACATGGAGACTAAACACATCTGTTTGGGAAAGGAGGGGCATTTTTCATAGAAAATAAGCAAAGAAAAGTGTTTCTGCAGAGTTCCCACACCTACGTGCAACACTGACAGGTGGGAGATGACACCGTGCATGAATTTATTACCGATTTGAATGCAGCCAGTGTCAGCGTTTTCTTTCTCTGTGTGTTTTTGTGTACGCTTGCTTCTTTTGCTTGAAAGAGGGGAAACATTTGATCCGCAACAATAGAGAGGCAATAGCCTCTTCAAATCAATGGACCTGACAAGTTGCTGAGGAACCACTTTTTTGTAAAAAAAAACCATCATAACAACGCTTCAGCTTAGAATGTCATGGTACTCTTAATTGGTCCTAGTAATTACCTGCTGTCATAACTATGATGTAAAATAATTTTACAAAAGAGATCTCATCATGTAAGATCAATATCATTCACGGAACAAACAAACCTTTGTTGATGTCTCTGTTGTTTTTTGATTGTTTGGTTGTTGTTGTTTTTCTTTGCAGAGCTTCCATACGGCTGGGAGAAAATCGATGACCCCATTTACGGTAGCTACTATGTCGAGTAAGTCTGGTGCATCTTTAATATGGAGCGGCTTGCTTTTGATTTTCATTGTGCCCCGCTGGTGCTGCGTTAATCATATTTATTGGGGGCAGTCCAGCAATCTATCCGAGAAGAGGTTGCTTCTCGTGTGCCTTATGGCTTAGAGGGAACTACATTAGGCTGTGTGTGTGTTTATCAATATTTCTATTACCCACATGTTTATACACTCATGGAGCACAAATCTACGAGTAGATTAACTCTGGGGCAAGTATTCTGTGTTTTCTTTCCCATGCACCGATGTGTTTCTCATTGTTACAGCTGCAATGGCTCCCCATTGAACTGCTTGTTCCCTCCCTGTTTAAATGTGTCATCTTTTTTTGTTTGTTTGTTTATTTTCCCTTCACTGTGGGGCAAAACTAGGAGTTTTATTTTTGGACCATTTTGCCGTAAAAAGTTTTAAAAAAGCCAAATAACACCTCTTATGATGCTCTCCCCTCTCCAGAAGCTATTCTTGTCTTGCCATGTCCTCATGCAAACGTCATAAAAGAAGTTAGCAGACCCTACCGTTATGTAACTATGTAAAAATATTGTAAAGCTGTTTCATAATTAGCACTTTGATACTAGAGTGTTCATTAAAAGATAAGGAGACTGGAGAAAGATGGAGTGTGTGTATGTGTGCCAGTGCAAAATTAGATACTTCCCTCACTCTTTGACTGAGGGAAGCATCTAATGATGACTAATTATTTCACACTGGCAAATTACACAATTCGTAGTCAATGACTATCTCCCTGTTACAAACTAAATTAAGGACATGGGATGTCGAAGGAAATTGCGGATGCACGTGCACCTCGCAGTCTGTGATTTACATAATCCTGGTCACAAACCCGACTGAATTATGGACGAAGATGAAAAAGTCCCGGAATCAATCGTTAGTTCTTTTTCACTCGGCAAACCCACTCTGCGGCTGTTACATAATCTGGGGACCAGCCATTTAATTAATCATCAGAGCAATATCTGCTGCAGTGCTAGGTCTATTAAGGCTGATCTATGAGAAAGGGAGGCTATGTTTGTGTGCAAAATCTGAAATCTCTTTCCCTCTGTGTTCGGTCTGTAATAGTCATATAAATAGAAGGACCCAGTTCGAGAACCCAGTCCTGGAGGCAAAGAGGAGACTCCAGCAGCAGCAGCAGATGCAAAGTCAGGGTCTGTCCTCACTGCCCCTTCCCACCATCTACAGAGGTAAGACCACCATGACGATCTCCTGACTTAGATTTGAATTGACATGAACATTTGAAGTGCCGTTTTAAAGGATTTCATGTGGACACCGACTCAGCAGTTAGAGCGCCTGCTTAAGAATTTTACAGCACTCATCTTCTTTTATTGTTTTGATCACACCTTTTCCACATCCTAAAATGAAAAATAACACGTTAAAATAATACATGAATATATAAGGACTCTAAAATTATACAATCGCTTCCTTAAGGACTCAGCAGAGTCCAGCGGCTGCCAGCCAGGTGCTCTTGACTCATTTATTAGTAAGTGGGAGCACTTGTGGGAAAAACAGACATTTTGGCAATGCCAAGGAGAAAAGAAACAAGTGATTATCTTAAAGAGCAATCACTGCTGCCCATCAATCTGTGGAGGTTTTTTAGGATAATTACTGAACGTTTATGGAGTCCATCATTCAGGAGGAGAGATTTTTACAGATTCAGGACAGTTGCCAGGGTTGCAAGTGTGGACATCCCCGGAAAGTTTACCCCAAGGTCGGAGCTACATTCCAGACTCCGCAGGCCTCGGTTAGCACGTTAAAGACACGCTCAAGACAGAGGAGGCCAAAGTGGAGATGCTCGATCAGAAAGCACAGCACTATGTAGCATGTCAGCTCACACAGCTCTCACCAGCTGTTAAACACGGGGCTGGAGGGCTGATGGTCGGGGCTTGTTTGGCCCGGGCACGAAGCTCAACCGAATCTGGTTCACCAAACAGGACAATGATCCAAACACAGCAGCGACTTTTACCTATAAGGAATTTAATAATAAATAAATGTACACCTTTGTCCGAAAGAGCATGTGAGTTTTAAAATGTGACTCGCTGCTTGTTTTAATGGCTGAATCACTCTTATCTGATTTCACTTCTCACTGACTACCAGTCCACAGCAGTGGGATGTATTGGAAGAAGGAAAAAAAAACACTGTCTGGACGGTGGAAGCGGAGGTTTGTTTCCGTAGTAACGTAGTAGAGCACCACTCTGAGACGAGAGCCAATCTCCGTGGTTACACTATGTGTACAGTCCAGTGAGGCTCTCTCTCCTTTCTCCCCAACCCTTTTTCTGCCTCCTCATTTTCCCCCTCTTTAAACTTTGATGCCAGTGGAGGATGCCAGCCCCTGTGCCACCCTCCCCAGACCCCCCCGCGGCCAGGCTGGCCCCGTGCCCGAGCGCTGCCGCAGCCTCGGAGACCTCTCCCGTTCACCGGCTCTCGGACGCAGGGCTGCCGCGTATGCCACGTCCTCGTCCGCCGATGTCTCCCCACTCCGGCATGTTCTTACCCGGCGGATGAACATGTGCCCCCATCACCAGCCGTATCAGCAGCCACTTCACACCACCGCCTGCACTGTGGTGCTAGAGCAGCCTGTCTGTAGCCCCTATTTCCTGTGGCACTTTGTCAGTAAGTAGGCCAAAAAAGAAGCAAAGGGGGCTGATTGTCGTCTTCATGGCTGCCTGCGCTCGTGACTTACTGTAAGCATGCAAATTCGCAAGCAAGCTTTTCCCCTGAGGCAGTTTAGGGATTTGTGCAATGAATGAGCACTATGACTCGTCTTATCTGCTGGCACAAGCAAGCAAAGAGGGTGATCACCCTGTCTAAAGTTGGACCAGCTACAAAAGGCAAAGGATATCACTTAGTATGTTAGCCATGACTCCTTCCAGAGGTGAAAAGATAAGAGACTTGCTTCATTGTGACTAAGATTTTTGGCTGAGATCCTGTCATTACTACTCAAGGCGCCCCTCCTTTAAAAAAATTCCCATCTCTTCCTTCCCCTGAAATCTCCCAGTTCTTCCCTAACCCCAACACCTCTAAGCATCTTCTCTTGGAACTGATCCCCAACTGAGAGCATGTTATTTGCTGATTTGTGCTGCTTAGGAGTTTGACTGAGGAACTGGATCACTGTTGCTATCTGCACCCCCTTTGCCCCTTCGCCTCTCAGCTTTGGAGGAGAGAGAGCTAGACGGTTGTCTCGTATGTTTGAGTGTGTGAGGATGGATTTTGCATTCGTGCCTGGCACGGGAGCCAGAGCTACTGAGCCACACCTGCGTCTGTCCGCGCCACAGCCCCACCTGTGTCCGAGTCTGCTGTGTTGCCGTCGAGATCATGCCCTGTCAGTTTCCCTGTGGCTACACCCTTATCTAAATGGATAAGCTTTCCCCCGTGCCCCAGCTTGTTAGCATTACCCCGCACAAGCTTTAATCAATCCAGTCATCTAATGATTTCAAAAACTGTTTCAAAGCCTCTTAGGAACTGTATTTGCATTTTCTAATTTATTTTATGTGTGTCTGTGTGTGTGTGTGCATGTGTGTTTGTGTGTGTGTGCGGATGCGCGTGCGTGTGTGTGTATGTGTGTGTGTGTATTTTGTAGAAAAGCCGCTATTCACGCGGGACCCCACTCAGCTTAAAGGCAGTTTCTTGTCCACATCCCTCCAAAAGAGCAACATGGGCTTCGGCTTCACTATCATTGGAGGAGATGAGCCAGATGAATTTCTCCAGGTCAAGAGCGTTATTCCTGACGGGCCGGCTGCAGCTGATGGAAAGATGGCCACAGGTAAGCCCGCAGGCATGGCTGACACCAGCCGTGACACATGGCTGTTCACACACAAAAAAAAAAAAAACTGAGTCAACCTCACAATCACACCACAGAACACACAGCAAATGTCTTTATCTCATCAGAGGATGCTCAGACAGATACTTAGACAAAGGAAGGTAGGAACAAGAACGTACTGCCTCCATATGTTACAGCTCTACAAAGACGTATGCCAATATTTTCAGCTGTTAAGCGTATGGGCATCAGACTATTATATGCACTCCACCTTTTGCATAATGATGTAATGATGTTTTAGTCTTGTGGGAAGTAGAAACACCATTTTTAGCTCCACCTCATGACAGGGGGTATCTTAAAAACTGAAAACATTCATTATCAGCTATTAGTAAGAATGTGTAACTGGGGGTCCAGGCAAAAAACAAAAACATATTTGATTTAAAATCTCCATGTTTATATTCGTAAATCTATGGTATCCCTTCATATTTCAATCCAAAAATGTCATGTCTTTTGGAGGGACCAAATAGATGCCGATGTGCCTCCCCACTCAAACTTGCTCCCAAACACTGATCCTTAGCATGTTCTGTTTGCAGGTGCTACTTGGTCGCATTGCATTGTGTGTGCTACATTTGTGGATATATGCACATGTCAGGGGCCATATGTAAAGTTTTGCTCCTCCATTAATCATGCCGTGGACCCTATGAGCCCCGTAACCCACCTGGGGAAGGGAACTGCAGCACGTACTCAGACACACACAAAAAATGAAAACATCTGTATTAAAGATCAGGGGGAAAGGAGTAGCTGGGCATGTGGTGATGTGTCTGTATACAGTGGAGCGGATACAGAAACTAAAGAGATCTTTAATCACAAATAATGAAAAGAAAGCTAATCAGAGGGCGACTTCTGTAGCAATATTTATGAAGAGTTGTCTGACATACTTCTGCAGATTTATTTCACATTTGGAGCATAATTGTCTTCTTTTTTTTCCTCTTTTTCTCTTTCACAAATGTGTTGGCGCATTAGCCCAAAATAGATTCCCTGGTGACTAATAAAGCTTGTCCTGACAATTCTGCGTATGAGGCATTTTGGTTTATGTCTTCTCATTCCGTCCTCCCGTTTTATTTTAGAGCCCTCTCTCTTGTGTTATGTATTCTGTCCCCTGAAATAACTAACAACTCCCTCCTCGACAATCCCACCACTTCCTCCTTTCAGCTCATCTCCATTTCTGTCTCAGCAGCCACGCTCCATCCCCCCACGTTGCCTCATCAGACTTTGTGTCCTACTTTTGCTGTAACAGACCTCGCACGATCGCTGGAGCTCAGCTCGGAGAGCACAGTGGAAACCCACACCAGCGGGAGTGTGAAATTCCTAATTTCAGATAAATACTTTACCTACTTTCTTTTGGCTGACCCATCTTGGGCTTTTTTTTTTCTTTTTTCTTGTCTTTACTGTGTCAGTGCACTAAGAAAAATGTGTGTTTGGATGTTTTCCTTTTTGAATATCAGAATATACCTGCAAGAAAATCTAGAAGTGTGTCAAATTTGGTCTCGTATTTTCCTGTTTGTGTAGCACAAAAAGCAAACAGAGCAATGAGTCGCATTGGCTTGGAGATTAGCAGCTTAGTTTGACGGCTACAGGCAGTGTTTAATGTGAAATTAAAAGGTCTGTTAGTACAGTGTGCTTAAGACTGTGGAGTCTGACTGCGGTAACACTCGTTCGGCGCCGGGGGGATTTTCTCCTGAACTCCATCCATGAACCACAGTGTCTGTTCTGTTTGGATAAGACGGGATTTCTCTCTGGTTTTTTGTCATAAGTTTTGACACATTCTTCTCCAAAAGCAAAAAAAAAGTGTTTTTTGAAAGGTTGAGCTGCTCAGTATCAACTTTTTTGATTGATAAAGATCCTGTTTTATATAAAGTTCTATTTCATCCCCAGGATGAAATGTGTTATTTGAGGTATTTTCATTGCTGGTAAATGGCATGTTGGATACCAAAGCAGCTCAAATGCTTGAATGCAGCTTAACAGTGAAGCTACAAGTCTGTGGATCTTAGTCAGATGGATGGTGCACAACCTCCTCTGAAATATGTTTGGTGTTTTGTCCATGTTGCTTGAAGTCGTCCAACACGTTGTTCCCTGAATGGGTACGGCAGCCATTGGGTTAGGAATTGTTCATGGAAAGACTGCATGAATGTACTGAAACCCCCCGATGAAAAAATGGACCTGTGGATGTGAAAATCCCCAGCACAGTTCCAACTTAGGGTTGTAGGAATGTTTTTAGCTGACCCGTAGAAACGGAAGCTGAGACCATATAAAACCACTGTGCTGGGAGACAGCCGGCGCCCCGCTGCGAGTCAGAGCTGTGTGTTATTACGGCCTCATCTTCTCAGCGGGGCCGCAGAGACCTCTTGTTAAAAGAGTCCTGCGCTAACAATTAGATTGAGATGGAAACGTCAAAAGGAATATGCAGGAGCGGGACGATGAAGAATGGCTTGGCCGGCATCGTGGGCCTCGGTCCCAGTGTGGAATTACAACAGGTCTGCAGCAGGTGGGACGGATGAGAGCTGTTTGATGGCCATGACTGTGTTTTTTGGCCTTGTCGCCTTTGTTAATACATTTGCTTCTCTTTTTATTTTTCCACTTTATCCACACCTGTCCTGGGCACTAAGTGTGTTACTATTTATTCAATTTGTCCAGATTTTTCCTTGCATCTGTCTCGGTATCCTAAAGTGGGTATCCTAAAATGTTATGACTTTTTACATCAATCTAATTTACAATGTTCACAGATCTGAAATACAAAGTCTGTCAAGCTTTTTACCCGCCAAAAAACTGTAATTTATCACGAGCAGGAAAACAACTGCTCATGAATGTTTAAAGTGTGATGCGGAATCAGAAAAAGTTGACTGTTTATAGAATTTTTCCACCTCTGTGAGCACTGATATGAATCATACCTCCGCTCGTTCACATGAAAGATGCGGTGCTCCAGAGGGAGATGTAACACATGCACGCCGGACCACGTGCTTGCGTGCCAGATCAAACGTTTACCCGTCTGTTGGTGTTCCGCATTCCTCCTCATTTCCCATCAGCTCGAAAATAATGAGAATCATGGGCACAACGGGTGCGCTGTGAGGTCACAGACCGTCATTTGTTTTCTGCCAGTGAGCTCAACTATTGATCCTGACACCAATGCTCAAGGCAAATGTCGGCCCTGTTTACCCGGATTAATTAAAAACTCCCTCACGTCTCTTTGCCTCAAGGTGTGTGCTCGCTCTGTCAATACGGGGAGAGCGTTAAAGCTCGGAAATCATTTGTCTGTGGCACAGTTTACAATGAGAGGGAACAGATTATATCATAATTTACGTTTACGCTGAGTAGTGTTACTCGGTGGGATCAACTGTAAGGCGGCAGTTAATTCACGGATTTAGATTTGATTATGTCATTTTTCTAGAAAACAGCTTTAAGTGCCAGTGACATCATTTGATTGGTGGAGTTTAGGGAAGCAAACACCTCTTGCTGTTTATTAATCAGCGGGGATTTATCATTTTTCTTGCCTTCTGCTTCCAAAAGCAGCACACAGTCACACTGCGTTGCTGCTTTGACTTAAAAACGACTCAAATCAAACTAGCTAATGCTGTTTGTGGCCTGCTGAGGTCGAGATATCAAGTTTCATTCGACAATTATATGTGCAGTATCAGTCATCAAGGGAGGTTCGAATTTATCTGGTGTCTCCTACTCCAAACAGATCTGACTTTGATTTGTTGGTCAGTTCACAAAGCTGCTGTGTGCTCTGTTCTACTCAGTGACCACTTTGTTTTAGTTCATTGTTACTTCTCTTTAGTTGCTCTTTTTGATCGATTGTCTTCACTCATTCCTCATTAGCCTCCAGTTTAACCTATTTCCATGTGCGTTCATTCCTTTTCTTTAACTTTGCTTCATTTCGACCTTTCGGATTTCCTGCCTCTTTTAATGAAATTCCTTTTGTGCACTAAGCTGAAATAAAAGTCCCCTTTTGTTTCGCTCACTCTCACCGTGTCCTCCAAGGGCAGCCAGAGGCTAAGCAATAAAGAATTTCCCCAAACCCTCGGCTATAGAGGGGCTTTCAAAGGCTGCAGATGTTTTAAAAGCTCGCCTCAGACCTGCGTGCGCCCTTACTTGGCTAACCAGAAACAGTCTTGGGCTGGAGAATTGCTCGCTGTTAAATGCTGCTCAAAAGAAAACAAAAACAAACACAAGCAGTTAACTCCTATTTTACGAATAATTTACTGGATGGAATAAATAAGGAAATGCATTTAGTGAGCATATGATGTAGTGGGCCGTTGGATTTATGGTCCTTGAAACAGATTTCAAAGAGAAATTCATGCTTCTTGAACAGGGTCTGGGTTTTTAAGCTGCTAATTAAGTTAATGACAGTTCACTTTGTGCTTTTTGGACCATATCTGACGCTTGTCTTTCTTCTCCCGATTTGCTCTGTAGGGGATGTCATCGTCTACATTAATGACGTCTGCGTCTTGGGCACCACGCACGCCGATGTGGTCAAACTCTTCCAGTCGGTGCCCATCGGTCAGAGCGTGACCCTGGTGCTGTGCCGCGGCTACCCTCTGCCCTATGACCCCGAGGACGCCGCCAACGCCAACAACACCACCACCACCATCATCTCCCCGCTGGGCATCATGGAGCAGCGGCCCATCATGGTGAACGGCAGGACGGGCTACGACAACTACCTGGACTACCTGACCCGCACGGCGCGATTCGTGGCCGAGCCGGGCCAGGAGCAGGCCGCCGCCCAGCAGCTGCTGGCGGCCGCCCACCCGGGGGACACCCACCTGGACGGCTCGCTCCCGGCCACCACCGGCACCACGCCGCCCGACAGCGTCTCCATGGCCTCGTCGGGCGCCACCCAGGGGGAGCTGCTGACCCTGACCATGGTGAAGGGCGCCGACGGCTTCGGCTTCACCATCGCCGACAGCGCGGCCGGCCAGCGGGTCAAGCAGGTCCTGGAGCCGCAGGGCTGCCCGGGCCTGTGCGAGAGCGACCTGATCGTGGAGATCAACAAGCAGCCCGTGCAGGGGTTCACGCACGCGCAGGTGGTGGAGCTGCTCAAGGAGTGCGCGGTGGGAGCCGAGACTAGCCTGGTGGTCCAGAGAGGAGGAGCAGGTAAGATTCCGGGCCCCGCCCGGCTGGACCCAGCCCGGCCAGCTGGACGGCGGCACTCGGTTTTTTCGCTGCGTCCTTGTCTCTATACCTGTCCGTGTCTTCCTCTCTGCCGGAGGAAGCCGAGTTTGTCTGTGTGGTTCAGTCTGCAAAAAGCCATCATTCAGCCCCGCGCCGAGCAGCAATGGCCGCCGGGCGCTCGCCTCCCCTCCAGTGTCCTCTCTAGTCTCCTTGCTTTTGTGTTCCTGGGCTCAGCTTCCCTTAACCACACTGGAGTAGAAGCCACTCTGCTGACAGAGGCTTACTCCTCAGCAGTTCAGACTCAAGCGTGCGCTTTTAAGTCACTTTAGCTGCTTTTTGTTTGTCATGTCTTGGCTTCACACGGATGAAGAATTCTGCTCTCTTGCGCGAGACCCTGACCATAACCTCCCAAATCAAAACTCCGGTTGACGGCTCTAAAGTGCTTTTAAGCGTGCGTTCGGCCAGCTGACAGTCGTAATTATGTGTGCTGCACTCTGCCTTGAGTCGTCCACAAGGCTGTGATTTACAGAATCCACCTGCAGTGTGTCGACAGGACATCCTGAGGCGTGCGTGTACCGGTGCCCGCCGCGGTGCGAAACTTTTAGACGGCTTTCGTGTAATGCCAGTGTGTTTGGCACTCAAAGGAAGAAAAGGGACCGAAAAGCGAACAACATCCTCTGCCCTAAGTGCATGTATGACTCACTGGCTTCGTCGGAAAAGGGTCTCTGTGGAAGAGTGCCTGTCAACCGGCCATTCTGAAGGGGAGGAAAAAGGCGAGGAGGCTGAGGTGTACCAGCTGATTCCAGGACTGGACTGGAAATCGCCGAGAAAAGCACGAGATCCGTTTAAGCAGGGTGGGATCTTGACAAAAACACTGAACAAACGTGCCGAAACGACCGTAGGACCATTCCTGAGAACTGCTTGAAGAAATGAGGAAGGACAAAGCTATTCTGAGAGGGCCCAGACGTTGTTAAAGAATACAGGGGGCCTTACTGACTTGACTTTCTTTGTTTTTGGACTTGATAGAGCGTATTTCCATTCACTTTTGAGCGTTCCAGGAAACGATTCCCCACTATTCCCCGATTTTCGTTTGTTGAAAGGAATGGTGTATTTTTCAAGGCTTTTTTACCTGGTGCCCTATGCTCGCTAAATGCCAGCTGTGGTCTGTTTACAACCGAAAATTGCCTTCTCATAGAATTCTCAGAGTGCATCTGTCAGCAGTGAGACAGCCAAGCTGACAAGCCCCGATTAGACTGTGTTAGATGATCAACAGTTGCTCTCCGTCACCCGGGCAAAGAGTAAACATCTGCGGGTTTTTGCTCATAAATGACTCCTCCCTGTGACGTGACCTGTTTCATATTGGTCCTGACATCCTCTGGATGATGACTTGCACGCTTAAGCTCTCTCCCACGTGTGAGCTGTGAGCAAAGCAGCCGACACGCTTGTTTCGGTGTGTAATGTCGCATGCCGATCCCAATGCCAGCTGCGCGGGTGCCCCAGACACCAGAGACTCGCCCACAAAGGTCAGCGGCATCCTCTGAATGCATTGACCATTGGCCATCAATTTCTTCATTAGGGTGGCCCATTTCTCTGTTGGTGGGCAGGAGCAGGAAAAAAGAAGAAGAAGGGATCTTATTTTCCATCTCATAAATAACGCCATAGCCATCTGAAAAATCTCATTTCCCATATACAAACAAAAAAAACACATCTTCTGCTATTTGTCGGTAAAGTGGCCCCTCCATCTGTCAGCGTTTAACTGGTGGAGCAGCTATTGCCTGCCTGTTGGCCTGTAGAGGCAAAAACGACCTTATTTACACGCCGTTCTTGCAGGCTTATTCCAGATCTTGATATGGTTTAACGTCGGTGGCTAAATCACATCTGTTCCTGTTGATTTTCTTTGATATAAAGAGCTGAGAGTCCCATTGATTGGACAAAAGACTTCCTCTCACTGAAGCCAAACTTCAGGTGGCATGTGTTTGTTTTTCAAATGAATAAATGTAAGAAAAGGTGCCAAAAACCTTCCGATAAGGTGGGCGGGGTTTTAGATGCCGTGGGTCTCCAAAGAGTGTTTCGGGGATTTAACCATGAAAGCACTTTAAGCTCATTAAGATCAAAGACGTCAGACCCCTCGGGGAGAGAAAGATCACAATGAGCGCTCTCTGATTTCTGAATTTTGAACTCTTTACATTGTGCTGGAGATAAACCGGGAGAAATCGGGCTAAGATGAAACCACGCACCGATGTTTTTGATGTGGCAAAGCTAATGATTTTGTTATCTCTGCTCAAGTCTTGCGATTCTGTTGACTTTACCCATTTCACTTTCACTGCTGGATGCTCGCAGAAATTGTGTTTGTAGCAGGCAAATGCAGTCATAAAGCTTTAACTGATCCTAAAAAGGACAAGACAGGGGGTCACCTGTTTGCCAGATTATTAACATTTTAGTATTAGTGTGTCATACGTTGCCAAGATGCAAGTTTAAAAAAAAAATTAACAGGAGAAGGGGTTATAAGAAACACTGGTGAGTTTTTTTACTTCTAAACTTGAGCGAGTTGTAGTAAATCAGGCACTAAGGGATAAGAATTTGCTGTCTATTGAAATCTTTGTTAATGCCTATTGATAGTCTTTCTGCTTCTGGATTGGACTCCCGCTATCCTGACATATTAGCTGATGTTTAATTGCCCCACAAATGATTGTGGTTAATGATTTTTCATTTTCAGCTCATTTTATGCCACATTTGGTTTTAGAATAGCTGTATTACTGCTGTATTTTTGCTTTAAAAACAAATGACCCCCTCCCAAGCTATCAGCTTTTCCTTTTTTAAATTTGGCTTAAACCCAGGGGATCACATTCACATGATGGAATATTTGAAGTTTTAAGATGTTATTAAACTGGAAAATAGTGAGGCAAATATTACATTTCTCTGAGTTCCATCCAGCTTGTTTTGCCCTGGTGGAAGAATTCCGGAGATGATTCTATTACGCTAAATGATCATTTCAAACAAACACAATCAGGCAAGAAATGTAACACGCTTGATTATATATTGCTTAATGAGCCCAAAAATGACATTTGTGCATCCGTCTTTATGTCACAGAGGTTAGTGTGTTTTTTCTAGTGATGGTGCCTCTAAACGGAAATGTCTATTTACTGAAGTAAATATTGATCAAGCCAATCTAATAATTTAGGGTAATAACTTTGTCTTGTTATTATCATATTAAGACAAACTGCTCTCATTGCTTGTAAGGATTAAAATGGTTCAATGTGATTGAATTTGGACAAGGAACGTTTTCTGTTTCTGAACAATGTTTTCAAGAGCACAGTCAGTGCAGTGGCTGTTGCTGCGTGTTTTATACTTTAATCCTTTAAAAGTAAACTGAAAAGGAACCAGCTGCTGACTGATGTCTGCCACCAAACTGAGATGTCTTTCAATCTCTGGCCACCATCGGCAAATATTGGCCAGTTCAAAGGCAGGCGCATGGCTCAGTCCAGTCAGAAGCGAGGCGCTGAATAAACCGACAGCGTACTTTTACATAACAGAAACCTTTTTTTTTTATTTTTTATGAACCTCCCTTTGATCCCACTGACGGAGCCCACCGCCTCTTTACATCCAGACAGTGGAAGGTTTCCAGCCCCCCAAAAAATACAGGGGATATTTTATAGGGCAGTTGCTATGACAACGCTTCTCCTGAAGCCCATCACCAGAAATCGTAAGTGACCGGTGAGACGAGGGGTTCGCAGACTGAGTTTCATGAATAATTACCGGACTCTCCCGTACGCCCACGCCGCACATCTCGTTTGATCTGCAGGTCTTCAGCGATACGCGCCCAATTCAGAGAGACACCGGAGAAGATCGAGGAAAGTGACTCGCTGGAGTAGGAACTACAACGTAGAGCGGAAAAGTCTGACAGCAGAGTGAGAATTTCAGAAAAACAAAGCCCATAAAAAAACAGCAGCCGGCGTGCTACAGTCTGCTCAACAGGGCACTTCATGTCGGTGAAGTTGGTGTTGTCATGGACACAATGAAGAGCTTCAGAGTCTAGCAGGCACTTATTTGGACATGGGGCTTTTGCAAATCACCAATCTTGGCAGCAATCAGTTCTAATCGACCAAAAAAAAGACAGTAGTGGAGAAAAGTGTCTCTCCGAAGTAAACTTTACTCTGCTCTTTGTGGGCCGCAGCACTGGGTTGAGCTCACAACTCTATTTGTCTCCCGTGCTTTTCTAAACAGAGTAGACCCAAACATAATGAAGGATATTTTACTCCACTTTTTGTGCTTAAGGGAGAATTTTCGTCGCTGTGATGTTGCTAGGAAACTAGCAGAGACGTCAGAAAAATTCCGGCGCAGCAGCACCCGTAAACAGCTCATCGATTTTGTGCTTCAAATCTTGAATAATATGTCAATTACGCAGTTTTAAGTTGCTAGTAGAAGTCTGTCATCTTCTGAGAGGGAAAGTCGTCGTCTGCATGACTCAGCTGGGTGAGAACAGCGTGCCATCACCGGTGGAAGAGTCCCGCTAAAAGCTCATTTTTAAGAGAAATGGAAAGATAACAGTTGTGAATGGCTGGAATCAGTTTAGGCTTTAGTTAAAGAGTACGTTGAATCTTCAGAGAAAAGTGTGGCAAACAACGCGGCAGTAGCCCTGAGGACACCTTTGGCTTTATCAGTAATACTTAAAACAGGGAGAGATTTTGTATCCTGAATTACTAACGCTTAATGTTGCCACCTTTCGTCCCCTGTTCAACCTGTCGGAAATGCTGTTTTCTTTTTAGGTGTAAGGATGTAGGTGTAAAGATGTGGATCCGTTTTACTTTGCTATTTCCTTTGTGTTTTGTTTTTTTTTCGTTTAGAAAGCGACCTCCAAACTGGGGATTTTTTAGGCTTTTTAAATTCCTCAGAGCCACGTTTATGTCTCACATGAACTGTAAATTCCTCGGCAAAAAGAAACCATTGACTGTACAGTCACTGTTTGTGAGGAACATGCAGGTTATGTAAAAAATTTTCTTTTTTTTGTGGTCTTTTTCGTCATTGTGCTCCCTCTAACCAGGTCTTTGATTTTTTTTTTTAAACCCAAAGAAATGATGAAACCAGAGAAACGGTGCCGGTGACAGGAGGCGTCGCAGAGTGAAACGGTAGTTGAACTTTTCTCTCAGATCAGCAGGATGTTTAGAACCTCCTTCACACTCCTCCCTCCCTCCCCCTGACAGTGTTTACTGCATATTAAAAGGCTCCTGCGAAATCCAAAACTCAGACGTGCACGTTCAAATAAAGAAAATCGAAAAAGGGGTTCAATATTTAAAGGCTCACTGATCAACAGTGCGCTGTCCATAAACGAGGCTCTTTCCCATCAGACATTCCAGTCAATTAAGCCTCAATACCTCGATGAAGATCAAGCTCAGCTTATAATTATTATATTCAGCCATCCCCTAAATTTTACTGTGACTCCTGAGCTGTTATTGTCAAATGAATGGGAACTCTTTCTCTAATTCCTAGTAATTATCATGGTTGTGTTTGTGTGTGAGTGTGTGTGCTCGGCAGAATGGCTCATTAGAGGCTACCTGAACCATTAACAGTCTGCTTCGGTGTTGCGGCAGCAGCAGAGACGCAGAGCTACAATTAGCAGAAGGGACTTTCAACTCTTTCCCTTCTACGCTCGGCCATTTAGATTCCACCAATACACTCCTTTATTCCTCACAGACGCCTGCCCACACACTCGCACACTGAGCCACACGCTTTGACTCGCTTAGGGTGGTGTGCACACCTACACTCCAGCCAGGCACAAACACTTTCCTCACGTCTCGAGGCACTGCGCCATAATCCCTGCTTTCCTGTGTCGCCGTGGGTAAGTTCTACATCATGAATCAGTCGTCTGGTGTGAACCTCTCACCTGATATAACCAGAGGCTGCTTAGAAACTATGCAGACCTCGGGTGAAGGTCTTCTTTACAGGAAAAACAAAAACAAAAGGAGGGTTTGATTCACTGAGCCTCCTCCAGCCTCTGAGGGAATCAGAGTGTAACTAGACAGTGATTCATTGTCTGTGTGTGTGTTCATGATGGTTGGACACAAAAGAGAAGACAGAGTGGGGAAAGAAGGAGCCAGAGAGTGATTGGTTTGGCCGACTGCCAGCAGATCAGAGTGTCAGCCGTGTTCACTGTTAAAGATCTCTCCCCACAAGTTTTAAAACTGAGGAGGTGCCCACCGACAATCAATATCCACTCCTGTTTTCCCAATGAAGACAACCCGGGGTTTTGTTGCATATAAAGCAAGATGCTGCTATCATAGAAGTATATCAGCTTAAAGTAAATGGTGTGTGGCTTTACTACCATCAAAATAAGATCACAAAGATAAAAGTTGTGCTTGTTGTCTCCTCCCTACATGTAGAATTACCACCCTTAGTCCCTCATTTAAAAAGTCAGCCTCTCCTATTTGGCTTCTATTGGTATGAAGTGATTATCCAGTGATTGCATGAGGGTTATTGGATAACTTTCATATCCTCCATATTCAAGCATGCATCCTTAACATGGTTTGTTTCTGCACTCTGACGCTGCCGCGCTTATTTTTAGAGAAAGATTTACCATCACGCAAGCGGGACGGAATCGGTTTCGCCAGAGTTGTCAAGTCAAGCTTCCACATTTCGGCGGGGAGATGGATACGTCTTTCCCCGGGCAGCCTCTGTTTTCCCACACGCCGTTGTCGGTTTTTAGCGTCCCCGTTGGCATCATCAAAATGCCTCCCATTGTACGTCTTTGTTGTTTAACCACTTTCCGTTGCTGCTGGTGTTTTTAAAAGATCCTTCTTCTGCAAGCACAAAGAGTCCCTGTTCAAATTTCGTCATCTGGTTTCACACACCGGTGCTGGGGCGGCTATATGTGGAGCAGCTGTTCTTGCCTCCTCAAAGCATCACGACCATGTTGCTGTGGTTTTAGTGCTTTTAGACATCTTACCGTTAGGTTTCGAGCAGCTCTCCCAGAACACACATTCACAATGGGGACCTAACCCATTACAACCCTTGCTCCAGCTACATTTTGTACATTAAGAGCTCGTGTGCCGGGATTGAAGAGTCAGGTAATGTCAAAGTGCTACATGGTCTCCAGCCACGACCCCCAGTAATAGAGTTTAAATGGATAAACGAAGGGTAAAATGGGATTGGCCTTTTCATTTTGTGTTGTTTAGTGTGTTTTTCTAGAGAAACCTATTCTGATACCAGCAAACATCTATCAGAGTCACCATGCATGCCCCTTAGAATTTATTCATTGTTTTAGGACCACTGATTCAGAAATTTGAAGCAATTCGGCAGAAATAGTTTTCTGTTCAAATCTGTGTTTTTGTCCTTTGTTAATCCCACAAAATAAAGCACAACTTTGTGTTTTGTTTTTGTTGCCCAAGCCAAGCCAGTATAGATGTGAGAGATGAAATAAATGTACTGTATATATGCTCATTCATAACAGTAGGAAAAAACTGAGTTGTTCCAAAAACCAGTTTAATGGGAAGCTTGTGTGCATTGGGAGACTGTGACACTGTTAGGAGGGCACGACCCCTGTTAGCTCAGAACTTGAGTGCAAGTTGGACTCCGCAGGGTTCCTGTAGCTCTCGGCGCTCGAGCTGACAGATCTGATTAGCATTTGGGCTGAGAGCTTTCAGCACCGTGGACAGCTCATTCCACTCTGACTTCTCAACTTACAGCCACAGGGCTCCCTGACACATACATCCAACAAAATGTCTGCTCTGCCTGAGTGAACAGTGACTCTACCCCGTGGATCACCTCAGTTAGAGAAGCCCCTCTCCTCTGTCTGCCCCTACCCTCCCCACACCCCCACACCCCACACACACACACACACACACACACACACACATACATACAGAGGACTCCATTATTATTGTTCATGGCGTCCTTCACACTGACTCAGATGTAGGTATTCTGGAAAGCTTTTTATTGATTGACCTCCTTTGGGGGGAGAAGCAGAAATCTCTCCATCTGTTATGGTCCTCATTTATTCTTGTTTTGAGCTGATAAGGTATTCCTGAGGGTGTTAAAAGAAAAATTGGTATCGAGCTTTCTCTAAGCTTCTCTAACTGTCTTGTGAGGGTTTTTTTAAAAATGTATTTTTAGTTTGTTCCGACAAAGAAAAGGTGAAAACTTTTTTTGGTTTCAGTGTTGTCACCGCTTGGCTGTGGGCGCAGTGAGGCAAATGTTTCTACATGTGATTAGAGTCTGGCCGGGCCAAAACTGCCGGAGCAGGCACATAATTCAAGCTGTTACCCCCGTAATTTGATTCCTCCATTTGCATATGTGTGTTGCTTCCCAAAAGGGGAGAAGAGAGTGGCAGTATTTAAACCCCCCCCAAAAAAAGTTGGAGCTTTCACCTTTTTTGCACGCTTCTGTGACTGTGACTGGAAGAGATAGTGCTCCATAACATTGTGTGCGCAGTAAGGAGAAATCCAAGTTGGCTGCTGTGCTGTTTAAAGATTGCTCTCTAGCATTGCTCCAGATAGAGTTCTGCTCGTTGTGCTTGGAACAATGCTGTAAACGGCAGAAATGTGCCCAATGCATTCTGAAAGGTCATCACAAGATGGATTGGAATGAGAGAGGAGGCGGTGTGCCCTTTACCTTGCTGGGCTGTATTACAAACTGAACCCACTTAACTGAAAGTCAGAGCATTCACGTAGTGCCATTTCCTTTTCGGGGTCCCTGACACATCAGTGATTGATTCATAAATGTTCTTTTAGGAAGCGTGGCGCAAGTGCGTACTGAGGTCTGAACCGTGTGTTGGGGATTATTGTAGTGAGTTGAACGTAAGTGTAAGGTCAGCCCTCCATCACAGGAAAATCGACACAAAGGGTCCCGTGTAGAGACGTTGTACAATATCACTGTAGTACAAGCACAAGAAAACAAAAAAAATGTATCATATAAAACACAAGAAAACAGAGGATACAAAAAGAAACCAAAATTGAAAAGAAAAGCAGAAGAGTGGAGCGTATGGTTTAGAAAGCACAACAGAAAGGTGAAAACAACATCTGACAAATCTTTTAATTTGTCATTAGTGCTTCATAGTTTTGTTCAATTTTCTGTTTCATGTTTGTCTTATGTGAGATGTCTTCTGTGTAGTTGTGTTATATTTTGTTCTTCCTTGTTTTCTTATGGTTTAATTGGTTGTTTTTTAATTTCCCCCCCAAAAAAATTCAGATATATTTCATGTTTCTATGTTGAATTTTTCCATTTCATTATCATACTCTCTGAGACTCTGTTGTCTGGTTGGTTACATAATGCATTTATATATAATGCATGTGAATATTTATTTATGTATTCTCATGTTTGCTTTTCATTTCTGTTGCTGTCATTGATATTTTGGTGTTTTTATTGTTGTGTTATCTTCAGGTTCACGGAGCATTTTCACTCCTTCTGGTCTGAAACTCCTGCCTGGCTAGGTCAACAGTTTGAGGACACATTCCTCATGCAAAAAGCCTTAAGCCATAAATCTCCTTTGGATGCTGCAGTTCATTCTAACTGTTCAAACAATGATATTTTCAACAGCTGTTTTCGACCCCAAAAAACATAGTTCTCGTACATTTTTAGTTCTTAGACTGCTCAAATTTAAAAAAAAAAATGTTCATGTCCGGGGGAACAAATAATAGAGGTTTTTACTTGTTTTTCTCATGGCCCACGGTTTTATTGGTCAAATCAGGATTTTAATTAAATTCATCTTATATCAGATCCATAGTTCTTCAGGATTCTCTGTTCAAGGTCTTCTGCTGCATTCACGGTGTGTCAGTTGTTCATTTATATTCATTTGTTATCTTCTGCTTTGTGCTTTCATGCTTTTTTCATGTATCTTTCTTTGTGCTTTCCACCATTCAAAAGCAACTTTGATGACAATCTTCATTTTTTATTGATTCATAATTTAGAGCTTTTCTTTGTTTTGTTCTTTTTTAATTGAACTTTCTTTTGCAAATTTCTTTTTTCACTTTTTCAGCCTAAAGCATTTTTTTGTTCTCTCAACATTACAGGTCACTATTCACCCTGGAAGACCCCAAAACAGGTAACATTCAACAGCCTAAAAAAAAAGAAGAAAACAGGATTATCTTCTTTTTCATTTTTTAATCATTGGTTTGAGTAAATCTTTGCTTTGGTTCCAGCAGCTGCTTTGTGCATGCTGTGTGTGACTCTTCATTTTAAAAACATCTAAAGCTCTGGCCTCTCCTCTCTCATACTAACTCAACTGATGACTCCTTTTAGCTTTTGATGTTTAAACTTTTGCATTGTTGCGAGAGTGCAAAAAGTCCAAGCGGCCCCTTAGTAGCATCACTGAACGTTGCTCCTGCAGGTCAGTCCCGATTCAGAGCCTGACTCTGTTCCATGAGGGGATTCGCATTATGCTAATATGCCACGGCTCTAGTGCTTCCATCCACGCACAATCGGATCGTTTGGCATGGCCCAGATTTAATCTTTTATTTTCAATCCTCAACATTCGCTAATTCTGTATCTCCCTCTGCACTTTCGTGACCTTTTTTGCGCATCGGTTCTAAATCCCCTGGTGTGGTGTCTCTGCCGCCTTGCCTTCAGCTCGTTCTCCTGCTTCCATCGTCCCTAGTCAGAAATTTTCATGGTGTCATTCGCTGCGCCTGGGCCTTCAAACAATGCGATACACCAAACGCCCTCTTAGATCAGATACACTTTGGCTTTATATGCATTTGTCACGCTCATATGCCTTCACACGAGTGTTTCAACGCATCCCTCTTTGTTTCACTCAGTGCGGCTGTGTGTGTAATCCATTTCATGCCTGGGCATCCTCCTAGTGCTGCTCTGACCAGTCCCTGACCCCAGCTCACGTCGTCTCTATTACAGATTCTGACTAACAACTGAGGAAGCCTCAACTTTGTAGCTTTTAAGATGCTTTGTAGCTTAAAAAATCCCTTTCATTGTGTATGATTCCAGATCCCTCTCTGCATAATCAGTCCCTTCCATCGCCCTCAGAAGCATTAGTCTAAGCACTTAGCCTTGAAACATCATAAATGCACCAGTCAGCACTCAGAGCTCCTTTCCAGTCCGGTCGCCGACTCTTTCTCCAGCCCGGCGTTCATTTGTTGGACGCTACGACCGGGTCTGCATTCCCCCCTCAGCTGCAGTCATCAGTCTCAGTTCAGTCTCAGTTTAATTAGGTGTCATTTGTCACAGAAAGGTTTCCACAGCCCCCAGATTGAAAGGTTGAGTAGTTTGACAAACAAGAAAGAGGAAGTAACTGCCTTATTGTAATATCACCCTGCAGTCCAGCAAAGCCCAGACTGCCTCTCTCAAGAGCTTTGTTTGCAAATAAGCTTATTGAGATTTCCAAATCCAACCAAGTGTATGTTGTTTCTAATACTGCAGCACCTGCAGGTATACTTATTGAATTAAGCTTGCTCAGAAAACTCTACAGCCTGCATTTTTGTCTTTTCAGTGAATGTCCCAAAGAGTATTTTGACCAAACACAAAAAAAAATTGGAGTAAAAGAGTGACCAGGGGCTCCCAGCGTTCTGCCACAATATAACAAAAATGCCCGACATGTCTGAAAGCACAAACACTGGGAACACGTCTAATTCCTGCCCGGAGCTCTTATCTTTTTTTTCTCAGTACATTTTGAATTAGATTCCTCGTCTTTTTCAGCGTGAAGTGTGCAGCATATGCAGCCAGTCACGCCATCTCACTTTCAGAGAGCCTGTTGTTCCCTCCGGATCACTCTCTGACACGTCAACATGTCATCTCCACTATCCGCTGTCGTGCCGTGATTCATTCGGCCAGGCCTCGTCTGACGCATCAGAGCTGACACTCTTGAATGACTGGTGTTGTCAAAGCTGCCGCCACCACCTCAGACGCTCATGCACATTTGCAAAATGTGCTTTAGAATTCGAATGAAGCCAAACATCGTATGTAACAGGAGTAGCTTTTGGAAAGAGGATGCATCGTTAAACCGCCCTTCATTTAATAATCACGTTCCCTCGTGTTTACGACTCCAACTTGAAGAGGCCCATTTTCCTCAGCTACTAACCCCACTAACCTAACGCTTGAATTAAGAGTTCTCTTACACCCACCCGCAAATAATATCCGCTGCAAATAGATGTCCGATTCTCCACCACTTAGAGTCCATCACACACCAAAGCAGATCTGTCAAGCTTTAGATTTCTCCGCAGCACATTTAGAGTGCGTTAGCATACGTGGCGATTTGCCTCAGCCATAAAATGCCCTAAGAGATATGTTTGAGGACCCATGTAAGGTTTCAGTGACTTAGCCAACCATGTTTATCATGACACTGCCGGTCGGTGGATAGACATGGGACACCCTGGGGTAATCCGTGGTGTTGGACCTGTCCCGGGCCACAGCATTTTCCCCATATGTTCCCCTACAAATCAGTAAGCTTGCAAACTATCCAAAGACGGTCTCAGACCACAGGACTATTTAAATTCTATTGTGATAGATAGTGAAGTAGAACTTTTAAACTGAAGTCAGATGGTATCTCCAGATGCACAAAACAGGCCACCAATAGTTGTATTTTTCTCCGACACAAGCTATACTTTGTCTGGAAATGTGGAGTTTGCTTTAACTCAGGCTGAGGACGCGTGAAAAATGGGCCGCTTTTATCTCTGCGTGGCCTATATCTTCCATGTGAGCGCAGAGCTTGACAGGTCTGGTAACTTTAGGCGGGTGGGCATAAGTGAACAGCCAGACCTCTTCACAGCAAAGTGTGCTTTCGTTCTTTGTGTTTTTTTTTTTAAACCCTGGTGACGGAGCTAAAGTCGATCGGCACGAGTGGGGAAGCCGGAAGGGAATACTGACCCCTCATGCCGCTGTGCTTTGCAGGTGCTGGAGCAGTGGGAGTCCCAGCAGGGCCAGAGCAGTCCCGCTCAGACCAGCCTGTCAGCTCCCGTTATCCCCCACAACGCCCCTTTCCCAACACACCATCTTCACAGGGCCTCGGTCCCAGACTCAGCCTCCGAGGCCCTGGCACTGGCTAAACCAGATCCATATGACCTATTTGAGAAGTCCAGGGCTATCTATGAGAGTAGGCGTAAGTACCAGAGTCGCTGTTGCAGGTTAAAACACCCACCTATCTACAGGAGGAATGACACCACATGGAATCCCTCAGGGAAAAAAAGAAAGAAATCATCTCAATGTAAGGTGTCCTAATGAATCTCCATGCTTTAACATGAAAATTATCACAAACTTTGCACCCAGACATTGACATCCTGTCGAGTCAATGCACAATTTTACCGTTCTCCAGCTCATAAAATAATGACAAAGCCATTTTCTTGATATGGTATCATCACATTTGTGCCCTGTGGGAATTTTAAGTGGAACATAATTTTGTGTGCGTTGCTTTTTATTTGTGTGTGTGATTGTAGGGCCGGGACTTTAGAAGTGCTGACGTCAAATCCATATCACACAAAAAGAAGAAGGCATCAAAGTGCACACACACACGCTCACACACTGATCTTTTTTTGTTTAAGGAGATTTGCTGGCTCCGCGCCTTCATGGTTTCATTCTCTAACTTTTATGACTTTGCTCTAAGTAGCCGGCTGGATAAGTTCCCGGGAAAATGTCAAGAAAGTTTTAGGACTAAATTCTGAACTTGATATCCAACCAGCAATCGCCCTATCAGATGTCCCTCATATTACTGATCTTATTTTGAATTATTTAACAGTGCACCCAGACAACGTAAGGCTTGAAACTGAACTTGGCTGCGTTTAGATCTCTGTATTTCTGGATGTCACGTCCTGTTACACACGCTTGGAGCCATTGTGGTTTTGTCTTTTCTCTCCATTCTTTGTGGTCAGGACTGCTAAAATGAAGCTCTAAAGATTTTAAGTTGCTGCCGCCGGTGTTCCTTCCCAAGTGGACCTCCTGTTTTGTCTCCTCCTCGGTGACTTTTCTCATAGTTTCCCGGCCCTTGTTTTTCATTACCTTTGCCCAACTAAAAGGTCAGGGGGAGGGGTTCTGGCTAAACTCAGTAGAGAAAAATGTTCAGACATTATTTAAGCATGCTCCAGTTGTTCTTCTCACTGGTGAGGGTGAAGTAGGTTGTGACCTTTTATGCACCGTCGCAACCCCGGAGCTATGTCCGTCCCGTGTGTTCACTATGAGCAGACTCTTCATGGATTAATGTCAGCAGTTGTGCTAAATGATGTGTTAAAGGTTCCCCAGACTATGTCAAAGGTTGTTTAATCTCTGATGTATATTCGCTTGTATGCACAACAGTAATTATTGTTGATCACAACATTGCGCAGTCTACATTTCGGAATTACAGATAGTTGTATGAGTCAATAAAAAGCTCAGGACCACGACCAAATGGACTTACAGCAAAGACGATGTGCTTTTATATGTCTGTTTGTCTGTTTTATTTACGGCATTTCTGACTTGGAAAAATGGCTATTTATTTCTGACTCAGTCGGTTCTAAATGTGTTTAAATATCACATTGTTACCATTGTCGACATCCCAGGGATAACAGCTGTGTTAGTCTGCCTGTCTGCAGTCATGATTCTCCCCTCTCATCATTCCTGCTGAGTCCCCGCAGAGCGCTCACTACGAGAAAACAGATACAATTGGAATCAATTTTTCATTCGCAGGTTGACTTCATCTCCCTACTTTGCAGATCATAGTGTGAAGCCCCTGATTGCAGATCAGTGCTTATAGCCCACCTCACACTGTAAATAATGAACGGGTGTGTTACACACTGTAAGCAGTTCCTGGCTTTTATGGATGATGCTGAAATTCGGCTGTGACATTATTGCTGAGGCAGAGTCTTTCTGCCTCGTTTCAGCTGGTTTGGAAGCATCTGTGTTTGCCGCTGTGCCGTCCACTTAGGTGTGCATCTGTGGGTGTGTCTGTTTATGTACATTTGTTCATTTTCCATTGTTTATGTGGGTTCCCTCTCTTTTTTTTTTCATGCAGAATCCAGCCAACCAAGAAGTGTTTTTACTGTGGACTCTTCGGGTAAATACATATTCTCTGCACACACACACTGTTCTTTAGCTCCCTGGGCGAAATTTGAATAGCTTTTCTCTGGTTTGGACCAGGAGCGGAGTACCAGGACATTGAGGTCAACCTGCGCAGACAGAAGTCGGGGTTCGGCTTCCGGGTGCTGGGCGGCGATGAGGCCGGGCAGCCTGTGAGTCCGGAGACACGTGAGAAGGCTCGTATGGCGATGGGCGTGGAACCCTGTCATTTTCTCCTCTTTAACCCACTACTACACACACACTGTCTACACCTAACTCCTGACCTTTAACCCCGAGAGAATGCTGGCTCTGGCTGCTGTGCTGTTGTTGCCGTCTGTGAAAGTCACATGATAACATGTAAAAGAATAACAAAGGCTTTAACATCCACTGCATGTCACGGACTAGTGAGCATCCAAAAAGGGAAAAACCCTGGGGCTCATATGTCCTCTAAAAGGCTTCCAATCCTAACAGATCCTAATAGGGGCCATCATCGAGAAGAGCCCGGCCGATTTAGACGGGCGGCTGCGACCCGGCGATGAGCTGCTGTTTGTGGACGGGATCCCGGTGGTGGGGAAGCCTCACAGATACGTCATCGACCTGATGCACGGGGCGGCACGGAACGGCCAAGTGAATCTGGTCATAAGGAGGAGGCTTCAGGCAGCAGGTGGGAAATCGTTAATGGGATCCTCTCATCTTTAAACATGGTTTAACGCTCACCGCTTTTGGATTATTGATCGGACAAAATAAGGCATTTAAAGATGTAACCTGCGGCTCCTTTTTCAGGCCTTTTTTTTTTTTTTTTTCTTTTAGAGTGCATGATTAATAGCATGATAAATAACTTTAAAAACACTTGATTATATAGCAAGTACAAGCTTTCTCTCTCCTCATTTTCTTGACCCTCTTTTCTCTCCTGTTCACGACTACATTTCCAGTCCTCTAATGATTCAGGAAATGGGTTTAATCAGACAGAAAGCCGGAGCTCTAACCTCTGAGCATTTACACAGAGCCCTTGCTTTTAAAAACCAAGCTCTCAGCTCAGCCTGTTTACCTTTGTAGCTTAGAGTCTGGACGCCCGAAGGGCACCTTCTCCTGTGAACCACAGCCTCCCCTGTTCTCATTATCACCACCTCTCCACACGTGTACACACACTCTTCTCACCAATCCAATTCTGCCCACTCTATCCGCCCTCTTTGTCAATTTTTTCTCACCAAAGGTTACTGACTGACTCATGCCTCTCCTCTGGCCTTTACTTCCATCCTAATTGTCTGACTCCCACTGGTTCTTCATAAAGTGTCAGACTCTGCTCTCTACTCTTACTTCTGCCTGAACCTGCTGCCCCCCATTTTACAGGTTTTTGAATATTGTTTTTTTTTTTTTTTTTCTCCGGGTGAGAACAGTTTCCACACTTGTAGGTGTAAAGAAGTGACAGCTCCAGTGACAGCGCTCGCTGTAGGTTCACATCATAACACTTGTAAAGCAAAGATAAAGCTTAGAATGCAGGAAAGGACATTGTGTTTTCTAGATGATCTGCTCAAACGAGAGTGGGAAGAACGCCAGAATGAATGCGCGCGTACAGAAATAACACTTCTGTGCTTTGACCTGCTGTGTTGTGTTCATGTCTTGATCGCTTAAATGAATGGGACTGAGATCCAGCTTGGAAAATTGACTTGAAAGCATGACAATGGAATCATCCAGTCGGTGCTTCACTGTGGATTCATGTTTTCATTTCAATCTTAGTTGTTAACTGCTCAGCTCTCAGGTGCCTTTTTTAAGTTGCTTTGGGCCTGTAGAGGTGAGACCCAAATTACTGAAAAGGTGTCACTTGGTGTAAAATGTTAAACACAACATAGTGATTAAAATGTTTCATTCACAGTAGAGCGGTCATTTTAATGTTTCAGGAAAAATATCAGCTTTTCCTGATTTTGATGGACTTGACATGATTCCAGACATAAAGTGGACCTGAAAGGGGTAAAATAAAGATTGACCAAGTTTCAGCAGTGTGCACAAAGCAGAGATGATCCTTTTGTGAAAATCACTGCATGGGCTTAGGAACACAATTTCGCCTGAACAAGGTCTACAGTGCCATCCACGAGCAGAGGTTAGAGTTCTTTCATGCTACGAAAAAGCCTTTGAAACTTGTAATGTCATTGAGACAGTGTCCTTCAGACTAAAAAGAAGAGGGACCCTTCAGCTTGTTATCGTCGGCAAACACTTCAAAAGGGCAGAAAAGCCGATGTGGATGTGTGCAAAGGATGGAGGCTCAGATCTCTCCCCCTTCCTCTAGGTGAGCCCTGCCCAGAGAACGGACGTAGCCCGGGCTCCGTCTCCACGCAGCACAGCTCCCCACGCAGTGACTTCACCTTCGGGACCAACACAACCCAGGCGCCCAATGCCGGCACGGGCAAAAGCTCCTCCACCGCCGATGGGACGTCGGCGCTCAACTCCCAGCCCAGCGACGTCACAATCAACCGGAAAGAGAGCGAAGGCTTCGGCTTCGTCATCATCAGCTCCCTCAACAGGCCGGAAACGGCCGCAGTCAACAGTGAGTCCCGCTTAGGCTCAGTCAGCCCTCCTTTGATCTACAGAGCGACTGTTTCAAGTGCTAAACATACTGTAAAACCTCCCAGATGCCTGTTAACGACCAGATAGTCTCTGTGTGGTGTCAGGAGAAGTGCCAAACACGAGACGACAAGGTTTTAAAAAAAAAAAGTCATGACTGGATAAAAAGTAATGCACCTCTCAGTCTGGTTAGTCAATTATGCATACCCTCCCACAGCACATCAGTCACACATGTATTTCTGGTTTACTGCCTTTAGCATCCGCGTATCGCCCACACACATGAAACAATCCTGGGAACCTTACGTAAGCCTTGGGTGAATAGCAAAAATGAGAGAGGCTGAGACATATTCAGTCAGTAAGTGAGTGGTTGCGGGAGCGGGGACGGCAGAAATCCTCCGATCGGCTGCCGAGCGCGCTGCGTCTGTGTCCTCCCGACAGCCGTGCCCCACAAGATCGGCCGGATCATCGAGGGCAGCCCCGCCGACCGCTGCGGGAAGCTGAAGGTGGGGGACCGGATACTGGCGGTGAACAGCCAGTCCATCGTCAACATGCCGCACGCCGACATCGTCAAGCTGATCAAAGACGCGGGCCTCAGCGTCACCCTGAGGATCATCCCGCAGGAAGGTGAGCGAGCATGCCTGTGTGTGTGTGTACTCTTTCATTAAATCTGTCTTCTCCTGTATGGGAATTCCTATCGTGCACTTCCTTGTTCCGGCTGCCGTCCTGCACTGGCTGCAACTGGACGCCCAAAAAAGTGTCCGTTGCTTCTGTTTCTCAGCGGATCTTCTCATGAGCTGCAGCCATGGCTTTTCAAAAATGACTTTTTCAATCCCAAAAATACTATTTCCTGGTCAGGAGCATCTCTTTGCCAACTTAAAGCTGCCACAGCAAACCAGACTGACCTTCAGCCTAGACGGACAAATGGAAAAAATGTTTCTTTACCTCAGTCTGCCTTTTTTTTCTGTTTTGATGCTCCGCCATCACTTGGCATTCGTAAATGAACGTGAAGCACGGTACTTTGAAGATGTATCAAAGAGAGCAGTTCCTTTATAAATTTGTCCCCGTTTGGCTTTTATTGTCTACATCGCCTGCACAAATTCCAGCCTATTGTACAGTGTTTTTCACAGTTCCCCGGGCTAGACATTGATGTTATTAATCAGCGAGTGAATTTAAGGAAAAAGAAGTAATCCTCTCATTTCCCAACAGATACACATTCACCATTTTATGGCAAAATTGGGCAAGTGAGTTGGGCCAGGTCCACCGTAGCATTCAGTGTTTACGTGGGGCTTGTTTGGAGCATCGTCTCAGCCAGAGATAAGGCACACCGAGCATGCCTTTTTCATTCATTTTTCTCTATATTCTTTTCTTTGCTTGTCATGCAGTGATTCAGTTCATCAGATACCTTCATGTGTGGCTGCTCTAGTGCAGCACTAGACTGATATTCAGCTCTGGCACACAAAAGCCTTTCTTTATTCCAGCATGCACTGGTGTCAAAGCAAAAAGTGGGTTAACCTGTTGGTGGAGACATCAATACTGGAGCTCACCCACTTGTCCTTTCCTCAGGCAACTGTGACTTTTTATTAAAAATACAAAACTGGACCAGTTGTACTGGTCCTCTGAGGATACTGGGATCAGTATCTGGACAGGTGTTATAGTACAAAGATTTGTACATCATGGACTCCTCTCTGTAATTCCTTTCCTGACATCTTGGTTTTTCCTACTGACATCCAGCTCACACAGAGATAAGACACAAAAAGAGATGAGTCATTGTCATATTGGAAATATGAGCCCGGCTTCTTTTTGAGCTGCCCTTTAAAGCTCAGGCACAATAGAGCTGCATCGTCTGTCTCACGGCTGTACTTTGGCAGATTGGCAAATAACGTGCTCGTGCCTGTGTTTTCTGCGTGGGGCTGATGGTGTCACGCCTCCTTTATAATCCAAGAACTTCCATAGCACACGCGTGCGTCCTCACTCATGATTCATCCCGGGTTTCACGCAGGTTGATTACCAGGCCACAGACAGGAAGAAAAAAGGGGAGAGGAGGCCGAGAAAAAAACAAATAACAGTAATGAGAACGGTACCATAGCTGTAAAATACAGATTCAAAATGGTGCATTCACTCTGGCCATGCTGAAACCCTCTATGAACGCTGCGTGCAACTGGGGGGGGGGGCTTGGAATCTCAGACCTGTAAAAAAGTTGAAAATGGTCAGACACAAGCCCCTGTTGCCTGGCAACGGCATTGCTCTGGTTAATCAAACAAAAAACTGCTCTAATCAATATTTAATGTTTACAGCTGTGGCAGCTGTTGCTGAGGAGAGGGAGTGGTCACGCTTCTCTTTCGCCGTTTCTGGTCAGATCCACGGTTTCTAAAGTCAACATTCCAAAATGAGACCGAAGCCGCTCTCATTTCCATCACCGGCAGGCATCCCTTTTCAGTAAAAAAATAAATAAATCTATATTAAGGTCACCATGTCCCACCACAGGGCAATAGATGTGATGAGGGAGATTTGGATTCATCAGATCATCTTTATAATTACCTGATATGCTTCTTCACCGTCACAACAGAGACCAAAAATATCATATCCTGTTCAATGGAATGCGAAAAGCACCAGATGTGATTGAGTTCCTCTTTCTTATTTTCTTTTTCTGCATCACAGAGATAAGCAACCCTCCATCGGCTCCCACCTCGGAGAAGCAGAGCCCCATGGTTCAGCCGCACAGCCCGAAGGCCCAGTCCAACTCCACCGCCTGCCAGTCCGGCCAGGCGGCGGCGGAACCGAACCCCTCCCTCAACCAGCCCCATCAGAGCCCTGTGACCCAGCTTCCCGCTCCTCCCCCTCAGACCTACACCCATGAGGGCAGGTAAGACATCATTACCAAAGGAGCCACGTCGACATGCAACCGCCGTTCTAATGCTGATTTTCTGATGCTCTGAAGCGTCTTCTCTCTTTGTTCCTTCATTTTCTCTTCGTGCTATACTTTACTACTCCCCTTTTTCTCTTTTTCATCATTATTCCTGTCTGTCTCGCTGTATAATTCTTTCTTTCTCCCTCTCCTCAGTTTGTTGTATAACATCACTTTACTCTTACGAACTGTTCAATTATTTATCGCATTTCTTCTTTATAGAGATCCTTTCAGACTTTTACCAAGAACTACAGGGTCAGAAATCTACAGTGTTGTCACTTTTCCGTCTGCTTTATATGATATTCACCTCTCTTTATACTCAGTAACAACCTCTGAGAAAATTCTGCTTTCATTATAAAGATTTCATACTGCGGGTTTCATTTTCCTGCTGAAGTCCATCTTACTTGTTGTGAATGTAAACTAAAAGGAGGTGTTTGAACCAGAACGGGTAAGACCGCCATTCAGTGGCCGGTAACCAATGGTCAATGGCAACAAATATCCCTCCCTAAGTTCCCTCTCCCTCCTGGTGTGTTGGTTAGCTACAGGTCTGAGGTGAAGGCCAGGCAAGACGTTAAGCCAGACATCCGACAGCCCCCGTTCACAGACTACCGGCAGCCTCCGGTGGATTACCGGCACCCTCCTGTGGCGGACTACCGGCAGCCACCCACACTGGACTACAGACACCCCCCACTGCTTGATTACAGACAGTTAGCCACCGATGCCAGGCAGTTCACCATCCCGGACTACCGAATGCCACCAGTTCAGGTAAGAATGTTTCCCCCAGCAGAAAACAGCTTCCGTCATTTTAGTGCTGTCTGCTCCATGGATGTTGTTGTAGGAAGTCCATCAAATAGTAATGTAAATTAAGTATATCTGATTTGTGATGTTTTGGTTTGTTTAGATTCAGCTTTTCTCGTTATATTCTGATTGCTTACCTATTGTTAATGTTTGTGTGTCCCACGTACTTCAAACCTGACTCCCAAACTTTCTGGGGCCTTTTTCTCAATCGTTGGATCATTTAATCAAAGTCTGAATCTCTGCTTGTTTCAGCTCTCGCAGGACTTTGACTTCTTCACAGTGGAGCTGGAGAAGAGCGTGAAAGGCTTTGGCTTCAGCATCCGCGGCGGACGGGAGTACAAAATGGACCTGTTCGTCCTACGGCTGGCAGAGGACGGGCCAGCCATCCGCAACGGGAGGATGAGGGTAGGTTGGAGGATGTCTTATTCTTCGACTGAGCTGATACACACTCTTTAAAGGTTAAGCCGCTTTCTATCGCTCTGGATTACATGCCGGTCCCTCACCGTAATTGAGTGATGTTATCGAAGCTGCAACAGCAACTTTTCTCATCTTCTCGAAAGAGCTTTAGAGATGTTTGTCCCAAGAGCCAGCGTAGCATTTTCAGAATTTATAAAGACAGAAAGATCACTGGTGGGTATATTTTCTGTAATTTGCCGCTGCCAAAATAAATTAGAAGTTCCAACAGCAGCTTGTCTGTATTTGCCAGTGCCCTCAAACCTCTGCTTTCTTCTTTTCTTTCCGTCATGTTCTACAACCTTTATGTCTGAAACTGATAGCCTGGGTATGCTCTATAATGCTTATCTGTAATGAACCTGTCAAAGATAATGTGTGCAAAATGCCCCCGAGGGAGGTATTATTCTCCCTTCTGGATGGTGTAGTCAGCACAGACCAGTGAGCCCAGACACAGGTGGAAGAGGAGAGGAAATCCCTCTGGGGCATTCCTAAAGTCAGCCGAGAATCACAAGCATTCATAGACTGTATGTAAAATGAAAATGAGAGAGTAAAACCACAAACAAAACACTGCATCTACGCTCCATACACAGATGATGTGATCTTTTGTTATATTCCTCTATTAGACGTTCAGATAGATTTGATCAATTTCCCAATTTCTTTGGGTGAGAAATAATAAAAATCATTGCTAAATAGGGTTCTCAAAAGTGAAATCTGAAATACATCCAGATTTCTATTTTGATGAAGACCGTACAATTGACAACAACTCAGACATTAGCTCATTATACTGTTTCTAGATTTACTTTGAAGATTGTATTATTTACAGGATTTTAAATGGTGGCTGATTTGTCACATTTCTAAGGAGCAAAAACCAATAAACTCAATAAAAACCTGTATCTCAGTGGATGTTTTGTGCCTGAGCCCAGTCGTATAAACACTGCGTGCCCTTCATAACCGCTTTCAAAAGGGATAAATTAATTTTGAATTGCAGGGGCCAGAAATTTACCAGGAGCAGAGCACTAACCAATTCAAACAGATGTCTTCAAGGTTCAAGCGCCAGTACAAAGATTTTAAGAAATCGGTGTCTGATTATTACAGATGATAATTCAGCACATTTTATGAGCACAGTAGTCATTGACCCTTCAGTAAAACTGAGTTGTGTGTTGGCGTAGAGTGCAATGGAGTCAATTCCCACTTCGCTTCCACCTCACACTGTCTGAGCTCCCCATTCACTCGCTGTCCATTCAACTTTATTTCCCTTTTTATTGAGGGTGAAAATGGAGATGGCTCTCCTCAACTGTTTGGAGGTCAGGATTAATGAGCGAATAGCCTTGCCTTCCACCTCCTCCGCCTCTCTTCAGACCACTGTAATGACACCTAATGACCCCCCCCACCACCACCACCACCTCCTTTCCCTTGACTCAGGTCTGCTCCTGACTTTGAAATCGCTTCAGCCATTACTGGAGAACTTCTCCATTTGTTAGCGTAATTGGGTGGCACGTTTTGTTCTGTTCCCCATGAATCCTCCCCATTAGTTAACCTCACCGCTGCCTCTTGAAGGGTTGAAGGGTTTTCTATTTATATAAAACCCTTTTATTTATATGCATGGTGACAAAATAAGACTTAACCAAAATTTGCTTTAGCTGACCACCGATAGGCAGGAGCTGCAGTTTTTTTTTTTTTAGAGATGCAAGACACCTTGCTCATTAGAACATAGAGTGTGTGCGTGTGTGTGTGTGAGTGCGTGTGTGCGACAAGGGAAAGAAAATGCCCTGACACCACAAAATTGTGGAAACAAACTAGTTTAATGTCTAATAAGTTTTCTTTTGTTGTCCTTTTTGCCATTTAGTTGTGGATATTCCCTGGATGATGGCTCATTAGCGCTCTCAGCTTGTTTTAAGCCCACGCTTCACAGTCATTGTTCAGAGGGCTTTATTGGTATTCTGAATCTCCTAACAGTCCTGTTTCGGTGCTCATGTACTCTGGACTAGCTCAGTATTTGGTCAGTCACTGAGCTAAGCTGCCTCATGTTTGTGGATAAAAAAAGTTGCAATCTCTCGTAGTCGAGACAATACAACTTGTAAAGTTGAGCTGGGAAATGCTATATTATATCCTCAATGTAATTTTTCTGAATTTCATAAGTTTAGCCTCAGGATAGTCAGAAGTTCCCCACTTTAGTGCTTTAGAATTTGACAGTCCTCAGGCTAAATGCTGAATTCCACATTGTCCTAATTGAATGTATTAACAAATGCATGTAAGAGAAATGCACTCCAAATTGGTAGATATAGGTAAATGGTCAAATATGAGCGTGTTTCTGTCCTCTGAAGGTCATCATACAGTGTGTTTTTCATCAGGACACAAGAATGTTGGCCTGTTTAATTCGGAACACAGCGCCTTGTGGCTGCAGTACTGCTGTGTCCTCTATTTTTCTTCACAAGAGTTGTTTGAATATTCAATACAGGGCAAATAAGCTCCGGCTCGCGGTCTAAAAAGTTTTGGAATGCAAGATGTTTTCGAGCACAGAGGTCATATTGAAACAGGAAAATGGGCTCTTGATTTTGTCGCTTTAAAATATACCTCCTAGCTACAGTGATGTCAGCATTAAGTCCTATAAGATTTATTGGCTGATTGCTTTATTTATTTAATTTTTTTTACAACACCTGCCTGAGTTTCACCTGTTTTTTTATATTATTTCCAATTTATTGTTAAAGCATATCTCTTTTTTTTGTCTCTTGCACTCTAACCCTCAGGTTGGGGACCAAATCATTGAGATAAATGGTGAGAGCACTCGGGACATGACCCACGCCAGGGCCATCGAGCTCATCAAGTCTGGAGGCAGACGTGTTCGTCTCCTCCTGAAAAGGGGTACGGGGCAGGTCCCAGAGTATGGTGAGCATCCATGCCCTCCATCCCACAGCAGCTCTCTTTGTCCTCAGAATCATTTCTGTAAAGCTTTGACTGTATTTTCTGACCTACTCTTGTCTTACATCAACTCTTGATAAAAAAAAAATAATCTTGCATGCGTTATATTCATATGATCTTTATACTCTTCATACTCCTGTTATCTTTAAACTCTCAATGTGTTTTTCTTAAACTGTAATAAATACAACTAATTGTTTGTTTCTTCTATCTTGACTAACACTAGTTTATCTTCTGTCCATTTCAGTGATCTTTCACTAATTGATTGGTCTAGGTTGTTACTTCCCCTTCTATAGGAATGGTATCTTCCAGTCTCTCCATGTGCATGAAAAGTGACAAGCATGGCTCCCCCTATTTCTTCCTAACGGGCCACTCTAAAGACACGGTTTGTTGCCATACCAATGTTTTTCTCTTCACTTAAGCCCTGGTTTTCTGTGCTGTGGTTTCATGTGTTCTTGTTTTTGTCATTATTTTTTAAAGTTACAATTCTCAGACTAACTTTTAGCTCTGACTATAAACTCTTGAAGTCCCTGCCTTGTTCCTGGTGGAATAATCAACAAAGCAGCAGGAAGTTTGAAAATTAGCGAACATAACTCAGCTCATTCGGGCCTCGCTGCAAGCTTGAAATATGCAGTACACCCTGAGTCATCCACAGATGAAGGTTAAATATTGTCTCAGTTTGTATAACCGGTAAAATGACTGCACGCCGTGAGTTGAGCATGGAGTGTGACATTTATTTCTGTAATGTGGCCAGTAATAAAAATCACTGGCCGCTTAATAAGCATGACGCTCACTTTTCCTGCTCTTTGATAGACAGCTGTATTCTCCATCAATCCTCATTGACACTTCCTCATCATCATTTAAATTTATTGGCTACCCTCCAGCTTTAAAAACAGGGAAATAATGCCCGTCCCCTGCTGGCCTCCATCCAGTTCCATTTCTGTACACAAGCCATGCGTAATACTTGCCTAAAGGTTATTCTACAGCCCTGATAGGTAGACAACACAGCACTTCAACATTAAGGATGTTCTCTGTGTTCTCTTCCCTTGCGACCTGAAGCCGAAGCAACGGTTTAACCCACACGTTCAGGTCTGTAAGGCTTTGATTCAGCATTTCACCACACCTTCGAATAGTTGTGCTTCATTTGCATACTGGGAAATTATGCAAATTAAGCACTCTGATTAATTAGGCCACTTAAAGCATTAGCATACGTGTGTCAAAAGGAAGAATTAATCTTAGTTCCAATTTGCTATGTTTTTTTGTTGTTGTTCTTTTATGAATAACTCGATGCAAAATGATGCGCAAATTGGAAGACTCTTAAGATTTTATGATGCTAATATAGAAGTTCTTAGATGTTGATTTGCGTGGAATATTAGTGTGGACTCAGCTGTGCGTGGAGTTATGGAGTCTCTCAGAAGATATAAGGGCTGAACCTCCAGGGCATGCACATTCATCAAAGTCTTTACTTGCTCAGAGAACGTAACCCTCTAAGTTCTATAAAGTTTGTAAAGTAAAGAGAAACAGCTCTACTTTTTTTCTCTCAATCGCCATTTCAGATATTAAGTAAGATTCAGGTTTATATATGAAGAAAACATAGAGAAAAAAAACTCAAATGAAAAAAACAAGTAATTAATAACTACATAATAACGTAAGCTTAAGGATTTATATATATCAATGGAGAAGCGTTTACCTTCCAGTTTGAATTAATTAGGGTCCAATTAACCAATTTCACATAAGTAATTTGATAATTGGAATTTACCCAGAGGCTGGGCCAATCAGACCCAAAAGCTCAGCCTTCATCTGAGTCTGAGATATAAATGACTCACAATTTGTGGAGGTGGAAGTTTAGGTCCTAAAGGCTATTATCATGCATAAAACATTTAGGAATTAAATTGAACTCCTTTAATTTTAATCTTGGAGTAAATTGTAATGATATGCTGAAATCCCGTGTGCTTTAGAACAAAGTCATTAGTAAAACACGCGTAATAAAGATGCTTAAATTGCAACATCTCAAATGCAAACGGTGTGTAGGCATTTGTCAGATTCATAAAGCAGCGGCCACCAGAACCTGCAGAGACCACTCAGCTGTAGGTGGATTTGTTATAAATGCCGAATAAAGAATTCATTAGGATGTTCCTCAGATCATTTTTACCTGCAGACATGTTGTCTCTGCAAATTCTACCAGCACCTGCTGCAAGAGTTTAGAGTCAGTTTACACACGTTTTAGCATTCAACGCATCCAGAGAGAGATATTCCAGAAGAACGACTGCTTCAAATTGACTTACCTATAAATAAACAACCACCTCTTAGTTTCTACATGCCCCATTACTAAACCAAGATTGAATGTTTCAAACCGATTTTGGGGGTTTTTTAACTTTTAAAATAACCTTTGGAATATTTGCTTAAATATTTCAGTTCCAGCAAGCCAAATTTTACTTCAAACTTCACAAACATGGCACAGATTAACCAACCAGAATGCTGAAAAATTAATAGTCAAAGCCCAAAAAATATTCATATTTAAGTCATTTTTTTACCCTTCTGGGTCAAAATAAACTTTAAAAAAACAAAACAGAAACACATTCATTCAAGACTTCAAACTCAAGTAAAAACCAGGTGGAAAAAGCTCTAAAAGCATCTTCTTCAGCACTAAGCTGTCGACAAAATGACAGTTTGGCTGGTGAACGCCATCCCGCAGCTGAAGAGGCAGGTAAACAGAGCTGAAGTAGTAAAATATTTGCTGATGTGTAAATCTGCCCTGTCAGTTTAGATGAGACAGCGATTCCCTCCCCTGATGAGAGTTTACAGTATCCTCATATAGAACAACGGAAGTTGGGTCTCTTTAAACAAAGAAAAGAGAGTTTAGCTGAGCTTTCAGTCGTAATTATTCCAGCATGTCACATACATATTTTCATGAGAAAAAGCCCACCTTAAACACTACTATTGCAGGCATACTGTGGCTGAAACAGGAGTGGTTCTGCTTCTCCCCCTCTCTCTTCTGGATGGAGTGTGTTTCTACTGCTGCGTAAGGGCTTCTCCTAATTGGGCCTCGTGGCGCTACTGCAGCCAGCCCGGCCTCGGCCCCCTGCCTGGACCACTTAAAATGACTGATGGCTGAGGGGCCGAGGGATCGGTGCAGAAAACAGGAACTAACAGGCCGTGAGAGTAGGAAGTTGTGGTGGAGGGTGCCACGGATGCACTGCCGCGCGCCGCTTGGGGCTTTTCATTCTCCCTGAAGCGCCACTCTATTGGGCACATCATCCATTTCATTACACCCATTTTTACGATTGTCCACCAAGGTTTTGGATTGGCCGGGGCTTTAAAGTGACCTATGGGAGAGCAGATTGATGTGGTCTAAGCTTAGAAGGGTTGTGTGATGTGCTCAGACGTAGGTGTTAATGCTGCTCTGGTGTTTGTTTTGACGCTTTCTGCTCGTAGAATCGGAATGATTGCAGTGATTGTTTCTAGTGTGTGGATCTGAGTGTTTGGGTGTGCAGTGGGTTTGGAATGAGTTTGCGTGGTTTCCGAGTTACTGACTGAGTCCATCTGTGTTACAGACAATGCCACCCCATGGGATGCTCACCCTTCAGCCTCCCCAAGTCTGTCGGAAGTAGCCCCTCCCACCGACAGTCTTTCCATGTCATCGCCTCCATCTCATCTGGCCCCGGCCCCAGACCCTCCTCATCTGCCACTTCAGGACGTCTCTCGAGACGTGGTGGCACGAGACAGCCGGATGGAGCGTTCCAAGAGCCCCCAGAAGGCCGAGCTGCTGAGCAGAGACCCCGTCGGCCCGGGGAGGAGGGCGGCTGCGAGCGGCGGGGGCGGCAGAGCCAAGAAGGAGGGTGGCAGGTCCACACAAAAAGGACACAGGATGCAGCCTACTACTGACAGAGAGGGGGGCAAGGAGGGGGAGAGCGGGGAGCCCAGACCCTCCAGGAGCACCAGAGGGAGGTCGGAGGAGAGGAGCGCCGGGGACCACGGGGACGCCGCCCGCTCTCCCTGCGGCTCCAAGCTCCTGCACGCCAACGGCAACAGCAGGGAGGAGGCAGAGCGCTGGAAGCAGGGCAAGCCCCGGGCCGGGGAGCAGGACGGGGCGCCGGGAGAGACGAGGCCCAGCGCGCCCGGCAAGAGCCCCGCCGGGGGCACGGCGGCGGGGAGGAAGGCCACCGTCTCTCCTGGGCCGTGGAAGATCCCCGGGTCAGACAAGCTGCCCAGCACGCTGCGCGCAGGCACCTCCACGCTCAGCAGATAACGGGGCGGTCGCACAGACGCGATGGCCACCGGCACCGAACCTCAACGACGCCATCAGGACCAAACTGCCATCCGCACACCTTCCCGTGCTCCAGTGTCTCTTCCGGGGGGGGGGGGGAGATGGGTGATCAGGACCACGTGTTTTTAAAGTTTTATTTATAAAGCAGTATTTTAAATTATTCTAAAGAAAAAAAAAAAGATATTTTACACCCACCACCTTAAGAACTGGAAAATCATCCACGTTATGAAGAAGAAGGAGCACGTTATATCTTTTGTGTAGCTCGCCGGCGCATGATTTGGGAGGAAGGAATTTCGGAAGCCTCCATTTGGAGTTTTCCTCTCGCAGAGCTGGACAGGCTACACTATCGGATTCTTCTATATGTATACTGTGCACCGTGGAGTCTATTTTATGAAGTGGAATGTCAAAAAGATGGTCTGCCTGTTTTTGATGAAAATGAATGAAATCAAAAAGTGAAAGGATAGTATATCCACTCATCAGCAGAGCTTTGCCTTAACAGAGACTGTGTGGGCTTCAGTCTGGTTTGAATAATCAATCAGATGGTTATAGACATAGATATATTATAATGCATATGAATATGTGGGGACATTTTGTACATAAGATCATCTTCATAGTGAAGAACTTTCTTGTTAAGCTGATTGGGAATCTAGTCCACGAATAAAGGAGCGTAGTGGACCAGAGCCATCAGCTCCTTATGTTCAGCCCTGTGATTGCAGTTTTTTGGGAGGGGGGGGGTTTCAGCTGCGATTGACTGCACAGTTGTTTTGCATTCAGTAGGAGTTGTTTGTTCGGTCTTTATTTTTTTATTTTTCCTTGTTTTTGTGTTTCAAAGCGATTTGCGACGGCAGCGTCCAGTTTGCACGATGGCAATAGAGGGGCAGAGTGCCTTAGACTGACGGAGTCTGGCTTTTTATGTGAAAGGTTCAACTGCAAAATACTTCGAAAGGTTTCAAAACAACAGGCTGCTATAAAAAACGACTTCACATATAGAAAACAATAAACTGCATTTTACAAGTGTGACACGGTGGAATATGTATGTGAAGCATTAACAGGGTTCTTATTTGGGGTCACGACATATTTCGTCACTCACTTCTGGATGGAGGCCCGACACTAGCAATGTCCACAAAGAATCATTTGATGGTGTTATCAAATGTCAGCACACAGAGGAGCTTCGCACCAAATCAAATTTGTAAAACCTGACAGAGTTGTCTTTTTAAAAAAAACTTGCTGGTCTCAAAGTGTGTATCCCACATGAGTCTGTGTCATGTGTTTGTATCATGGTCAGAGAGGCTGGGGCGGGTGGTCAGCAGATCTCACAGCCGTGGGTGATTCACCTCTATGAATCTCTACACAACTCCATGTATTGTTAAGACTTGTGCCAAAGCTCCTTTAAAGGTTTTGGTGTGTTTTTTTTGTTTGCTTCTTCAATTCTTCTTTCTTTTTTCCTAATCACACATGAAATGAGATTTTAGAAGGACTTGCCACTTGCTTGGACACACAGGGTTACAGTGCGACGCGGGGTTCGGGGGTCACCGGGTCAGCTGCTAAAGCTGCCCTGCTTTCCACCCTTAGTCAACACAGCAATCTCTTCTAGCGATGAATAAGAAGGCGGCAATTTATCGAAAAATTTGGCTCTTTGGTTCCAGCAGCGTTTCATTCGAAGGCCCAAGGAGGACGGACACATGAGGTTCTCTGGCCTGCTGTGGCCCTAAACAGAACGACGGGATGCTATTACGTTCTGGCAACACTTACGGACGAATCCGAAAAGATCCCGGCTGTGTTTTAAAAGTGGGCCACAAAACAGAAAACACTACATTCCATAAAGCACATCGATCAAGCCACTGTTTGCTTTTTCTGTTCATCGGCTCTCTGTTCACAAAGAGTTTAAAAATATTCTTGCGTTTACTGAATGGTTTTGTGATTTGGCTGGGTTTTGGCGTTTCTTTTAAAACCAACATTAAAACACAATGAAAGTAGAACGGAATCATTCATACTGATGGTTCAACATTTACGAACTATTTCAATTTGCATGTTGGTGTTTGTAGCCCAGAGCGGGTAAGCAAACATTATTTAATTTTTTTGGTCTTGACATAATAAAGTTGAAACAGACATCACCCCACTCCCCCACTAAATTCAAGTTTTGACCATCTTAAACTGATCATTGAATGTAAAGAAACTTAGATTTAGCACAGATCAGTTCTGCAAATTGTCAGTCTCTGGTCAGTAAAAGTTGGGATATCTTGTTTGTTCTTTGATGATTTAAAAGTTTTTTTAAAAATGTCACAGTTCCCCTGACAAAGCCAACATGAAAGCTGCTAAGGGAACTGCTTAAAGTATTTGAAAGGCAGACGGGGAATTATTGTGTTTGTCATGCTAATCTGTAATTACACAAGGATTTAGCAGACTGATTTTAAAATACACGCCACCCAGAAGGGTTGGGGATGCAGATTATTGTGTCGAAGAGTCAGAAACTCACCCACGGCTCAGCTGCTGGATGCTTGCAGAGTTTGGCCAGACGGCTCCTTTTATGATGCGACTGTGGGTTGAGACAGAAACAAACAGAAAAAAAACCACATGCACTTTTTCTTCTGCCTGTGTGTAACTCACTGCTTTGTGTGTCTGAGCTGTTTTCGTCGAGCCAAAATTGAAGGTAGAAGGAAGGTTTTCCGAGTAAATTGGAAACGTCTACAAAGGACATTTCATTTAACTGTGTTTGCAAAGTGTGTATTGACATTTCCGCACACGGCAAAACATGAACCGCATCACCCGAGCAGCTCTGTATCACTGTGTAGTGTTATAGCGGTGTGTAGACCATGAACAAATATCTATAAATATGACTGAGTGTACTATTGATGGTCACAAAGACTGTAAGTGGAGCAACTATTTTTATGAGATGCAACTCTATGGATATATTAACTTTTGCAAAAAAAAAAAAAAAAAACTTGTTTACCTGTATGATATTCTGAAACAACGTCAAAATAAAAAAAAAGCAAAAACTTGACACAACATGAAGGGATGCCTTCAGGGCATGCTGCTGCCTGATTTCTTTTCTATGTTTGTCTTTTCTACATGTGAGAGATGTGCTGCTCTTTCTTCTCTAACAGTAGATTTGCTCTCTTGTCAAAGGATTTATCTAGAAAAGGGATTATAAAAGGTATATTGAAGATTGGTCATAGATGTTGATCTTCAAATGAAGCTTTGTCATGCTAACTGATGAATATGGTGTATAGAGTCACATATTCACAGGTATTTCTTAGATGGCCCAGTTTATCTTTAAGTTAATGGCAGGTGCTCAAGTATTATTTTTAAAGCAGTTTTAAGTTTTGTGCAACTATTATTTTTATATAAGGAACTGTTAAGTTCTGGAGGAAAAAATAAAACCAAATAAAGTTCAACATTACAGCAAACTACCCTTTACGGGCACTTTGATGTATTCGCTCATAAAAACGATGTGAAAAAACTCTGGATGAGACATGATGACGTTCCTAATTCTTCTGGAAATAAGGTTGAAGATACAGGATTAAAAATTGGACTAAGGTTAGATAATATGTTAGAACTCTCTGAGGAGGTGCTTTATATGAGAGGGGCTGCTTTCAATGTAGAAACACTGGCTTCACTTTAGTGTGACACGCTGTTACTTCCTTTGGCCACAGGGGGGCGCCTACCAGATGGGTTTTACACCATAGAAACAACGCCCTGAAACGCACAGTGGTGGCGACGGATTGGGATAGTTTTGATACAGCACATTCTAAAACACCTATATATTCTTCAAGAGGGCAATTTCTTATTCTAAAGGAGGCGAAAAAAGCCTCAACCACCTTCAATTTTCCCTCTAATGTGCATATTGTCATATCTCCACTAGAGGTCAGTATAGACCTTTATTTTTTTCCACGACATGTTTCATAATTGTATGAACTTATATCAAGTTCATAGTCAAATGCTTCCTTTATTTGTATGTTATAGAGATTTTTTTCTTCTATTGTGGTCTTTATTAACTCCTATATGTCAGCTGTTATTATCAGATCTCCTAAGTGGTCATGTACCATCAACGTTTTCCGAAGATTTTGTTTTTATAATTGCATTGTGCTTGAGAAACATTTCATTTTAGCCCCTCACAGGGTTGTCCTGTAAAATACAGATCTGTCTGTTATTTGAAAAGAAATGTTACCTGATGCACTCACTAAAACACTTGCAAAACACAAAGCGAACGTCTGCCGTTGGGGGTCTCTTAGTTTAGTTCCTGACAGGTGGCAACCCTGGTCCACTTATGCTTCTAAACTTGTTTCAACCAAACTTGAAGGGACATTTTGGACCTCTGTTGCTCTGTTTTGAGGGGGCGTCTAGATCTAAGCATCATGCTGACGGGCAAGAAGGGTGAGAGTTAGCACCACAGGAGCAGGACGTCCCGCTCTCCTGCAGAGGAGGCGCACGTGGGAGCTGCCTTCTGCTGGCCGGGGGCCGCTGACCGGGGGCCTGTGTTCGCCGCAGGAGGAAATCAATCCAGAGCTGTCCTTCCACCTCCCACCGGGGAGAACAGACTTCCAGCGCACGGCTGCTCTGATCTGGTTCAACTAAGAAGACGCAGAGGGCAGCTGTTCTCTAAAATGTTACAGAGTCAGAAATGACCCACACAGTAGACCGTTAGGCCGGAACTATGCTGTGAATGGACCATGTCGTTCTGTTTTTACAGAAAACATGACTCACATTTTACCGGCACTGATTCCTCGTGGTGTTCCCCCTCGCTGAATCATATCTGTCCGTAGCGTCTCAGAAGCATAAAGCATATTACCTACAGAAATGACAACACTAAAAAACAGGTCATGGCTTTTCAGCAGATCCTTGAAATTCCACACCCAGGTCTCACCTTGGGTGATTTAAAGCGGTGTGCCAAGGATTATTTTCCTCAAGTCTCTCCACTGACTTTTTTTTTTTGTGGAGCTTAACGTGGGAGGCCAGGGAAGCTGTGCTGGCTTAACTTAACCGTAAGGTTTGCTTCCCTCCTCATTAGCTGCTCCCATTTTCCCAGATTGGAAGGAAGAATCAACACAGACTCTGGGAAGTCCTGAGCTTGCACTCCTTCACAATGTCTAAACCTGACGTTTAAGCATGCCGCTTAGGCCTATTTCACAGTTTTTGAGCGATAAACGTCTGGCTGTAGAATTTTCTCTAAGAATGACATTTTCACCAACCCCTCTCCAGAGAACTGAGATCATTTGCCATGCTGAACTCAAACTGCAAATCCCATCAGCACGTGAAGGCCACATTGAGGTTTGTGGGTCAAATTCTGATCTGCATCATCCTCTGTTTTGAAGTTGTTGGGTTTTTTTGCGTTGGTAGCCACCATGCCATTACTCATTAGACGTTTTGACATCGATGCAGATGTTTTGACAACAGTTTTCTTCAGTTCCCCGAACCTGTAAGGGATTATGTCATTCCGGGTTCAGTGGGTGTTTTCAACGCTTTGGTGAGCGGTGCATATGATTCGTACATCCTGAACAGCACCAAATAAGAATGCCTCACCTCCTTGGCGTGGGGGGGTGAGGGTTGGGGGGGGGGGTTGTCTGTCTGAAACTGAGCAGTCTCTGCCGAATGGGGGCTCGGGGAGGGGGGCCACCGGACCGGGCGAGCGACACGCCCTTCCCACTTCGAATCCGGCATCCGTGTGAGCAGGCGGCCCAGCCTCCGTAGTGTGAGCGGACACACAGGCAGCTGGCAGCGGCTCAGCAGCAGCCTGATCCGGGGCAGCGGCCGGGGGGAGGAGGCATCCACACCGCAGCTGCAGCAGCACCTCACAGCCTCTCCGGCAGCGGCAGGAGGAAGGACCCGCCAACACCAACCCATGTCCACGGTAAGGAGCTACTTATTTTTTATTTGTATTTTATTTATTTCTTTAGTTTTTTTAAAAGAAAAATTCAAACGACGACCGGTAGGAATGTGGTAATATGGATTTTGTGGCGGCACCGGCGTCTCGCGGTTCGCTGGAGCCGGAGCATCATTCACTGGTTTGTGTGGTCGGCATCAACCCACCCGGGCTGGAAACCAAAAAAAAACAAAAAAAACAACAACAACAACAAAAAAAAAAGGAAAGAAAGGGAGAACGTTCCTGTATCGTCCCGGTTGGACGAAACAATGTTGTACCTGGGCGTATATGGTTAATAAGTTTCAAAGGAAAAGCGGCGGTTGGGTTTGGAAGGAGACTCACGGTTAGCACGGAGCTGTAGCCGCCTCCGACTGCAGGGCGGCGGGACAGTTTGGGGCAGCATTCGGCGTGGAGCAGCCACGACAAGCCAGCAGCTGTTAGCAGCGAGAAGACAGGAAGATGGATTTAAAAATATTGAGCTAAGACTAAGCTTACAGCGACGACCTCTTGACCAACTCTTTTGGCTAATCATTTATTAGGGGTATCTTGTTTTCTGTGTATGTAACACGAGTAGGAGAAAACGTTTGACATGAACTGTTAAGACACCCATCATGACGAATTGTTTATCAAAGATTTTATCCCCAACCTCTAAACTGACATCAGCTCCTCCGGTCTAGGCTCCTTAAACTTTCTGAACATTTTCACAATCGTGCTTTTATATATGGTTTTATTAGTATACTTGACAGTGTTATACATAACTCTGCGCAGACTAGACAGCGTTTAGTTTTTAATCAGTCACTGAAACTTTATTTTGATACATTACACCGGAAGCATCAATTACAACATCCGTGACTTGTTGAGTTGAGCGTGTAGGATTTTTGAAGATGTTAACATCATTTTAATATTTCCCCCCTGTCGAAATGTCACAACGGCATAAAAATGAATAGAAATTGGCATGCTTCTGACTCATGAGAAAAACATCAATGACGTGCACCATGTGGAGACGTTGGTCGGCGGTTTGCCATGTGGAGGGCTGTTTGAACCTTGATGCGCGCGGGGCTCCGAGAGGAATAACGGGAAGAACAAATCACTCCCTGGACTCGTCCGTACTCGTGCCAGTGAGCAGGCATTTGTGTTTCACTTCAGCCCTCGCTTTTATCTCTTAAAGAAATCGTCATACCTAATTGGATTTTATTTAATTTATGACTTCTTTTTTTTTTAAATATACAATTATGCTTCCCTCAGATAGTTAATAGGTCGTCATTTCGGACTACTTTTTCCTGCGCAAACATTTGTGCAGGGCAGTCAAACCTGCGCGTGTCTGGTTATCTAACTATCAAGCTGATACTGTGCATCTTTCCCTTTGGGCTACAGTGTAGGCATGTCATGCCCATCCAGTCGGAGGCTGCTTGAACTCAAACTACTTTCCTGTCGAGAGCACTTGCATAATGGCTCTGCCTTGGGGTGTTTTTGTTTGTTTGTTTTTAAAAAAAAGAAGCAGAATAGCATTGGATTTTTCAATCATTTGACAATCTATCTGAGGAGGAAAGGAAGAAAGCCTGCCTAAAACACCCTCATATGAATTTGTGCGTAATGTAATACCATTTAGTCAGATAAGGGACAAAGGTAGAAACACCTTGTGCCCGTTTTCAAGTCGGCATGATAAAAAGATCTATATCGTGGCAGAATTGTTGGTAGCTCACCAGGTGAGGGTGTCTGCAGCTTAATGTACCTGTGATGGTTTAGTCTCTGAACATTCCTCAGATGTTGACATATTTTTGCAACAAAGAACCAGGCGGGACAGATTTAGAAAACCTCTCGTGTGACTTCCGGATTCATGAGCCTGCATTTTCCTTACTCTTCAGTAGCCTCTCATCCTGTGCCGTCACCCGTGTTCAGAATTGTTCGCTGTTCATTCGAGCCCCTCTTTTTTTCCCTCTCTTTCCGTCTCTCTCTCTTTCTGTGTGTTATTGCAGCCTCGATTCCATGTTTGTGTGCTATTTCCCACACATGGTCCTTTCCCTCCCTCCAATCTCTGGTTGCAGGTCTCAATAAATCTTTAAATGCTTAGGTGATGAGTTTCTCCTCTTTCCAGTCTCTCTGCTCGGAGCGTGTCTGGGCCACAGAGTGATGGTTCGCCTGAGCAAGTGCAGAGCTTTGGTTGGTGAGCAACGTGGGAGCTGTTTCTTCCTTGAATTTCTCTGCGGTTTCTGAGTATTAAATGCGTTGTGTGTTCGAACGGGTCGGTGGGGGGTGAAGGGGGGGGTGTACTTCCTCTTTAGCAGATGAACTGCCCCTGCAGGAATGTAAATTACTTTGTTGTCAGTGTGTAGAGGGAGCGCGTCACTGTCGTTTACAAGTGTCAGCAATTGACTCCATCATTCAATCCTGCTTCGATCAAAGAACACGGAATAGATTTGGACACTTTTAGAGGTATTGTGTGAAACCCGGTGATTGATTCGCTACCTCAGGGGAGCCGTTCAGGTGTACGACCATAAATCTCACTCGCAAGTCTGCTAGTTTACCATCACTGTCAACGGGGGGGGGGGGAGTCTGTTTCAAACCTGACAAAAATTGTAGGTAAAAACACTGTGTATGATTGGAGTTACTGTTCTTATCATGTCTACGATCAAAGTTGATGTTTGTTGGTGTGGTAACAATGTTGTTCCTCATTTTTAGGTCTTCTAGACACATGCATTGTATATCACACATACAAAAGCATCACTTTGAACAAGGTGCACATTTTTGCACGTCTTATAGAGCTGAATCAGAATTCATCCATTATTCATTTTCCGGAGTCCTCAGATGGAAGTCTCTCCCAAAGTATTGCTAAAATTTCCAAATGGTATAATATAGCCCAACGAAAAATGTAGGTGCTTGCAAAGCAACCAGCAGGGCAACTTGAATGTACGTTTTCAGACTGATTTCTTGGCATGATTTCTTGTTTAAAACGTAGAGAAAAAAAAAAACGGCACCAGAAACTAGGTCAGCTAGTCCCCAGAGTCATTCACTGTCTTCCCAAAATTTTCTCACTTCGTCTATTAGACGTTGAGAGATTGCTCAGGGCAAATGGGTCCTGGTGGGACCAAATGAAAAGCCATTACAGTTTTCCCTCCGGAAATCATTAAAATCAGCGCAAAACTTAGTGGCCATCCACTGAAGTCTGGGCCCAGCCGACTGGCTGTAGAAGAACGGGGAGGCTATGGTTTTCTGGTGCTCGGTGCAGGGAGCTCAAGGGGAAGGGGAGCTAGGGAGAAATGTTTCTTTCAGCCTTGGTATCCATTTCTATCCATGGCATCTGGCCGGTCTGACTGCGTAAACCAGCCGTGGCAGCGCCTTAAAAACGGGGATGCACTCACAATGGCCCTGGTTTCGTCAGCTCCAACTTGAGAGCGTGGAAAAGTACCTGCCTCTTCCTTGGCTGCTGGCGGCTTCTCGCTACAGGTCCGGACGGTTCTGTTGGCGTTTCCAGTCAGACCAGCGCCGCTGCCGACCTCTAAACAACCACTTCACACAAAACAGACACGCCGCAGCCACGAGTCTGGTAAAATGGATAAATGAGCAAATAACCTGCCAAAAAGTGCAGGTGTTTGATTAAAAAAAGAAACCAAGGTATGAAAAGAAAAAGCAGCACACTGTGTCTGCTTTGGTGTTCTTTTTCACAGCTAGGCTGAGTGATTTTTGCAGCTCTCTGCACCTGTGTTGGGCTGCTCCTCCTGGGAGGACCGGGATAGCTTTGAATCAGCATTTGGTGAGATGCCTGTATATGGTGAGGATAAATGAGCTAGAGAAAGAGGCCAGGGCCAGGAGGGGGAGGCGGGGAAGATCCCACTTTCACCTTCATGGTCTCTCAAGGAGGGCGTCATTCATTTATTGGTTTGGTATTCTTTCCTGGAGGCCTTAAAAGATCAAAGCATAGTTCTCATACAAGGGACATGAAACCAGCCAAGATGCGGCCCAAAAGTTACAGATGTGCTTTTTGAAAGTGTGGGATAAAGTAGATCCAAACGGGCACGGGTCACCTGGTTAATCCTCCTCCGTCTGTGGTTTCCGTGGGCCTCCGTTGTGTTAATACCCAGAGAGGGATTGTGCGGTGGGGATGACATTGAACACCGCTCCCACTCAGGCGCTCTGTAAACCGGACGTCACTGGAGAGTGGCGCACGGGATCGAGAGGCCCCATCACTGAATCCCCGTGTGGTCATTCATAGGGCAAGTGACCACAACATCGACCAGGCTTCTCAGCTGTAAGGGCACTCCATAGTAAGACACATGCTGAGGTAAACCGCCGGCTGTCCACCTCCGGCTATCAGATCAGAGAGAGACAAGAGGTCTCAAACTAGGTCCCCCTGAGACACATAAAAGAGACATTTTCCACCTTGTTTTTGTTTTTTTCCACAGGCTGACACATTTTTTCAAGGAAGTGTCAGTGACTGTCCTTGGTCCAAGCTACACAGAGTAACAGTACAGCCACTTTGCCATCCGTCTCTTTTTTCAAGCAGATCACTTTTGGGTCTGGAGTCCACAGATTGACTCCACCCGTCTCACCCTTTGTCAGGGTGGGGTTTTCTGAAACCTGTCACTCTAGAGGCCCTTCTTGGCAAGTGCTCTACGGGAGAGCACACATTAAGGAGAGTTTTCAAAACGGCAACATTGAAATGTTGGACTCAAACATGTGACTACCAGTTTATTTGAGAATACTTGTATTACCCATGTCTGCATCTGTATGCATCTGGACCATGGAGACGGTGGATTACCATCCTCTATTCCTGGCTCTTGTAAAAGTGTTGAAACTCCATCACACCTCAGCTCCATGAGCTCAGGCCCACCACTGCTTTTGGCTTTGAATTGAGGCATTTGATGCATTTGCTGTTTTCCCAAAGATGTCTGATTAGGTTTCATTTAACTCATATTATTTTCTGCTATTAATCATCACTTTTGAATGTTTTTTTAACATGACAAGCACAAGTTGAACTCTCCATTAAATTCTTAGATACTCCTCACATTAAATGTGACAGCAATTAACTTGAAGCGAGTGCTTTGACCCCCAGTAATGTGATAGTCCGCCATTTAACTGCTCTGAAAGATACTTAATAACATTAGTACAACTTTCACCTTAGCTACTATTTCCTTAATTTCAGTGCAACCAATTCCCCCGATTCTTAATACAGCTTGGCAAGTTAATTCATTGTCTTTTTAGCTTAAGAAAAGAACAGGATTTTTCCTTTTGCAGGAGATACAACAGGTTCATGGACTCACTGATGGGCTGCTTGGGATGCTTGCATCAAGAGTAAAGTCATACCAACCAGCTTTTCTATGAGACTATCAGGAATAAGCCTACATAATAAGGTCTTATTTGGACTGACGTTAGTCTAGGACAGCATCGGGTACATGTCTGTCGTGGTGGCCCTCGCCGGTCCGACCAGATCTAAGGCTTTTTGGAAGAACAGCCAGCATCATATGGGAGGAATAAATGGCTGGCAGCCAGGACCAATGCATAGTTCACCCCCCCCCAAAAGCCCAGTCTTCTCTTTCTCAGCGTAAACATCGGGCTGTTTCTCTGCGGTTGGAAATGAACTGCACAAGGAGCTTAATGGCCTCCATTAGGCAAAACGGCTGGCCACAGTGGAGGCTGGAAGACGAGCAGATGAAGGAGCCGCTCCCTGCACGGCTCCGCTGCGCGCCACTGAGGAAGCACAGAGGGCAAAACATCCCCTATCTGCCGTTGATAAAGGCTGTCCTCGGGAACGTAAAGGCGGTCTGGCTTTCTCATTCTTCACGTGAGCACACAGAGTCCTCAGTCGGTTCAGAAGTGGTTTGCCGAGCGTTACATTGTACTTACACCTTTACAGCTGTTGCAGACCTCGTCAGGAACTTTACTTTAGACCGGGCGTACCGTGGCAGAGCCCTTCTCCGGTACATTAGTGCTAGTCTGGATCCGGCAGACAGCCAGAGCTGATTGCATCGTCTCCCAGAAACACACACAAACACACCTGCACCCCCCCCCCCCTTTTTGTTCTGGGAAATATATTCGTCCTTTCACAGCTTCTCTGCTATTCTAAAAAAAACTTTCTTAAAGTCGCCGGTGTCTAGAGCAACTTCACATGACTGTGGCACGGCTCAAATCTTCTAATCTATTAGAAGAGCTTCTTCAATATGGTGTGGTTGCTGGGGGGCTCCTGTTTTGGCTTCTGTACTTTTCACCTCGGTGCTGGCTGGCCGGGGCGTCGGGTGGATCGAGCGGAGGAGACGTCCGGACAGCTCATCGACATCCGCCAGAGCTCCCGTGTCATTAATTAGAAAGCTGGCTGGCATCAACAGACAGCGAGGCCCTGCAGTGAGCAAAGCTCCGCGGGAATTAGTGCTACGCGTCGGCTGTAATCCATCCGTGGGCCGGATACCTGGAAAGAGCTTGATCACAGGTATCGGCTTTCAGGCGAGCCGTGCGTCGCTCATGGGCACGGAGGAGTGGCTCATCACAAAGTGCCACCAAAGCCTCAGTTTTACTCATGCGTGTTAGACGTGTGCATGACAGGAATCTGATCTGACGGTGGGACAGAACCTTCGTCATTTTTTAAGCTGTTCAGCGTTGCGTTTTCGATAGAACTCTCGGTTCTGATGCCGCTGACACAGAGCCAAGAGGAAACATGTCACACGAGGAAGTGAGCAAAGCCTCGCTGAATGCTGATATCCTGATCCCAGCCACCTCCCACATTAGGAAAATGAGCCAGCGCCATAAGTGACAGGGCAGCTGTCTGCCGGCCCTGCCCCTGTGATTGGCCCGTCGGCGCGGGCCTCACCGATTAAGGCCTTTTTCCATCGGAGCTCCATGTCTGCACTGGTATGTGAGAACTCCACTGGCACCCTGTCAGCCATTGTGATCATATCTGTCTGAGCTGGGTCAGAAGCAGCCCTCTGCCAACTGAGGCCAGGCAAACTACACGCATGGAAACGAAAAGAGATCCGTCTTTTTGTTTCTTTTTCTTTTCTTTAAAAAAAAATCCCTTGCTTTTCACCCCCGCTGACAAATGAAACTCTGGGATGGAGCGAGTGGCGCGATCCGTCTAGATTCCTGCTGCTTGAGGGATGAATCATTCGTCTCTACAAGCTGCAAAAGGTGTGGTTTCACATTTCCCAAAGCACAGAGTGAGCCTTGTACCGGGCTGATTTTAAAGACAGGGCGAAAGCGGAGGAGAGAGTTGTTTGTTTTTTTTATATTTAAAACTCTGAAATCAAGCTTATCCACTGGTGTTTTCTGGCCTGTTGGCTCTGTGATCTTGTTGGGCTTCAGGGGAGAAGCATGCAAAATGCAAAAATCCTTCCCTCAGGCACATATCAGACCTGGTGGAGTTATTGATCTCACCTCATGATTCTAATCTCTGTGGTTGTACGTTGTTGTGGTTTTCATTTTTTCTAATTGGTGTAGTTATCGCCTCCTCTGGGTAAATCTATCCATTTAGCTGTTTACTTCTGGAGCTTTTTCAGTCAGAGTGTCTTCATACAAAACGGGTAGCTTCTGTTTTTTTTCTTTATCTGGTCCTTTTTATTCTAATTCAATTTCTAAATGCATTTGAGATAAATCTGACATGTTCTTATAGAAGACATTTGAGTATAAACAGCCATTTCTAAGTTCAGAAGAATCAAGTTTGTTACTGGAAAGCAGCCGGGCGGATTCTCGCCATGACGACCACGCCGGGCGAGGTCGCGACCTCTCGGCCCAGTCGCCGTTCTCGGAGGGCGATTGCCAACCCGGGGTTTGTGCCAGGCGTAAACGGACACCGCCACGAGGAGATGCTGTCAGCAGGAGGCTGCTGTAATTACAGAGTCCGTCCGCTGCCGGACGTAAGGTGGACGGCACGCCGCCGTGCGCCCCGGCACGCAGAGACAGACGCCCACGCTGTCCCACGCTTAAAAAGAAGCTTCCCGAGTAGATCTGAATCTGGCACAAGGTTTAAAAAAAGCCCGAATAAAAGAGATGCTGCTGAGATCCTCAAAGCCTGCGGCAGATATAATTAGTTCTAATTAGATTAGCTTTAGTTTCCTCCGAAAAAGAAAGAGATGGAAGGGAAGACGCCCTTTCCTTTCTCCTCGGACACTAATGCGCAATCTTGAATGAGCTCAAATGATGACGTGTAGCGGACAAGAGCCCCAGCTCATTCACCAGAGTGGGAGAGCTGAGCAGGAGGTAACGGACGACACCTTCATATGGTGATGCATCGCTCCCATATGCACCATTTGGATCAGACTGCTCAGACGGAATGCTGCAGAAAGAGCACATTTTTGTGGGGTTTAAACGGACAAAGCATGAACTAAAGGACTTCCCATTCCTGTCTTAGTAAGCGACTTTTTCCCCCTGAGTTGCTTGGCACTGACTTTTGGAGTTGACTGATGGAGCTTTAATTGTTGGCCACATTTTGGTCTCTCTGTTTCTCTCGCTCCACCTCCCCTCCTCGCTGCCAGCTTTTGTCCATTTCTCACGGCCGGTGTGCAGCCTGTTTCCAGCCCGCGTCTCCAGCAGCATTCTGCTGACCCACTGATGGAGCGGCCCGGGGCTGAGCCGAAACGAAAGAAGGCCAGGGCACGACAGCTTCAGCGGCCCACGGCCGCGCACCTCTGAAGACTCCGACCGCCTCACAGTGCAGCTTTATTTTCTAAATAACCCCCTGTGACTTCAGCACGACGGACTACCCACCGGCCCTTAGTACTCATCCTCACTGTCCTCTACTTTGACTTTACCTCTCAAGCCCCGGTCTAAGCTCTGACGGAGGCCGCCGATGGATTCTGTTCAGCTCCATCTTTACACGCAGCCTCTCCTACCTACTCATCTCAGCTGGCTCGTGCACACTGATAGGTACTCTCTAACGCCCAGTGTGAAGCCATAGCAACGGCGTTGGAGTCTCTGCTGTCGGGGGAAGCAGAGCAGAGCTCCCGGCGTAACCGGCTCAGCTCCGGCCTCCATGTAGGCTGGCGGCAGACGGAGGCCGGACGCCGTCAGCTCAGCTGACAGGCGGCGGCGGCGGGAGAAGCTGGAGGCGGAGCCGCGTACCCTTTTTTTTGCAGAGGACTGTACATTCGGGCTCAGATGAGCGCCTCCATCCCTCCGCGGGGTCGTCTCCATTGTCGGCCGCTAATCCGAAGTGACTCTCAGCCCCCTCTGCTCTTGTCCTGGCGCTCACAGGGAATCAAAGCTGGAATGTCGGGGGGCCTCAGTAGATGACCGTAGTCGGGACTCTTTCAGAGTTTTTATTTTTATTTTGTTCCCGGCTATACAGACCAGTACATCCGCAGATACTTACTCATGTGCCTCTAAGCACAAAACCAATAGAAAATAATCTTGTTTCAGGGCCGGGCTCCTTTACTGCAGAAAACCTCCGCGAGAGCAAGTCACACACACACACACACACACACACACACACAGACACACACACGTGTCCTTTTGTCTGTGTGTGTGTGTGTGTGTGTGTGTTTTTAATCATTTCCTGCCACAGTCAGCATAAGAAAAGGGAAACAAGTGAATACATGACAGTTTTGCGGTCTGGGGCCCGTCTTGCTCAAGAGGATTTTGATTTCCATCTTTGTTGGAACCTGACGATTTTTAGGGGGAGTATTTTTTTTTTCTTGTAGAGGCTTGAAACGAGTCAGTGCATCATTGTTTTGGTTACAGACGACAGAGAGCTTGTCGACAAAGGGTTTTGAACGGAGCTGCTGTCACCATCACAGTTAAACTGGAGGGCCTATGGACAGAGATGCCTGATGAGGGCTAAAACTAAACTAAAACTATTCTCTTCCCCATAATGAGCATTACGCACGCCAATATAAATGGCTCCTTTGTAATTGTTTTTTTCACAACGTCAGGCTTTGCCGATTTCCAGGTCTACATGTCACTCTCTGTCAGAAGCCCCCATGCATTCTATTTTAAAATCGGCGCTATAATAAACCTCCAGGCTCACTTGTGTTATCAGCACCCATGGAAATAGCCGAGACTCCGCAGCCTCCAAAGTCCAGCGGCCATAAACCCGCTCAAACTTGTAAATTGCTCATGCTATCGCAGTCTGTGAAACGCCGGCTTTGTTGGATTTAACGGGCCTCCAAGGCACCGTCAGCAAGCCCCTCTAATCCAAAACGCACTGCTAGCTTCCAACCAGAAAGAAGAAAATGCCCTTTTTAAAATAAAAAAATGAGTGGGCCTCGTTTCTAAGAGTGGAAATGAAGTGCTTGAACGCTGACCACAACCCCAGGAATAAAGTAGCATCTTTATCCTTAAATCAATCTCGTTCTGGTTGAGCCCAATGTTTGTTTTTCTTTTAAGACAAACCAGTCATGTCTTCTCAGAAACACAAATCTGATAAAGTGAGAACAAATAGATCCAGATGCAGTGATGTCTTCTCATTCTACAAATAGATTAAAGCGTTCTTTGGAAGTAAATAGATGGTCTTCCAGTGGGAAATGATCAAACCCAAATCTTGAGGAATATTTTTCATCTATTTATTCTGATTTTAAATGCATTAGTATTGCATCCACATTTTTGTTTTTTTTTCGTCCACCCTTGATCCCTACATGGTTTCTGTCAAACAAAATAGTTTGCAGAAATAACCAACCAATACATTCTATTGATAAAACAAAGGCGTATCAAGTGGAGGGCTGCCAATAGCCAACATATTTTTCTCAGCAGTTTCCAAGTGCAGAAGAAAAATGGGCGAAGCACATCAGCATATTCTGAATTAGAAAAAACAAATGTCTAAGAGAAGCTACCGCTAAGTGCTGCGAGCCATAAATCCACTGCCTTTATTTGGCGTGCACGAGCCGCCATCTGCCTCGTATTTTTGATAGAGGGCAGTTTTATTGACAGCTGGCTCGATAACACGTCACAGCTATCCTGTCTGCTGGTTTATGGTCTAATTGTATAATGTGGTCGGAGGCCTGTGTCACTTAAACATCCAGGAGATGGAAAGTCTCATAACTTGGCTCCAGAATATTCAGCAGTGCAAAAAAAGCTGAGTATCTCAGACCCATTCCAGACGGATGCGGGGCCATAAAAGATGTAGGGCGTAGAATAATGAGTTTTGTGTGACGATCGGGCTGCAGCGTACGCAGGCCCCCGCTCTTCTGCGACGGGGTGATTCACGGGTCGGGTCCAGCTTCTCGCCGCTGGCGTCACAGATCAAACAGGCCCCACAAATGCTCCCCGGTGTTGCATTTAAAGTTTGCGGCCTTCGTCCTCGTGTTCACCTCCCCCTCCCTCCTCCGCGCAGGATCGGTGTGAAGGCCAGGAGCTCGGCAGGTCGGGAGAGGCGGCCCCAGACGCTCAGACGGGACAAGCCGAGGTCTGCCGAGGCCCAGCGGGCGGCAGCATGGCGTCCGTGGCCGAGTACTACACCGGCAAGAGCCTGCTGATCACCGGAGCCACCGGCTTCATGGGAAAGGTCCTGGTGGAGAAGCTGCTGAGGTCCTGCCCTGAGGTCAAAGCCCTCTACATCCTGGTCAGACCTAAAGCTGGACAGTCCATGCAGCAGAGGGTCAACGACATGATGAAGTGCAAGGTAAAGGATTTGCCTTTTTAAATACTCCCGTGTTTTAACCCTGTACCACCCAGGTACTGCCCGGCTCTCAGTCTGTTATTATAACCTAATTTTATCATGGCTAAAGCCCTTCCCGATCAGTTTATTTAAAAAAAAATCAAAGCTTGTAAAATGAATGCACATCAAGGCAAGGCAGAATCACCACTGTGTGAGCTGAACTTAGTCAATACAGCATTCAAGTCATTATTATTTAGTGGAGAACGCAGTCTCAGTGAGAATGTTCCGGCATCTGATTGTGGAGCTCCGTAGAATCTTTTTACTCTACTGAATGTAAATGTATGCTGCTATTAGGGAGCATGCAAATTCTAGATGAATTCTAACAATCCTCTTGAGGGAGGTTGTTTACGCATGAGATGACCGAGATGTTCTTGAGATGAATTCAGTTTCGAGAGCTTTTCCACAGAGTAGGTTGTCGTCCGGCTGGAGAGTTCATCAGCAAGGTGCCTCCCTGATGAATGTGTGAGACTATAAAAAAAATTCCTCTACCCTTTTACTGTTTTTTCTTTATCACCTCTTTGTGACTTAGCAGATGTGCTGTGTATCTGTAAGCCGAACCTTCCAGAGACTCCAAACTCTAAAAAAAGGAATGAGAGAGCTGCTTTGTGACCAAGATTCATGTCTGCTCTGATTATATTTTAACCAAAGGGCTTTTACATGGTCTGTCAGCTTTTATGTGCTTTGAACACATTAAGTGTTGCAGATTGTAAAAGCTGAAGTAGGCTTGTCCACCACTTCATGGCCTCAGTGATGGATCGTTTAAAGCTTTTTTTTGTTTTTTTCTAAAAACCAGTGCCTTGAATAAGCAGCCTTAACAAGGTAACTTTAAGCATATTTTGACGTCGGTAATTCAAATGAGTTCAAACATGTTGTGGCTAAATGTTTTCAGAACAATAAAAATGTGACCACACGTCTCAGCAGCAACCTCCGTTGCCATGGTGAGACAAGTTTAAAGACCCCAGAAGAGTCCAATAGTTCATGTCTGAGCTTCAGCACAAATTGATTAGAATCGCGAAAAGTCACCTGAAGTGGCTGCTGTCGGTGTAACAATGTCTGGAGCGTTCCATAACGAAGGCTGGCTTCAGGACAGAAGGGGTGAGGAAACGACGGGCTCAGGGAGACGGGAGTTTGGGGGAAGCAGCGGAGGATGAACTCCAAAATGTGTGGCATCAGCTGTATCAGACCAGGCAGCAAAGCATGACTCGGCAAAAAACCTCCAAACTCCAGCGGGCTTAATGAGAAGCAAAGGACCGAGGACCGGCTGCACGGTGCAGCTGCTGCGCGGTGCTGGCCCCAAACTGTCAGCAAACCTAAGGAAATGACATGTTTCTCTTTCCGCCTCCTTGTCTGTGTGTCCCTCTGACGGCATCTGATTCTACTGCTTTCATCACGGCTCCGTGCCGCAGTCATTATTCCAATGGCTGCTGCGCGAGCAGCGGGGCAGCAGTCGGAGGGAGTTTGCACATTAATTTATTTCAAAAAGATTATTTCTCTCATGTTCCCTTCCTTCTGTCAAGGCACCCGGCCCCACAAACTCAACAGACAACATCTCGCCATGTAATTAGAGCGCCAGGACCAAACAGGGCCCTGTCATTTCCACTGAGCAGGGCCTTTTTGTTCCTCTTTTTGCTGCAGCCTTCTAGCACCTTCCTTTAAGCTTTCTCGTTTGGAAGCACGTCAGCATCGGCCCTCAACTCCGAGGTTAACGTGACTTTTTTATTGATTTTTTTCACACAAGGTGAATAAACTTTGAATAGATTTCTTTTTTTTTTTTTTAAAGCATTTGCTTTCATTTTAGACTGACTTTTATAATACGCAAAACTGCTTTAGCCCATGTGACTTTGAGCTTTGAATGTGTGCAGGATCTCACACCTAAGAGGCACATATCAACATCAGTGCACAACAGTGTGGCAGATTCATCACACAACAGTGCACACGGGTTAAAGCATCGAACCTCCAATGGATCAAATATGCACATTTTTCATATTCATTGTTCAGTTCTTATAAGTTGACCTTTGCCAAAGTGTTTAACCTACAGTTTAAGTATTGATGTATGGTTTAACCTCTTTTAGTGTGTGCAGTGTCAACCCCCCCCCCTTCTCAAAATTGTTTTTTTTGGCATCACTCTATTGGGTCGCCACTTACTGCTCTGCCCACATGCAGGTTCGCTCAGTCTACAGTCGAAAGTGATGTCATTAAATTTCCATGTCCCGGCCTCAAGTACTAATTAGTATTCATGCGAGTCCCCAGGTCTGCATTATTCCTCTCACAACCGGGATAATTCATGAAGGAGACCTGTGGTATAGTCTCTCATGTAGCCTCTCATCCCGCGGGCCAGGCCAGTATCTGTCTTACAACCTGTTGCTAGGTAACAACCAGGATATGTGTCCCGTTGTTTTTTTTTCTTTCTCAAAGGATGCAATCAGGGGAGCTGCCCCCGAGCAGAAAAAAGGACAAACCGATAGGAATCTCCACTGCTCTGTCTCTGACATTTAAGCGCCGCCTGTGTCCATCTGGGCCGAGGCCGCTTCTGTGAGTCCAGCTTTCGCTGCAGTGCCAGGCATCGAATGGCAGGCCAGGCACCCGATAAGTCGGACTGTTGAACCCAGTGAAGGCATCTAAGGCCACACAGTATCTCCAGCTCTGCAGCTGTCGGGGTGACGACTGAGAGGTGGGAGGAGGAATGTTTTGGGTAGGAACAGGGATCTTATGGAATTTAGCTTTCAAGGCAGGATCTTGCAAGGAGTGGGTGGCTCTCTCCAGACCGATGTGTCGGTTCACCGAACCCTACCAGCCGTTTTTTTTCCTGCTTCCGCCTCATAAAACGCATTTCCACAAACTACGTCGTAACATTTTTCACCACTTCTCCTCCCCTCCAATCGTCGTGCCGTTGCTCCTGACTCATCCAAATGTGCACTCAGGCTTTAACGTGCGCCGTTTTTTAATACTTGCTGATGTATCTCGCTGTTTCACCACTGATTCACAATGATGAGACACTGGAAAGAAACCAATACAAAGACAAACACTGAGCCTCAGGCAGCAGGCTTACTGAATGACACCCCCTAGTTTTCACTAGCAAGCTCTTTAAAACGCACACTCTGGGATTAACGTGCACGCCCCTGACACTGACTCCCACTGTGCAGACGAGCTGCTGACTTCCCTGTGGCGTTCAACCCTTAGCCTTTTATCTCCCTATCGACCAATATGACTACATTGTTGTATTGATTTCCTCCTGTTTGCATCTACACTCAGGTAATCTTTCCCGCAGTGTAAATATTCAAGATGCATCGATTCCCGCCGGCTCCATTGAGGAGGTCCGCGCGTTCACTTGTGGAGCTTCTGAGCCGTTAACGCCAGCTGCCGGCCACCTAGAAACGCCTCTCCCTCCCTGCCCTTCCCGATTCACTTCCCCCCCGGGATCTACAGCCGGTCGCATAGGTACCGCGTCCAGGGATAGGGGCGACTCAGCATTTGCTCCGTTCGGGGCTTCGAGGACTTGAGCATCCGTTCATTCATTCATCTGTGATACTTTGGCAGTAGGCAAGTAGGCCTAGAGCGACCAGCAGCTCTGTCGCTCCTCTCCAGAGAGACGGGCAAATGGGGGAGCAATGCCTTTGCATATAATTACGCCGCAAATTAACTCCAGTTTATGAAACTGATTAGCTCATTGAATTCTACCGGCAAAGTCATTAGGGCTGTGAAGACGGGGCCTCCGGGAATCGGTGCAGCCCTGCACCGTCTGTCTTCCCACATACATACACGCACGCATACGTTTCACCGAGATTTGGGGCAGGAAGCCAAAGGAGAAGCGATGTGATGATTTATACATTGTTACTTCAGCCACATGTTGGAGCCCACCGAGCTGCAGTTTCTCACCACGTCGTGTGAAACGTTATGTGTAATTTTTCTCTGTGGTTAGCATTCAAAGATTTCTGATTTTGAAAGCCTGCTCATTAAGCCATAGAACACGTGCATTACATCATCGCACGGCACGTGTCAGCCGGCCCCGGCTCGCCCAGTCTCCTGGACCGGCTCGACCAGGCCTGAACCGGCCTGGACCAAGACAGCAAGGTAATATACTGCCCGTTTCCTAAAGGACAGGGCTGCCGTTACACACTCTGGATGTCAAATACAATGCAAAGAGTTTTAAGAATGCAAACTCTATGGATTTGCAAGATCTGAATCAGTCAGGCCGAGAGCAATAAAATCATGGTTCACTGAGCAGCATCTCAAGCAGAACATCTCGGCTTCCATAAGGCCGTGTCAAGGCAGCTGATGGAAATAATGTAGAATTTCACGTGCTAGGGGGGGATGTTTATGTCACAGCACAACATTGTGGTTAATGTAGCAGCATTGTTGACCTGGATGTCTCCAGAAGACATGGGGCTGGTGACACTGGAGTCCCTTCAGCAGCGCACCGCGGTGAGTTCTTACATAAAGGCTGGTACTCGTGATTGGGGAGTCTTTTGTAATGGGAAGGTTTGACCTTATAATTTTAAAAGAAATCCCCTTTCCCACAAGCATTGGAGCAGCAGAGTGTTTCAGTTGAGCTCCTGGTGAAATCTCTCTGTTGCTAATAAAGCAATCCGTTCAGCGTCGGGTCGTATCCCAATAGGCCAGAAGCCAAACCTCAGCCCGCAAACTCCGTGTTATTGCTTTGCTCGAATCGATCGTCTCATTCGAGTTGTGTGCACACGCAGATTGTGAGAGAAACCCTCCGTTTCCATTTAGGCTGCTATCCCCAATCGATCCCCTGAGCCGTCAAAAAGCTGAGAGATCCGAGGCTGCAAGAAGACAGTTTGCAGATTCGGTCTGAAGTGGACTTATCGTGAACTGAAACAAGAGCCGGAGGCTGTATTAACGCTGGGTCACACCACAGCATTTGGTGCTCCGTCACTCCCCCCCCTCACGTTTTAACACGTTTTCTGCGTGTGAGGGAAGTGTTCTTACGCATAAGCAGACGTTTCAAAGCAGGAGATCGACGTTTGAAACTGTTTTTACTCCTTGACTGCGAGAGGCTTTCGTTCAGGGCCGGAATTAGAAAAGTGTGGTGGCACACAGAGTGTGTAAATCTGTTCTGAGCCCCCCTGGGAGGCTCTTTAGGAAGCAAGGACGGGGGCTGATTGAAGATGGGTTGAAGAACAGTGGAAATGTGTCCTTTAGCTGAGAGCCCTGCGTGCTCATGGTGTCTGTCCTCCTTCACAGCTTCCCATGCGAGTCCTGGCGTTGCCAACCTCTCTCTTAGCCCCGCACTTCTTCTTTCTGCCACATCTTTTGGAAGCACCCTTTTTTTCCCCTCATTCCTTTGTCATTAATCCTGCTCACATCCCATTTATTTGACTAATTTAGACAGCACATGCCAGGAAATGGAGGTCAACGCAGAGGGTACCGCCGTTAATTGCTTCCCTCTGACACACTTTGGTAGACTTTCCCTGGCTACTGTGAATTTTTCCAGCTCGTTTCCAGCTGGGGGAGTCCGCCGTGCCGGGCAAGGAAAAGGTGCCGACTGAAGCTGAAATTTTTCTCCCACAGTCGTGAAAGGGGGCTGTGAAAAGAGCGGAGTCCAGCTAAAGGCCAGCCGGCGGGAAGGGAGGCTCTTTAAAATGGCATCTCGAGTTGCCGGGCTGAAAGGAAAGTGCCATTAGTGTTAGGTTACCGTCACAAGTCCACACAGCGGATGATTCAGGCCCTCCAGATGGGAGATTTATTGTCCTCACGGTCTTAAAAACAGGCCTGTTCAGTGGTAAGAAAGGACAAATGGTGACCCCGCGCTACCCCTACAGGTTAAATGAATGGGAGTTGGCTTGTTAGCGGAGCTCGATTTAGGCTGCAAGTTGTTTGACTGACCAGAAGAAATGCAAACAAAACAACGCTTGTGCGTGCACAGTGCACAGCGCCCAGTGCTGTGGCGACGTCTTCGCCCTCAGTACTGCAAACGGGACCATTGTCTCCCTGTGCAAGGCAGTTTGCTCGCTGACAGCCGTGGGTGGGAGGAGGGCGCGGCGGTAAATGCGAGCGGCGGAAGGCTGGCACAGGACCACTTACCAATCCAAAGAGCTTTTTACAGAGCAGCGGCCACAATGCCCATCTCTGCCTGCACATGCAACAAAAAGCTCTCTGAAGCCCACACTGCGCGGCCCCGTTCACCCCCACCCCCCTGACCATCGCGCACTTTCTGCCCTCTGGGTGTTTACGTAACTTAACGTTGGCTTGGAGCTGCTTTGCAAATATTTTTGGCTGAAAGGAGGCCTGTGCAAGAGGTTCGATGTGAAAATCTAGTCGGAGAACACTCAAATGCTACATTATTTTCTTTATATCCTCAATCTGCTATAGGCAGGGGAGCTACTGAATGGTTCCCAAACTCTGCTATTTCGCTGTTTTGCTTTTTATAACGTCAAACTGGAATTGAAAAGGAAAAAAAAAGGAAACTACCTGGGTCTCAAGTTGAGCTAACCCCTAAAGCTTTGCATATGTGTATACAAATGTGTGTGTATATTAGTGCACGTGTAGTGACAACACTGAATGAAAAGTGTCATTTGTGAAATTTTTAATTAGCAGCCGTTTAAAAACCTTCCAAATTGTTTACAAAAAACAGCCTTGATCTTGTAATATTATTCTTCAGAGCTAGCACACTACCTGTTAGCATCCTGGTACTAAGCATCTTTGGACTTCCACAAAATATGGGAAAAAGGTTTTGGTTTCAATGAGCAGAAAAGTATTTTAGTCTTTTTTTTTTTGTCTCTGTGGTAACGTGAAACCGGAAGGTTAGCGAAGGTGGTAGCGAAGGTGGTAGAAATCAAATGTGAGGAAATTTGCTTACATATCTGAGGATTATTTATAAGAACCCTTGGCACCAAGAGTATTTAGGTTTCTTCTGCAAGAAATGATTAAGAAATGATTAGTGCTAGTTTTTTTCCCCCCATCTTAAGCTCATCGTTATACACGTATCTTCACCAGGCACAAACATACTGTCGCTTATGGTTTCCTTTCAGTCAATTTTTCTTGTAATACTGAAACACTTCTTCATTCATTTGTTTTTCTGCTACCTGTTTAAACAAATTTCATTTACCTCCACCACTGTCACAGATCTCAGACACGAGCTGCACCACAGATATGGTGTGTAAAAAGCTGGTTTGCATTGGCCATCAGAGATCCCACTTCTGTGTATGATCATAACCTTGAATTTGGAACTATGGGACAGATGACATTTGTGTTCTCAGGGCAAACCTTCATTACAGGTTCCAAGTAATTTCAGTTTTTTTTAAACTTCCCGTGCAAAATTGTGGGTGGTGTGGTGAGGCATCTGATGAACTCTGGTGGGTTGTTTACCGCCGTTGCACAGCTACGCTCCCTCAAGAGGAAGTTAAACTGAGGTCAGTGCATGACATCAGCTGCTTCGTGACTCATAGTGAGGAGGCAAGAGTCTGTGCATTTAAACACATTCAAGTTTGATATTTTGGGAGTTTTTCGGGGGGGTGTTCTGTCTCTTTTTTTTTTCTTTTTTTTCTTTTTAGCACAGCTAACCTATCACTCTGCTGCTGTTTTCTGTAGACTCCCCGTCTCTGTCCCTACCAGCTGTTGGCCTACAGCAGAGCCGGCAAAACATTAGTGTATTTGCGTTACATAATGGCAGCGATGCCACACTGTGAAGGAGAATATACCACCTTAATCTCCCCTCCACCAATTAGAAACATGTCTGCTTTGCGACATCGCACACTGGAAGGCTTGGCTTTTGCCTAATAAGGGCAGCCGACTGTGAAGCATCTGCAGAGGAGGCCTCACAAAGCGTAAAACCGAGTGGGCTGCATGATGTGGACGCAAACAGCTGCTGGAAGCGTTTTAATTCAACATCTGTCCCCCGCAGCTAAGGGAGCGTCCCTGACTTGGACAGCTGACACAAAGGCCAGCAGTTTCGTAACACGCACTCCCATGGCAATCCCTCAGCCTCCCCCGCCCCCATCTTCTCTCTCCTCTCGTGCAATCAGAGGCTGATCTGTTAAAACGATCCAGCGCCACGAGTTAAGTTAAGCAGGGGAGGCAGAAAGCTGCACGGAGGCACGCGCCGCCATTAACAGGACATCCCACTCTGCCCGGCGTCCCCCCGACGCCACACAGACCTGACGGGACCCGGCGCCCGGCTCCCTCCGCCGGATGTGGAGGCTGCGTTGGGCCCTGGAGTTCACATAATCCCCCCCCCCACCCCAAAACCCACCCCATCCATGTCGGAATGCCATGCCCGGCCCGTCAGTTGGCAAACACCAGAGTAAACAGGTGGAGGAATGTCACACGAGCGGGGCTTTGTGCTGGCCTCCGCGCCTCTCTCAGGATATGACAGAGCAAACAGCGGGCTCGCTCTGCTCAGGAATGCACAGCCCCGATAGTGTTCTGTACGGAGCAGGGACTGCGTGGATTTCTTCAGTGACACAATTACTTGTAAGGGCTGACTCACGGAGCTGTGTGTTTGGTGGTGCGTGTGTGTGTGGTGTGTGTTTGAGCGCAGTGTTTACAGTACCACATTATCGGGAAACACTCCTCAGTCTGACTCACAGCACACACAAAAGGAACTGCTTCCCTGCAGCCAAAGTCCCTTCTTTTCCACTCCCAGTCGATACGCCAAATCCACTTTTGTGAAAAACGCGGCCGTATCGGCGCGACTGGGCCTTCAGCCCTTTTGGTTTTAGACCCGGCTGAGCGGTTAGTCACAGCAGTTTTCGGCAGCTGCTTCAGACTCGTCAAGAGTCTGACTAAAGAGACGATATTATGAGAATAAAAGAAGCCTTTATGTTTTTGTTTGGCTTTTTAAGCTGTTATGCAAAACGACCACAACATGCTGTCTCAGTGCTCGGCCGTCATCGGCCGGGTCCGCCAAACGCTTTTGAACAGAGCTCTGACCGAGTCAAGCACTCCGTCTGACGTCCGGCGCCCTTTGAAATTCTCTTAAACCTCTTTCTTTTGTGTGTGTGTGTTTTTTGTCCCCGGCCAGCTGTTCGACCGAGTGAGAGAGGACAACCCTGACTTCCACCAGAAGATCGTCCCCATCAGCAGCGAGCTGACCCAGCCGGGCCTGGCCATCAGCTCCCAGGACGTCGCCACGCTCACCGCCTGCGTCAACGTTGTCTTCCACTGTGCCGCCACCATCCGCTTCGACGAGCCGCTCAAGTGAGCATGGCACAACACAAACCCCCTGCACGGCACAGCAGGGCCCCCCCCATTGCCTTTGTTTTGTGCAGGCGGAAGCTTTTTCAGTTTTTCACGGTGGCAAAGAAAGACAAAAAAAACTTCCCTCAGATGCAAACAATGCCGGTGTTTCTGTTCCGAGTAGCAGGAACTTCCTTTTATGAAACAAAAAGTTCAGATTTAATTCTAAAGGAAAGAGGAAGTGCGGCGGGATGAGGATGTGGAGAAATAAACTGTGAGATTTAACCTTAATCGAACAGTGAATGGCCCCTTTGAATGTGGGGCCACGGTGCATTCTGGTTAATAACATTTGTAGGGTCGTGTCGTGTTATCGTGTTTGGGGTTTCAGAGCTCTAATCTGGGAACGCGGCGTCATTTAGTGGTAGCATTTGATTGATTAGATTTAACCTGCGTAGCCTGGCGCTGAACTGTTTGTGTAATTATTTACTCTGCTGATTCCGGCCGTCTCAGCTGTCAGAGGCAATTATGAAAAAGTTGCAATCAGGCAGCCATGTTACTTGTCATTTGTCAAAAACAACTAAAACGCTATGGCCTTTTTCTCAGCACAGCTTTTCAGCGCGTCAAGCTTACAAGAGCATCACTCAGAGCCAAAGCTAAATATTTACCTTGCTCTTCTTGTACATGGGCCAGAACATTGTTTTCAAACAGTGCTGAGACCAAAAATAACACGAAAAAGACACAGATTTGGTGCGCCGTCCGTTCTCGCCGTGCTCAGGCTTGATCGTTTAACGACAACAGGAGACTCTCTGGGACGCGTTTTCTTTCTGTCTGGTTGAAGAGGCTCTGCAGAGAGTAAACTCGTGTGTCAGGACTTGTTAGGATTAAGATGCGTCTGCTGAAGGCTGCAGAGAGAGATGGAGTGAGCTCTTAAGGCATTTGCCTTTAACATTGCCTTATATGACCCCAGGCCATGATGGCACACATCGCATTTTTGAGTTGTTTATAATATTGTATTAAATGAGTTTACAGACTCTATTATTTATCTCGGAAAAGCCTCTCGGGTATTCAGCTCCAAAACTGAAATGGAAGAGGCTCTAAGAAATATTTAGACCATCACGCACTAGAGACTGACGTCATCAGTTCTGTTGAAAGGCATAATTACACCTTTATAAAGACAACAATGTGTTTTTGATAAAGGAGTGTTTTGAAGCCATGCAGTCTATAAAGATCTAATACATTGAAACACAAAGCACCACTCCCTAAAAAAAAAAAAAAAAGAAGGTGTGGTTGAACAACCGCTCCAAAGATGAGATGGAAACTATAGTCATGCGGACACAGAAGAGGAAGAATGCTGCACCACCCAGTCTGATGAAGACAGATTGTGCAACAAAGCCAGAGGTTAGCTTGTGTCTCTGGCTGTCAGGAATTGTAAGAATCCATGACAACAGCCCGCTGCTTCAGTCATTTGTATGTAAGGAAGACAAACAATAGGATGTTGAACGCAGTCAAAGGGTGCCGACAACACATTCGGACTCGTCTCAAACCTCTCTGAAAGCCTGTGACCCCAGGCTCCCCGGTCACTGCGTCTCTCTCCCTCTGTGTCATCACACAGTCATTACAGCCGAGCAGCAGCCGGCGGCCACAGATCGGCCGACTCCACTGACAGCCCGAGGCTCAGTTCTTTTTTTTCTTTTTGTTTTTTTTTTTTACTTGTACAGGGATTTACCTATCCACACTTAAAGAATCATTCGAGTTTGCTTAGGCAAACTGTGTGCCGCACGTCTTAGTTTTTGCTGCAAGAGCAACACGGAATTCACTGAGATCCACGGCTGCGGCACCATTGTTAAAGAACAATGGAGAGAGAAATGATAGCAGTCGGAATGTAATGATTTACACGGGTTTGTCTGCCCGGCGTGGAAAAGAAAGCAAAGGAAACAAGAGAAGTGAAATTAAAGCGGCTTCTTATCCGTGAATCTAACCATGAACTGTTGTGGGTTTCTTTTGTGGTCAGACAGCTCAAAATATAAATACATATATATATATGCTGCTGTTTCAAAGACAGGTGGCTGATTCAGTAGCAGGAAGGAGCTCAGCGGCGCGTCCAGTCTTCCTGACCGTCCTGCTGGCGTGCCGCTCTAGACGCGGTCCCAGGTTTCAGTGCTGGGAAGATGTCACACCCACACACAAAGTCCCCCTCCCCCCCGTTAAAGGCCGTCCTGATTCCTGCTGCCGGACTAACCCGCCCACAACCCACCAACACGCAGCCCATACACCTTAGGCTGCCTCTCTCTGTGAGGCGGGCTCACCTCGGGATCACCGCCCCCACATGCTATTGGCCGGTTGTTTTGTGATGGTGGATCGGGCATTTTTGTGATTCTCCCCCTCTGTCTCCCCCCTCACTGCTCTCGCACACATCACCGGGTTTAAAAACCCCTCAACTTCCAAAAGTCCTGCTAGCCAGACATTGCGTACTTCACATTTTTCTCAGACCCCTCTCTATGCACCTGCATGCTTTACACAGTTGGAAAGCTTAAGCTTTTGAGATTTGAATGATGCACACCGTTTCAAGATAAGATAATCACCTCAAACCCGGCACACACGGGTAAAACATAAAAAATATCAAGCGACCCAATCAAGCCTCGTCCAATTCCAAGAAGAGTTCCATAAAGACACAAAGTCTTGAGATGTCCATCAGATTTGTATGTTTTCAACATAATAATGATCCTATTTTCCGTTAGTGTGTGTATTTTATTTTTGGGTGGGATTTTATGCAAAACTTGCAGGAATTTTAAAGGTTCTATTTGTGATCTGACTTTACCTCAGGTTTTTCATCTAAATAAGTAGTGGCAGAGCAGCATATATCTATCCGGATGTCTCAGTTGTTGTTAGGATCTCAGTTAACCCTTGATTTTGGTTTTTAAAAAAAAGAGGGATCAGGAAAAATACTGAAACCATCATATTTTGCTAAGAATCTGCCTGCCACTTTGATTGCGTTTCATATTCTCATTCCACTCCAGCTTAAGGTTCCTTTCTGAAAATTCCTGCTAGTCGGCACAAAGTCATCAAAAAGAAACAGTCAGCATTTGACAAACAAATGCACATGCAAATGCTCAGAGATTAGCAGTCCAGCAAATATGCACGCAGACGCAATCAGAACTTTCCCTCCCACGCCAAACTCATTTGCCTTTTATTCTGAGCTTCTTTTTTGTTTTTTTATCCGATACTCCCACGCCTCCCTGGCACATGCACGCACAGGCGGCCTTTAACGCTGTGTGTCCTCTGGCCCGCAGACACGCCCTGCAGCTGAACGTGATCGCCACGCAGCAGCTCCTCGGCCTGGCCCAGCAGATGCACCACCTCGAGGCCTTCATTCACGTCTCCACCGCCTATGCAAACTGCAACCGCAAGCACATCGACGAGGTCGTCTACCCGCCGCCCGTGGAGCCCAAAAAGCTCATCGAGTCTCTGGAGTGAGTGGATGAGGGGTGGGGGGCGGGTTTGTTGTTTTTTTTTCTTCTGCTCCACTAAAACACGAAATCGATTCCGCTTCAGCTTGATTGATAACATCATGTGGATTCTAATAAGCAAGCAAAACAAGTCCTGGAAAAGCAATGCATTTAATTAGGGGCCATGAGGCTTGTGGACGCATTTGTTAGATTATCACTTTTTGTGGAAGGGGTGGAAAAAACATATTCAATTCTTTGGGAAAGCATTTTTTTCTGATGGCCTTGTAATCACTCTTTCTTACTTTGTATTTTACGCTCGTGATTGAAAACAACTTTTGGCAGCGCAACCAGCTGGACTTATTATTACTTTGATAGGCTTGAGTGAACCACCAGCTCTGACAAATCCCCCTTTCCCCCTTTTTCTTCCCTCTCCTCCAGGTGGATGGACGACGGCATGGTGCGGGACATCACGCCGCGGCTCATCGGCGAGCGGCCCAACACCTACACCTACACCAAAGCCCTGGCTGAGTACGTGGTGCAGCAGGAGCAGGACAAGTTCAGCATCGCTATCATCAGGCCCTCCATCGTGGGAGCCAGCTGGCAGGAGCCGTTCCCCGTGAGTGCGCCGGACACTCCGCTGCGTCGCCCGTTAACCATCCAGAACAGCGCCAGCTCCACCGGGAGACTGGTGGCTCGCCTCCTCTTAAAATACTGCTCAGTTTAGCCGACGGCCCCAGACGACCCACTCACAAAACGCCCATCAACGGTCTCCCTCCCTCCCAGTACAAAACGAACCAAAAACGAGATACGGATCGACTCAGTCCTCCACTTCTCCCCTCTAGCTGTCGTTTATGTGGCCTCGAGTTAAAGCGAATCCGCAGGTATCTTTGCCAAAGACCTTTGTTTCCAGGCGAAGAGCATAGAGCCGTTCGTACCAGCTAAACACGTAGGCGATTAACCCGCTTTTAGATCACCTGCTGCTTCAGGTAGCCTCCAATTTTAAGGTCTGCGTCTCGCGCGGGAGGTTTAAGTCCCGTTTTGCTGACGCTGCGCCGAGGCGTCAAAGCTGCCTCCGAAAAAATCTGCCAGGGAGGTGCCGCGTTGAAAAGCCGCCGCTGACATCGTCGTGTGCTTGTTTCTGTCTAAACTCTCCAGCGTATCATATCAGGCAGCGCCCACAGGAGGCTCTTAGTGTCTGAAACTGAGTCCGCAAGCAGGTTGATCAAGAGCATTCGTCTCAGTTTGATCCGCACATCACCCATTTCTGTCCCCATTCGCATGCATATTTAAAGGACTTCTGATTTGCAGTGGTCAGACGTTACAGTCCTCCTCTCTGCCTTCCGGAGCCTGTGGAAGCTGCAGCTGGAAGCTGTGGCCGGGTAAATCTGCAGGATGAAGGCAACGCGAGAACAGAAAAAAGGATGAGGCCTTTTTTATGCCGAGTCGGGAAACGCGGGCCTCGCCTTTGCGTGCCGGGGGGGCTGTGACGTCAGTTCCCAGCTCTGCTCAGCCGGCAGTCATAAGCTCCACGCGGAGGCCCCCCCCCCCACTCACGCTTGGCTGTGCACTCCCCCCCACCCCACCCCCGGGCAGCCCCTGCTCCAGCGGGAGAGCTTATTTTTATCCCCAGTGCTGGCGTTTACACGCACACTTCCACGCCGGCCTCTTTGCCACTCTTTGTCCGTGGACGTCCCTCATTTGACCATAGAATGAGGCAAATGTCAATGGAAAGCCGGATCTCGGCAGCCTGCGTGTACCGTCAGACCTCAGCCACACACAGAAGAAGCCACCGCAGTCACACCAGCGGCCTCATGTATTTTTGATGCCGTCTAATTGAAGCAGGCTGTCGTTGCCTCCAACGCCCCCCACCCGCCCCCCCTCTCTCCTGCTACACCACCGCAGGATGTAACAAACCCCGATCTAGCGGCCGCCCTTTTCGATCCCTAACTTGACCCCCCCTCGGCCTCTGGGCCGCCAGCGGCTCTCCGAAGGCCCCTCTGAGGGTTCTCTCTGCTCTCGCCCCCTCAGGGTTGGATCGACAACTTCAACGGGCCGAGCGGAGTCTTCATAGCCGTGAGTAGTCGCATTCACCGAAACGGTCCCGAAACCCAGATGATCAAGTGCCGGGAGTCCCTAAGAGCGTCGTGTTGTTTCGCTGTCAGGCGGGAAAAGGCATCCTGCGCACCATGAGGGCCAACAACGACGCCGTGGCTGACCTGATCCCCGTGGACGTGGTCATCAACCTGACCCTGGCGGCTGGGTGGTACACCGCCGTGCACAGGTGGGCAAAGACTCCCAAGCTCAGCGGTCAAGAGGGGAAAAAAAGATCATTCCAGGCGATATGTTTAGGGAATATCTTTTAGTTTTTTTGTCTAAGGTTTGAGGAAATGGCTCGCTGAATGAATTAGTGATATTGATGCTCGCACTATATTGATCTATGTTTTACTTGAAAAACAAAACAAAAAACAGTTAGAGCCCATCTGATTGGTTAGAATTTGGGCCTCTAAGCACCGTCTGGGAAAAATTCCATTTTATAGTTAACAAGAGCACTTTAAAACGGGGATGGTGCTTTTATGACCTCTGTTTGCACAGGTGAATTGATAAGAGGCTTTAAACCTATCTGAAGAGGAATTCCCGATTAGCTGTTTCTCAAATTCACCAGTTAGGTGTAACTGATGATTCGCAGTTCGTGAAGTTCTCGAGATGATTCGGGTTATGCTTTCTCCCTCATTATGACGGAGGCTCTCACCAGAAATATCTTGCTCACTGCTTCTATTTTATCACCAAAACTCAGCTGGTTCATATTTTCCAGAGTGAGAATGATGTGGAAAAATGGGTTTCGGCTTTCCCCTTCTCAGTCTACGAAACTGGATTTCTTTCATCATCTCAAATGTAAACACTTGAATCCGTATGAAACTTATCTATTTTATGCCTTTTATGAACAGATCATTTCCAGATAAACAAAATAGCCATTTCTAACTATTAACCATTGGAGTGGGAGGTGTGTTTGTTTTTTTTGTTTTTTTAATTTCCATTGACTAAACTGCATTTTCATTCAGGATAGTTTGAGAAAATGCTGACCTTCCTCTCTCCCCCCCGCAGACCTAAAACAGCCCTGGTGTACAACTGCACGACCGGTGGCATCAACCCGTTCCACTGGGGGGAGATTGGTGAGTGTTGAACTGTTGAACTTGTGTAAACGTAACAGAGGCCTGCGGGCGGGTGTTTATGGACCCGCTTTGCCTGCTCCGGCCGGCCGCGCTGACGTCTCTTCAGCGTTCACCCTCACAAATCAATGAGCTGGGACTGTGGTCTAATGGTGCTGCTCCGCGGTGGAGCCCTGTCGCCGGCAGGGGAGGACCCAGATGGAGAGCAGCTGCCACCTGCTGGACGGAGGCCGGCGATGGAGGGGTTGAGATGAGATTTCTGAAAAGAGGAGGGTTTTTGTTTTTAAAAAACAGAGATCAGCTGAATAGAATGGAGATGGTTTCAGGCCAGGGTCCAGGGTGTACCCACTGACCACTGGGATAGGATCCAGTCCCCCCGCACCCCCGTTTGGGAATAAGCGGTTCAGAAAATGGATGGATGGGTTTGGGGCGCAGTAAGAGGCACTGGCTGGCTAAGTAATGATTGTTTTTATTATGGAATAATCCACCGCTGTTTGTAAGGACTGTTGAGTTTATCGACAAATTCTGGAAATTTTTTTCCTGACCAGCAGTTCATAAGAATTTTTTTATTTCTTTATTTAAAAAATAGGAAAAATGTATTGAATGCAAAATACCCCAAATGCCCAAATCCTTGATAGACCTGCAGTAATGTAAAGCATGTGTTGAATTCACAGCATCCCGCTGCACAGAATCTCTTCTTCTTTGCTGATTTTATTCATACTCATGGTTGCCCTCTGACTGACCGGATGTCAAGGGACCCTCAGATTAAAAAGACATGCTCCCTTTGTGGAGGAAATTGCTAGCAGATGGCCCTCGGCAGGATTAGACCTCATCACTGCAGCTCAGCATCAGGGAGGCAGAGCTGGTGCAGATAAGGCTAGTTACAGAACAGTGGGATCCGAGGATAACACTCAGTGCCCCGTGAGGCAAAAAGAAAACAATTAATTTAATTGTAGGTGCATTATAAAAATAAAAAATAGATTAAACTAGTAGTATCTGGCTTTGTCCTCTTACTCAGATTTGTTTTTGTTTTTTTACAATCGTCGCAGCCCCCAGAGAGCAGCTCAAGGTTAGCGAAGGTACTCCCGACCAGGCTGCGAGGATCCAGGCCACAGCTGGCTGTCACCCCAGATCTGGTCATCTCTGCCCCTGCAACCACCACGTCTGTTGCCATGGAAACAACCCCTTAAAAGGCCCAGATTGCGCATGTGTGATGTAATGTCTGTGGTCACATGGCTGGTCCTCTGTATCCGCGGAGGGCCGCTGCTGGATTGTGGGGGTGGAGCGGCGGGTAGCCGGGGGGGGTCGTGGAGTGACCGCTACAGGCTTTAGTGGTGCGATAAAGGCCGCCCCCGGTTCCTGGAAGTGAGGGTTCCCACACGCAGAAAGCGCAGCCTGTGTGCGTCCGTGTCTTTGCCCCTTTGTTTGGGGTGGGGAGGATAAACCTCACTTTCCTGCCCACTTTGAGCACCGCGTCAGCCCCACTTTTTGCCTGCTTTACCCTTACGTAAGAGGCCCAGGGCTTAGCACAGGATTATCGCGAAATGAAATACCTACTGTTCTTTGAGGATTTCGGAAGAGATTTTTTTTTGCCTATGTCATTTTTCATCATCTGCGGGTGGAAAAAAAACATCCTCTTTGCAAGCTAAACTCTTTTAAGCATGAGCCAAAAAAAAAGAATGTTTACAACTTGATCAGTGTGATGAAACTGTATTTTCTAATCAACTCTCTGGCCCGTCTTGTCAAACAGAGCACCACGTGATGTCGTCCTTCAAAAGGAACCCCCTGGATCAGGCCTTCCGCAGGCCCAACGCCAATATAACCTCCAACTATCTCATCAACCAGTACTGGATCCTGGTCAGCCACAAGTTCCCGGCCTTCATCTACGACCTCTTCCTGCGCCTGTCCGGACAGAAGCCACAGTAAGAAACGGTGCCGCTTCGGCTCCAAATGCGCGCCAGTCGGTCGGTGTTGTGACCCGCGTCCCTTCTCTTGCTGCAGGATGATGCGCATCTTCAACCGCCTCCACAAGGCCATCGGCCTGCTGGAGTACTTCAGCAGCCAGGACTGGGAGTGGGGCTCGGAGAACATCAGCATGCTGATGGGACACCTGACCCCAGAGGACAGGAAGGTGGGATTATTCACGCATCCGGGTGTTTCCATTTGAAATACAAATTTAGTTTGCATTGGCCACAATGTCAAAAAGATCTTCCTATTTGTCAAAGGCACTGGTTAGATTTCAATCTCAGGGAATAAGAAATAAAAATAGAAAATGGCAGTGAGTGGGACCTCGGCTAATAGCAGCTTGCGTTTGCCTTTGTGCTCCCTGGATGTTTGGTGTGATTGTGCGTGTGTTTTTCAGACCTTTAACTTCGATGTGCGCCAGCTGAACTGGCCCGAGTACATTGAGAATTACTGCCTCGGCACCAAGAAGTACGTCCTGAACGAAGACATGTCCGACATTCCCGCTGCCAGGCAGCATCTGAGGAAGTAAGTTGACCAGAGGAAGACGATGCTGATACATGAGTATAGAGATGGTCCACCAGTGAATATCTGGCCAGATGTGTTTTCTGGGTTCCATTCTTTTTTTTTTGCTTTAAGGCTTTCTTTCTTTCTTTTTTTCCCCTCCTCTCGTCTCCCAGGCTGAGGAACATCCGCTACACCTTCAACACACTGTTGGTCATTTTCATCTGGAGGGTGTTCATCGCCCGCTCTCAGATGGCCAGAAACATCTGGTACTTTGTGGTCAGCCTCTGTTTCAAGTTCCTGTCCTACTTCCGTGCATCTAGCACCTTAACCAACTGAGTCTTCCTCGCCTCCTCGAGCCAGAGACAAGCAGCCCTCGCCTTCGGCCAGTCAGCAGGGAAAACAACACCTGCGACTCAGACTGTGGACGCGGATAAGCCGGAACTTCCACAGGAGGGGGGCTGCAGCCGGGGCGGAGCGCCCAGAACGAGGGGGGAAGAAAAAGAGTTCAACGAGCCATGACTTACTTGCTTAGTTTGGAAACCCGTCATCTGTCCGTACACTGTTCAGTCAACAAAACCCGTCCAGAAAAAAGTGTCGTCCTTCATTTTGTACCTACCATTTCCTTCAAAGTGGCCAATTATATATGCAAAAATTACGTCTTTTGTGTGACTTCCACTTTCCTTTTCCGCCCTCTTAAATCTTCAGTACGTCGCCTTGCCTCGTGAGGATTTTCTTTTTGTCATTTCATCAGAGGAGGACAATTTCTCAACGGTTCTTTTTAGGGTTTTTTTTTCTTCACTGTGAGGATCTCCAGCTCTTCTCTGTATGACACAGCTGATTTGGATATCTGTATTACGTCTTGCATCGTGTGCGTCTTCCTGCCTTTTTAAGATGACGCTTTGGGCTCACCGGTGGTTAACCCTCACTTTCTGAGAGCAGCCTTGATGAAGCTAAAATCCAGCCGCAACGCAAATCTTTGCCAGGTTGTTTCTAAATTCTGATCACAAACAACAGCGTCCTCGTGTCTCCTGTTTGTCTGAATGCTCGTCCACTTTATGCCTGTTTGTACAGCAGTTTATACTGAGCTAAGTTTACTACTTTTACATCTTTATACTGGTGTCAGAGGCTCGGCTGGTGTGTTAAACCTTGGCAGTGTAGTATATATAAATAAGAGTACAAAAGAGTGAAGTTTATTTATATAACCTGGTACATATTGTACCTCCTAGTGTTCCTCAACATGTTCTAACCGAGCTTTCTCAGACAATTGCCCGTCAAATCTTTAGCACATTTTTCTCCAGGGGATTGAGATAGAATGAGAACTATTTGAAGGAAATAGGAATAGTCAGTTGTCAGGAGCGTCTTTTAGAGAGCTGTGATGCGTTTAGAAGAAGTGGGTCCACATAAAGAAGTCTGGTGTCAGAGACTGGTGTTGCTTTAGCACAGAGTCGGGGACTAAGCTTGGAGGACAGCAGTTCAGTGGAAGATTGAATTATGAGCTTGAAATATCAGACACAGTGTGAGTATCATCTTAGACTTCCAGAAAAAACACCTAAAAAGTGACACTTTTTAGTTTCTCAATTACAGATTCCATGTGTGCTGACGGACAGAATAGGTCTGGTTCTTTAAGTTTCTAAGAATGGATGGAAACGTGCCAACTTCTGGGTCAAAAAAGGCCCATAGTGATCCCCCCCCATCAACAGATTTTGACATTTCTAAAAATACATTTTACACACTGTGAAATGTCATCAAGTAGCGAGCAAAAATGCCTTTTTTAAGACATCGACTGGAAATATTAGAAAAAAAAATAAGCTACCACTGTGACAGGATGGAAATTCAGTTCTAGAAAAACCCAGACAAGCTCAGAAGAAAGCAGCGCTCAAGCAGGGGTGTGTAGGCATGCCGGGCGGAGAGAGGCCGACGCGTGCAAGTTAGTCACATATGACTTTCAATAGGAGGAAGATCTCACCATCATGAATATGAAGCCCAAATTCTCCCTTAGTGTCATCTGCATGTTTCCGGTCGCAACTGAGCCGCCAGAAAGCCAGAAACAGGAAAACTTGTGGTCCAAGTACAAAGCCATGTGGAACGCCTTGCCTTACAGGAGGGAGAAAATGCAAGTGGTATTTTTAACAGACCGAAAATCACAGTGCTAGGAAAGGGGTTCAGGCCTGTGGTTCAGACCCACCCGGTATCCTTTATCCCTGTTCTGTTAATATAAACTACCAAAAACTTGCATTTGACTGTTGATTTTTTTTGCTTATGTTTTCACAGGACCACAGAGCTTCCCTCAGTCTACCAAAAGTATTAAGTGTGACAGGCAAGTTGGATTTTTACTAACCCAATTAGGAAAGCTGTGCCGTGTCGTGCGTGCCGTAAAGGTCGTCAAAGTAAGAACGATGAGCCTTTCCAGGAAACGAAAAAGGGACTAGAACTAAAACGTTTATGCAAAGCTCGCGTTTGTGTAATAACTGTGTTCACACAAGGCCTGCATGATGAAGCGTCTTCGTCAGGTCCCCCCCCCCCAAAGAGCTACAGGGCTATTTTAACGCCGTTGTCCGCGTGGAGTTCCGCTCTTCTGTGTGTCCCATCCGACAGCGCTGTCGACATAAAACCACCAAGCCGGAGCGAAAGCAGCAGCACATAACCACAGTCGTCTCATTCTCTCTGGTGTCATTTGAACATTTGTTTGGCTACCTTGTGTTTCTCCTGCTCTGACAACACTTCGAGTCTGCTTGGCAAAACTGAAATAAACCAGAAAAACAAAAAAACAATGATTCACCTTCTGCCGCTCTGTTTTTGGGGGAGTTTCATTGGAGGAAAATGAGAAGCAAGGTGGATTTTGCCTTGAATTCCAAATTTACTTTCCAGTGGAATCGACATTCAACAGGTTCTTTCTGGGCGAAATTGCAGGATTTTCATTTTTATGCTCACAAATTGCAACAAAAAGCATGCTTTAAACATACACTTTACACACTACGGAACACATGAACTGCTAACCACCCTTTTTTCACATCTTAATGTTATGAAACATGACAGCACCATCTCCTCTTTAGTTTTAACCTCAAACATGAGATCATCAAAATGCAGTCACACAGTGTCCATTTTTTTAAAGTGCAATAATAGAGGAGGGTTGCAATGGTCACACTTCCAAAAAATATAATCTTCTAAAAGCAAACATTTCCAACTAAACATGAGGTGTCTGATCTTAATGTGTCCCTCGAAGATGAGGAAGCTCTGAGAAGTCGACCCTTCTGGTGTCCACTGAGGAGACGCTACTCATGGGGTGGATCCTCAGCCAGCAGAGGGGTCAGGTGGTTGCTCACATTGTTCATCTGGTTGTGTGGCTGCGCGTCCTGGAACAGGGTCGGTTAAGTCTGTTAGGTCTTCCATGCAGAGAGTCGGGTTCTCTCTGTTTGAGCAGAAATGTTGCAAAAGGGCAAGGAAGAGACAACTCACCTCCCGGGGCCTGTAGGCTCCCAGTCTGAAGCGACAGCAGACGATGTCAAAGCAGAAGCCGACAAAGCCGTGAATCATGCCTTTGAAAAAAAAAAGAAACCGCTTATTGAGAATGTTTTTGAAGAGGACAAGAAAGGGCTTTACCCCCCGCGGTGCAACAATAAATACCCGTACCCCGCTGATTGAAAACACTACATTCAATTGCGGGTTAAAGTGCACTTGCCTGTTGTGGAGAATATCCCCCCGACTATGCCGCAGAGTCTCACCAGGAACTGCCACAGTGGCATGTGCTGCTCGCTGACCGTCACCATCAGAGAGCTGGTGTCATATTTAATGAAAATGCCAGAGACGCCGTGGCTGCCGGCCATGTGGTTTATCGCCCGCTCCTTTAAAAAACCACACAGGGTTGCCGTCACCCCCCCCGCCCAGCCCTCCGTGAGCTCGGTGGGGTCCACTCACCCGCTCGGTCACAGAGAACTGGTGAGTGCTGGCAGAAATCTTGTAGGTGTTCAGTCTGGTGGGCACCACTGTGATGAAGTACTGGAACATCTGGTTATCTGTGGTGGGGCGGATGGGCAAAAAAGTCAGGAGCTGTGGGTACACAGAACGCTGTTTGTTCACTAGGTGGCAGCAGCTTACTGTTGAAAGTGATTTTCTCCGTGCCGTCCAGAGGATTGATGATGCCTGGTATCACCTCGCCAAAAGACAAATGGTCTATTCTGTGGGAAAAGTTATACACTGCAAAGAAAAGATGGGTTCGATCACAGATGTTGGATTGGTTGTTTTTTTGTAGAAATGGAATGGAATTACTCTCCATGTCTGCCCATCATATCTTTCCTGAATGAATGAAACTCAGCACTTGGGGGCAAATGGGACACGTGGGGACATTTTTATAAATCTTTGGATTTGTCTTTATTTCTTCCATAAGATGGCAACAGAAGCATACTGTGCAGCTGTAGCTGACTCACATTCATGGCTCACAAAAGCTGCAATGTGCGCATGGCCTTGAGGATGGTAAATCGGCCTAAAAAGGACAAAAGTATTTACATTAGGACTAGTGCCCCTAAACACTGGATCCCAGGAGAGAAAGCTTCAGCCTCTCGCTGTTTCTGTTTGGGGCTTTTTAAACATTCAAATCGTCTTACTTTCCAACTGTGATGTGCAGGTTTCCTGCCACTTTATTAACGTAGACGTGTCCGTGGATCCTGCAGGCACTGAGTGGCTCCGTTGGGTCATCCTCTCTGCGAACGTCATCGTTTGTAACATTTTAAAACTTACGGGCTAGCGAGTGTAAACAGCACTCTGCACCTGCCGATTTGTCACTGACCGTGGAGGCAGAGCGGTAGGAGCTCCTCTCAGCAGAGTTTTGTACAGCACTTCCTGTAGCGCATGTTCCTCCCTCAGCCTGCTCTGGATGAGATGCAATGTCCTGTCGGACAAACAGCAGATTGCAAAATTAGCCCTTTAGCCATGTGGCTGAAGCCCACGAGGCTAAAAGAAGCAAAATTACAGGGAAGCTCGATATGAAACCCACGTAGACCCATAAACTTTTCATCAGCTTACCTTTGCCAAGCTCTCTGTTGTGGGCTCAGGTCAAAAATGACCTGGTCAAGCACAAGCAGAGGTGAGATGCACAAAAGATGAGCAGACTCTTAGAATACAGCACACAGCTCAGCACAGAACTGGAGTTCTGGGACGCGTGTCACTCACAGGCTCGTACTGCAGCCCGTTGGACGTGATCATTGTCTCAGCCAGGTCCAGTATGTCGGCGCCCACATCTGCAGACAGAAACCCAGATGTTAACTGACTCGCATCAACTGCGAAGAAAGCAGATTAATAGGTGTCTCATCGAATGAGAAAGAAGGTGGGATGCTCACGCTGGCAGGTCATGGCCACCGTGATGTCGACGTTTATCCGTAGTTTACTAAAATCAAGACAAAAGGAAAAGGATTTTCCTTTACGTTGTAAGCATTAGCAATGTCATGACATTATTTCATTCTCTGAATGACTGAGCGACCAGAGCTTACCTTGAAAAATCTTTGTCAACCGCATACTCATACTTCATCCAAGTATCTTGATAAACAAAGAACTCAAAGATGGCCAGAAGTGCCATGGCACTGAAGGCTATGAGGGACACTGTGGACGGGACAGATGATCAGGGACCGTTTTCTGTCGTGTTATTGTTGTTTTGTCCTTTATTTTGTAGAGGGTTTCACCTGTTCCTCCGGATGCCGATGTCTCCACGTAGCTCTCCGACACTTTCGGGAAGGCGTCCAGCTCCTTCACCAGGCTCAGAGCTTTCTTCCTGGACAGACGTCTCATCTTTAGGTTCATGGCTTCTCTGCACCTCCTCCGGCACAAATAAAAGACAGGTTTCGTCAGTGGGTTCAACAGCTCAGAGGGGCAATAGAAAGATTCAAATAACACACACACACACACACAAAGGACAGAGCATAGAACCCTCAAAGTCCCAAGACTCTGTCAGAGGGCCTGAGTTTGAGAGGGCAACCACCCACAAGAAGGGCAAGTATGGGGTTTGTGTTAAAAAGAATTCTATTCGAACGATACATTGCCTAAAACTTTCCTAAATGCTTAAAACATTCCAAATCTATCGTTCTGAAATAAAAACCTAAAGTGTTTTTATTTGTTGTGTCATTCAAAATGAGCACTCAATGAAAATTTTACATTAATATCCATCCAATCCATTTTCTATACCGCTTATTCACCACAGGGTTGCAGGAGCCTATCCCGGCAGACGACAGGCGAGGGGCAGGGCAAGCCCTGGACAGGTGACCAGTCCACCGCAGGACCACACAGAGACAAACAACCACAGTCCATCCTTGGGGCAATTTGGAGTGTCCAATCAACCTGACATGCACGTTTTTTGGACGGTGGGAGGAAGCCGGAGAACCCACACAGACACAGGGAGAACACGGGGAAACCCCACACAGAAAAAGTTCTGGTTCCCCCAGGGCCTTTAACCGGGAACCCTGCTGCCCGGCACAAAGGTCACTAATTACTGAAATTATGGTTGGTCATAACTATTTCCTACACTTTCATTTCTGAACTGCTGAATATTCACACTAATCACTGCATATATACAATTAATTAACAGATCAAATAAACATAATCTTCGTATTTTAAAATGCTTCTGAAAAGGACACCTGCTATTTTAAAAAGCAAAACAAAAAAAGAATTAAGAATATCCATTTTCATCTGTTATGGCCTCCCATCAAATGTATTTATATATAGGTATTAAAAATGCACTGTTGCCATGTATCAAAATTATATTTCCTGTAATTATCCTTGTTCTGTATTGATCGTCAAAACGTATGTTTACAAGCAGAAATATAGAAATAATGGGAAATTAGAATATTAGAACAATTTTATGTATAATACAATAACATAATTATACATTCATATATGTATGTATATAATTTCTCATTTTAATTCGCTTGCAGTCAACGTACAAGACCCGTATTCCACGATATACTGTAGAGTAATAACGACATTTCTTTTTTAAATAGAAGAAATTGTCCCTTCACTGACATTTAACCGTCTCTTGAGGATGGATAGCTCAACATTTACTCTTTATCTTACCTGTTATGTCATATGGTTAGACATTAAACTGAGATACACTCTTGGCTGAAGCCTCGCTGACGCCATGCTTCACACTCAACCATTTGGCTGATGTTTGGAACGACATCTGGATTTTGACAGATCATTGTCGCGAGGGGGAGACGGGGCGCGCTCGCTTCCTCCTGCTTTTGGCTACGTCATTACGTCATTACGTCTACGTGTGCGTAGCCTGTCAGCGCGCAACGAGTGCTCAGTTTGTAGTTTGGCTTTTCCGACAGGAGATGACGCCGTAACACTACATTTTCCGCAAATTTTGACGCAAGAAAATAGATTCAGGTTACTCTGTAATTGTCATTATTTGTGGGTATTTAAACATAGCACGTTAAAGAGAAAACTTTTCTCTTTCGTTTGCCTGTCATTGCTAATTCAACTGAAGACATAAGGTACTCTAATTAATCAGTGTTTTGAATGTAATCGTACTTTTAAGTTTTCTTTGACGATTCTTTTTTTCTCTTTTTTTAACTCTTTCCAAGAAAAAAATAACTAAATGGAATTTGTGCACAGATAAGATGTTCCCAAATCCGAATAACTGGAAGGGGGGGGGGGGGGGGGGGGGTCTGGATCTGGGTATGCAGCATGTCATTTAAAACAAATGGAGCCATGCTCTGATACTTCTGGCATTTGATCCCCTGCATTTCTTGACATTACAAAACAAAGGTGGATTAACTATGAATAGTACAGTGATGTGCAGACATGTTCAGTCAAATGTGGCAGTTTGTTTGTCACTGTCATAGGGATGATCCAAAACAAGTAAAGAGCAATCTGGGGTTTTGTTATGGGAGCAGGTCCAACACTCTGCACAGCCGAATTAGTCCGATGATTTCAACCTGTTCAGCTGTGTTACAGTTGCTCCAAAAATGAAGGGTGTCTTTTAAAGGCAGAAACCCCTAACAAATCATCTTTTGATGCATGGTTAGTTTCAGTAGTTCCGTTACATTTAAGCCACTGAGGATCAGATTTTACCATCTAAAGAGTTTAGATGTTTCTATTTCAAGAAAATATTAATCCTCTAGCATTAATACATTGAAAAAAAATTATTTTCCGTTTTATAATATTTATGTGGAATCCCAAGATCAACATAGAACTTAGGATAGTTCTAACTTCACTTTAATTTGAAAGTTATGTGCCATGCTTACAAACATTTTCAAGGTAAGCCGACTACACTTCTTTACTGAAGTTGAAGACAGCCATCCATCAACAGTCACACTAACTCATCTTGAGAGGCCCTACACTTCACTCACAAGTGATAATTAACTTGCAGGAAGAGTGTTTATGGAGTGCTGTGGATCTGTGCAGCAGACTTGAAGTTGCCCTGCTCACACTGTGATGATGAGCCAAAACCTGATGTGAAGAAGAGATAATGATCTACTACAACGAGGCTGCTATTAACATCCCAAGGACAAAGGACATATTTACATCGTGCTGCAGGCTAAAAATGCAGCAATATCTAAAAAGGAGGAGGGGGGGAAAGCTCAGGCCTAGATTCGCAGATGAATCACATGTGTCTTCTGTGCAGAGAATGCTCAGGAGTCTCTGCATGCACCAAAGCTGCTTGCCTATGCAGAGCAGCACAGATGGGCGTGTGGGGGGGGGATGGGTGCTGTCAGCCCTCGGATCAAGCTGTGGGTCGGAGGTCCCATTGCTATTCACCACGCTGGCACGTAGGGGTTGTCAGACATCCTCCGTTGAGAAATATCGAGTCTTAATACTGTCGATTTTTATCCTCTGAGCTGCTCAAGTTCAAAGTGGTTCATAATATTTTTGGAACTATGTTAACATGCAGTGTTAGATGATGCCACATGTGTTGCTTTCCTATGAATTTCATTTAATTATTTCGGTTACTTTTGAGTCAAGTCTGATGTTCAAATGTATTCAGGCTCGTGATTGGTCAAATAAATATTTACAAATGATTTGGGAAAATACTTTAATTCCTTCATATATGCAACTTAATTAGATACACTATGATTTTTTTTTTTTATATATATATTTTTTCAAAGTTTTCAATACAACATTAATAACACAGAACAGTTCGACATAGAGAGCAGTTAACAAAAATGCAGTTTGTTGAAAGTAACGATGAATCATGAATCATTTTGAGGTACAGCAACACTTTACCCTGTAGGAGTCCCATTTTGACCAAAGTTTGTGAAAAATGTCAAGTTTCAGGTGGATTTTAAAAGTAATTTGTTCCATATTTCTTATTGCAGTCATGGTTTCAATCCAGTTTGAAATCGTGGGGGCTGACTGTGTCATCCATTTCTTGGTTATGGCTTTTTTTCCAGCAGCAAGCATTATTTCCAAAGATATTTATTTACTGTGTCCATTGCCGGTGTTTTCAGTCCAAGGTACATCGTCCTGAAGTTGAGGGGGATGGTGACATTATAAACACTTTGCATTATATTGTTAATTTCTTTCCAATATTTCTGGATAACTGGGCATTAGATACACTATGATTTTGATTGCCTAAGAATGTTACCCAGAGAATATGTTTGCATGCATTTATTTGAGTAAAATTAGGATATTTTATAAGGGTTTAAGGTATAAATTGAACTATCATCTTAACTTAGGAAATAAATACACAAATTAGATATATCAAATTAAAAGTACACAATGTAACATCAAAAATATCTGCTGTCGTCCTGTCAAGTGTCTGAAATAGGTACTTATGGGAGATTGCTGAGCGCTGGGGCATAGGTTCAACGAGTAAGGGTGAACCATGTTTATCTACACTTCAAAATGAAGTGTAGGCATAAATAACAAGTGATCATCATAAAGAAAAACAGAATTGACCATAGAATGTACTTTAAAAGCTAATCAAATTTGATTTTTATAAATGAGAAAAACCTAGCAACATATCAAAATGGGATGAATGATATTGATACAGACACAAATGAATACTTGTTTTTTGTGTATATAATTAAAAACATAAAATACACAGCATAAAATATTGTTGTGATGTTCAGTTCTAGGTTCTCCCTTTTTTAATTTACACATCCTCGTTTATTTTTCAATATAACTCAAAAATTGAGATATTTACAAAAATAATCCTATCCCGTACAATGATAATAGTCTAAAAAATACCATTATGTAAATTGTCTTTTGGGAGAAAGAAAGTTTGTATATTGTTGATGCCCCCACACAACCAGATGGAAACGAATAATTTGGAAACTGACGTCAGAGGTGGGATTGCCTAGAATGGCGAAACTCGTGAGCGCTCGGCTGCCCCCTCGGGTATTTCCGGATAGTGGGTTAAATCCCCGCCTGCTTCATTCCTGCGTTGTTTGGGGACAGTAGGAAGATGGCGGCGGCCCCGCTGTACTGTGTCTGCCGGCAACCTTACGATGTGAGCCGGTTTATGATCGAGTGCGACATCTGTAAAGACTGGTTTCACGGCAGGTACGTAGGTTAAGATGTCCTTAATAGACCTAGTTAATTCAAGGCGACGAACACGGATTGTTTCTTGAGGAAAAGCGACGACTATATGAGCGTTGAAGACTGGTAGCTAAGTTAGCTTGCTAACGTTAGCGGTGGGCGACGGGGGTTTTAAACCGTCTATTGACACGACTTAACGTACGAAAGTACGATTTTGTTTTCGTATAAATCGACTTAAATTTGACTCAATGTTCCGCTGACGGCTCTAAAATGCACAACTTGTTACTGTTCTTTTTGCTTGTCGTGATAATTATCTCTACCGACGAACAAATAGTAAATAGTTTGATAGAGCTATTACGGATCCGTGAAGGAGGCAGAGCTGTGTCAGTCAGCCCGAGAGATCAAAAGCTTAGCGGGGTCATCGTGACACACAAAGCTCCCATGTTTACCCCTGCTCATAATCTTTGCAGAGATAAGTTAGATAATTATTTCTCCCCGATTCAATGTATTAAGAGGCAGACATACTAGTGGTCTGTTTGTCAGTGAATCCAAGCTTGCTGTCTGGCTCACCGGGTCAGGTTATTTAAGGTAGAAGTTAACGGAACTGTCATGTAACAATTTTATTTCTGGGTATTTAGACACAATATTTTGTGTGTTCACAATCACACACACACATCTATACACACACACACACATATGTAAATATATATATATATATATATAGTTTCGGGTAGTTGTCTCATGACTGCTTATTCTAATGCAATGACATTCTTAATTGCTTTTTGTAAATTGTGTGCATATATATTTTGTAAATTTTTTGTAAAGCCATGGCAGAAAACTCAAGGTTGTTATGGTTAGGCTTTTAACAGCTGGAGAAATTTAAATCCCTCTTTTAGAAGAAGCACATGGCAGAGGACCCCTAGTGGATGACAGGGGGATGATTTAAAGGCACCAGGCACCCGCATGTCCTCAGATCACTTGAGGACTTTTTGTCCTACTTTCTTTTTTTATTTCTTAACCTTGTAACTGATCTCTAGTGGTCCACTGTCGTAAGCTATGTTTTTATGAGTCATTATAGGTGTGGGCATTGGCTGTTGAAACCATAACTGGAATAGATTGTGCAACATGACATGTGGTGTTTCTTCACATTTCTCAAAATGTGTCACGTCAGTCGTATCTGATCTTGTAATGCACGTCTGTCTTGATCTGACGAACATCGGCACTTCAAAGTCAAGACTATCCTGTTTAGATCTACTGTGACTAGGTGACCCGGTTAACTGTGCAGGATTAAATAAGATCAGGTTAGACCTTTCGAGCTGGGCTGGTGTTTACCTTTATAAACTTTTTCACTGAGACATTCGACTCTGTAAAATTAGCACTTTCTTATCTTTCTGGCCCCAAGGATGACCCTGACAATTCATTGATTCAAGCTGCGCGGGTGTATCTCCACAGCAACTATTTATGAATACAATAATCTGTTTTTGCTCATGTTGAAATGACGGGGGCCATTGCGTAACCACATTAAGCGTACTGCCAAAGTCTTGGCAGCCAGAATTTGTGGCGTATCAGAGCCAGAAAAGACTAGCTGTGTGTCATGTGCCAGCAAGAAAACGAACAAACATTGGAGCTGCTATCGTTGATGACTAATAAGCAGAAAATCACAGAGTGAAACCCCCCCCAAAAAACAGCCTCATTTCCAGACTCTTTCCCACGAGGCTGGCCAGAAGGAAAGGGATATTCTCTGGCTGTGAATGATGGCACGCAGATGGAGTGGAAAGGAGAGGAACTCAACCTACTGGTGCCTGCTTGTCAGTGCACTGAGTGAGTTTGTGTGGGAGACTTTTTGTCCCGCTGCCTCCGTTTCTGGAGAGTGCCCTGTTTTGCGTCACTTGTATCTCAGGATATCAGAGCACAATGCAGGCTGGGACTATGAGATGGCGACAATCAGAACTCTGTGGTTTATCAGACCAGTGAACAGTGAGGTAACTGTGGAGGAGAAAGTGTGGATTTGACTTGATAAGCACTTCTCGTTCACAACCATACTATTTTGATCACAGGTACCCATACTGCTTATCCTGTCAAAGACTTAAAGGTTTTACATATGCTTGTCCTGAAATACTTCATTTATTTTAAACGTGTGACAAAGTGACTATTTTATCCCATATTGACGAGTGAAAACAAAGATATAACAGACAAGTTACAGAGGAAAGCAAACATTTTTTGTTGTAGAAATGTTTTTCAGTCTGTTATCCAGTTACTCACCTTCTGACCCCATTGGTTTATTTTGCTCTCCCTTTGGGAGTGTTCTGGCTGTCAGGTTTTGTAACACTGCCCCTAAGGGCTCTGCAAAACACTAAAACCCACTATCAGACTGTAGTTCAGACAGCAAATGTTACATTGGACTGCAACACTTGCCTGTCCGTCCTAATGGACAGATAGACTTCCAGCATTTCATGGATGCCGACTTATGTTCACGCTGTGGATGTTCAGGTGGGTCCTCGGTGGGTCAAGTCAGATCACAGTGCTGATGTCGGGCACTCCAGTCTGCCCCATTGTCTGATTTAGGTATGGACAGTGGGGGTGATGATAGACCAGTGGAGCGCGGCAGAACATAAGGAGTGATTGATGGGAGCCCCAACGAGCCAAGTTCAATGCACGATCCGTCAATGTCGCACAGAGTGTGAGCACACTAAAGAGAGATGGATAGCCTCTACAGAATGCTGTCTGTGTTTACGCTAACTGAAAAGGTGTATTTATCTTTTCTTTTTTTTTAAACCGGTGTTATCCATGATTGAGGTGTTTTAGATCATCTACATCTGATAAGTTAATTGGCCAAACTAAATAGCAGCCCCAGAGTTCTTGTTAAGAGTTGTGTTTACATTCATTGATGAAGGCTGTCTCCTGGGGGCAGGGGCAGGGAAACAGACTTACTTCTATCTGGATCAGTGTTGACTAGGGGTCAAGAGCCCACCTATTGATTAACTGTCAGTGTAAATTGTAAGGTTGAAGATATAAATCTCTATTAGAGCGCTAAGTTGATTTTGGATATAAACCAACCATCTCCAGTCCTTCTTTAATAATCCATGTTATGCTCAGGAAAAACTATCCATCCATCCATTTTCTGGACCGCTTATTCCCAAACGGGGTCGCGGTAGGACTGGGGTCTTTCCCAGTATTCAATGGGTGAGAGGCAGGGTACACCCTGGACGGTCCACCAGTCAATCGCACAACCGAACAACCACACACACTCAAAATCACTCCTAAGGGCAATTTTAGAATATCCAAAGGGAAAAAATATTGTAATTGCTGATTTTGTTTTTAATAACTTATGAACACTCATGGTTACAGGATTTTGTGACCAGGCCATTCAGTCTTTTCAGTTGAGTTCAGTTCGACTTTGTGGGCTGATATATTCTAGAACAGGCATTCACAAGAATGATGACTTTGTGGGTTTTACTGAGGCACTTGGGGGCAACCATGTTGAAGACATGTGTGAAAACAGAGCTGCTGCACTTGGAGCCTGAAGGCAGCTCAACCCGCTCCAAAAACAATTAAGTTGTTAAAACTCCCCACGGCTCCCTGACGGCCTGTAAACAACAAAGCGATCCTCTTTTGTTGTTCACCAGCTGACTACAGAGAGACCCGAGGTCTCTGTCAAACTGCAACCCCTACAGGGAGGCTATGTTGGTTTTATGGCTAGCTGGCCAAAACGATTTGACCAGGTAGGCCAAAGTGACAGTTCCTTATCTGTCTTTCAGGCCTCAGTGGCTCTTACTGCTCCCCACATCCTGTTCTGTATGTATGAAAGCATGCTCTGAGTGCATTAGGAGGAGGACCAGAGGAGTCAGGTGCTCCTCTAGGGTAGATAAAGATAGCCAGGTGTTGTTTAACAGCCCTCATGGCCTCTCTGTCTCTACCTCTGCCATCCATCCATTAGGAATCTGCCAGTTCCCTAATGTAGGCGTGTCAGCGCCCCATGCAGAGCGGTTATTTAGAGCTTAAAATAATGGTGACGCCCGCCTCCAGCCTTTGTGTTTCTGCACTGATCACTGAGGACAATGAACCCCTCACAGTGCATGGACTAATGAATAAGCCCTCTCAGTCACACAGGAAGGAGGCCCTTGATGAGAGGAAGCGGAGGGAGAGGGGTTGTTGATGGCCAGGGGTTTAGCCAAGTACACACACATCTCGTCTCATTCGGGAAGGGATGTTTGTCTTGGTAATCTGCCGCGGTGCAATCAGAGCAAACCAGTAGTCGGGACAAGGCGTGGTTTGGTTTCATATCTATTTAGGACCCGTTGGCTGTGCGTTGTGCGTGTTTGTCCGTCACACATGGTAACACTAATAATTTATGGCCAGCTGGGCCATATGGAATCCTGGCTGGCGCTGCTTCCTTGCCAAGTTAAAAAGGAACACACAGGTTGAAGAATTGTTTGGAAGCTCACCAACTTTTCAGTGACAGAATGCTTCAGCAAGCCCGAGCAAGGTGGGACATAGTTTTGTTTTAGCCGAGTTTAATTGCATTCTCCGTCCCGGTTTAGCTTATTTTCACAGGTCCAGTCCCTTTTTTGGATAGTGATGACAACGGGTGATATACACTATATTGCCAAAAGTATTTGCTCACCTGCCTTGACTCACATATGAGCTTAAGTGACATCCCGTTCCTAATCCATAGGGTTCAATATGACGTCGGTCCACCCTTTGCAGCTAGAACAGCTTCAACTCTTCTGGGAAGGCTGTCCACAAGGTTTAGGAGTGTGTTTATGGGAATTTTTGACCATTCTTCCAGAAGCGCATTTGTGAGGTCGCACACTGATGTTGGACGAGAAGGCCTGGCTCTCAGTCTCCGCTCTAATTCATCCCAAAGGTGTTCTATCGGGTTGAGGTCAGGACTCTGTGCAGGCCAGTCAAGTTCATCCACACCAGACTCTGTCATCCATGTCTTTATGGACCTTGCTTTGTGCACTGGTGCACAGTCATGTTGGAAGAGGAAGGGGCCAGCTCCAAACTGTTCCCACAAAGTTGGGAGCATGGAATTGTCCAAAATGTCTTGGTATGCTGAAGCATTCAGAGTTCCTTTCACTGGAACTAAGGGGCCAAGCCCAGCTCCTGAAAAACAACCCCACACCATAATCCCCCCTCCACCAAACTTTACACTTGGCACAATGCAGTCAGACAAGTACCGTTCTCCTGGCAACCGCCAAACCCAGACCCGTCCATCAGATTGCCAGATGGAGAAGCGCGATTCGTCACTCCAGAGAACGCGTCTCCACTGCTCTAGAGTCCAGTGGCGGCGTGCTTTACACCACCGCATCCGACGCTTTGCATTGCACTTGGTGATGTATGGCTTGGATGCAGCTGCTCGACCATGGAAACCCATTCCATGAAGCTCTCTGCGCACTGTTCTTGAGCTAATCTGAAGGCCACATGAAGTTTGGAGGTCTGTAGTGATTGACTCTGCAGAAAGTTGGCGACCTCTTCGCACTATGCGCGTCAGCATCCGCTGACCCCGCTCCGTCAGTTTACGTGGCCTACCACTTCGTGGCTGAGTTGCTGTCGTTCCCAAACACTTCCATTTTCTTATAATACAGCTGACAGTTGACTGTGGAATATTTAGGAGCGAGGAAATTTCACGACTGGATTTGTTGCACAGGTGGCATCCTATCACAGTTCCACGCTGGAATTCACTGAGCTCCTGAGAGCGACCCATTCTTTCACAAATGTTTGTAAAAACAGTCTGCATGCCTAGGTGCTTGAATTTATACACCTGTGGCCATGGAAGTGATTGGAACACCTGATTCCGATAATTTGGATGGGTGAGCAAATACTTTTGGCAATATAGTGTATATGCAACAGCGCCCTCATGTCCTATTGTGGTTTTGGATAAAGGGAACTACCAAATGCGACAAGAACCAGGGAGATCCCTCAGAGTTTTCAGCAAACCAGGCTACAGAGAGCTTTGACTCATGGTTTCCCCTGCAAACAGGCACATGTTTGAACAAAGATTCCTGACACATGAGCAGGGCCCTGGTATTACCGCCAAGCACCGCAGTGTTATTGCTGGTCATCCGCTCACTCACGTGCAGGAGCAGGAGTGCTTCTTTTAGCTTGTCCTTCTTTAAGTGTTGTTTTTCTTTTTCTATCATTTTTTAATGAATGTCAGAGGTAGAATAAATAGATAAGTCTGACAAGCTGAAGAGCTCTGAGGCCACAGGACTACTCCATTAGTTCGTCTGTAAATCTACTAATGTGTTTGTTCAGTTAGCCACTTGGAATTATTGCTGCAACTAAATGCGGGTTATGGCCCTCGGGCCAGCTTCAGCGTGGAGCCGTAGCAGGTGTCGGCGTGCAGGTCTCCTTCAGCGTTTGTCTTTGCTGCGGTTTTATGCGAAGGGGAGCTGCTGTTCATACGGTTGAAGCATCCTGTTGGTGCAGCAAAGTGAGTTGGCCCAGCATTCACACGAGCGCACCACTTCCTGACGAGTTAATGGCCCCTAGTTTTATTTCCTAAACTGTTTCCTGTAACTCCTCGCAGATCAAAGGTGATAGCAAGCCGCGGTAAGCTCCATTGCTCCTGCTGGCATTCGTCTTATTAAATACAGACCTTATATCAGCAGAAACACATTCGGACCACAGGTCCATTATCCGCGTCCCAGGTATGACGATCTCAGGAATGCAAACGATTTTGTGTTTGAAATGGGCAAGGGTTAACATTACTGCGTTTATAGTTATACTTTGGATATGATTAATAATAGTGGGATGGTCCTGTGGTGCTATGTGTTGTTGTTGATGTTAAGAGGTTGGTTTCTTCATGAGTTGGGTTGGCCTCAGTTGTGTGAGAGGCAGTGTCATCACACACGTCCCCTAAGTTCACTATCCGGACCCGGTTGCCGTTCAGCCCATGCTGCTCTGGAGAGGGGCTCTGGAATGCAGCAGAGGAATGCATGTGCATGTGGTTTGGCTGCTGCAGGACTCTCAGGGCAAGCTCTGTGGGTGGCAATGTCGCTGAGTCATCAGCCGTTCATGTTGACCTGGTTGGTCTGTTTCTCACCTTGTCTCTAAGCTAAATGTAGATTTGAATTGTAATTGTTGTTTTTTTTTGTTTTGCTCTCTGCTGATGTATGATTTTTTTCCCAATGCAGTCACTGAATTTGCTATAAATGGAATCCTGTACCTCTTTGGTATGTGTGTGTAACTGTTGTATCATGTCCCTTTTTTTTTTTTAAATGCTCCAAATAAATCAATCTGCTCTAACTCTATTCCTCCTATATTTGTTCAGCTGTGTACAGGTAGAGGAGCATCATGCTGTGGATATTGATGTTTACCACTGTCCCAACTGTGATGTCACACACGGACCCTCCCTGAGTGAGTAATGCTCCTAACAATAGTGCACTTCCTTTACTATTGTCTCCCATCTCCTTCCCTCTGTGTTAATGTTGTTACAGCCTGGCCTGGTCTTACCTTCCTACCACCCCAGTGGTGAACTGGTTCAGAGGGAAAGGGACTTAAAAAAAAAAATTCTGCCTCTTTTTTAAATTTGTTGAGGTTGAGGGCTAGTTTAACCTTTGAGGACAGACCATAACTGGCTAATTGAATGGAGTTGTAAACCCTCCAATGTGATTTCACAAGCCCCTCCATCTCCTGACACAGGGGTTAAGTAGTGAATTAATGTCCTTATGAGAAGTGATTGTAATCTGTGTAATTGACTGCTTTTTTGGGGAGGAAAGCGCCCTTCAAGCTTGCAGCGACGATATGAAGCCGGTCTGTTGTGTTGCAGTGAAACAGCGGAACAACTGGCACAGGCATGATTACACCGAACCGGACAACGGATCGAAGCCGGTGCAGGCGGGCACCACGGTGTTTATCAAGGAGCTGCAGAGCAGGACCTTCCCCAGGTAGATTCTCCCACACTCAGTGTGCCACAGTCAGCTCAGCCTGCCCTGACCTTTCCAGGAAAGACTTTTCCCAAGTAAAATGTCTGAGTTTTATTTTGTTTTAGGAATTGGATGATTTTGTTGAAGGCTTACTCATGTATTTTGATTACACTTTAAAACATTTCCTAGAAGTTTGCAATTTCATTGTGAACCACTAAAGGTTTTGGAGAAAAAAATAGACCCGTTTTATTTTTTTTAACCATTATCTTTACGAGCAAATAAAACTAACAATTTTGTTTATGGCCGAGTTGCACTGATATGGTGGTTGAGAGCAGATGGCTCATGTATTTCATAGTTTTAATGGACCTTTTGGGATGTTCTTTGCAGTGCAGAGGAGATTATAATCCGAATGAGGGGTGAGCAGGTCACTACCAGGTACTTGGAGAGACATGGCTTCAACTACCCAATAGCAGTCACCGAGATGGAGGGCCTGGGCCTGAAACTACCCCCTCCTACTTTCTCCGTCAAAGATGTGGAGCAGTATGTTGGTAAGGACACTTGGTACTAAACAGACTTTAATCAGGGGTGAAAAACAATTGTCGTCATCTGTATCAAGTTTACCGCAGCACATTAGTGTTTACCCTTTGGGAATGATGTGAACTCCATGACTGAGTGCACAGTAGCCTTAGTTTGCCTAAAAGCTAATGAAACGACCCCACACCAGCCAGCTAAGTGGCCGTTGCTGAGCAGGCGCCATCTGTGTGCCAATATGAACAAGTTTCCAGGTTCATGGGGTTTTAACCTACTTATCTGACATTGGGCGATGGCTGAATGAGTTTTAAATGAGGGAGGGCTGAGCTTTCATTGGCCTTTCTATGACCACAGAGCTCCCCTTGCTGAAGCAGCCTGCCACTTCCCAGCTCCTATTACAAGCCCATTACCAAGCCCACTGGTGTTTTTATCATTAAGTTCAGATTACAGACTCCCTTCCTCACTTTATCTCTTACTCCTATGCCCTACTGAGCATTAAGCCAGGGCACAGGTGTTGAGACAGGGGACCAAGTGTCAGGTTGCATTTCTTAGCGTTGGAAGACAATGGAACAACTGGAGAAAACGCCATCTTCTGCAGCTGGCAAGGGTGTCTTAAGTATTTATGCCACAGACTTGGTGTGTGGTCACAGCCTGATCACAGAATGGAAGAAGCTCCATGATGGAGGGTCAGTAAAGGCCTTGCTGCTTCTAATCCTCGATCTTATAGTGATGGAAGCGGGAACACAGCAGCACTGCATTGTGTGGTATGCATTAGTAAGGTTGTAACAATGCTTGACAACCTGTTTGTTAGATTTTGGATTATCTTCTTTTGCAAAGTTAGAATAACTGTATTTACTTCATCTTACTTGTATAGTAAGTATACTTCATCTTACTTGTATAGTACTTGTATAGTACAGTATAGCAATATACAGATTGTACAATCTGTATATTGCACAACCAGCCAAACTGATGATAATGCTCAGTCCCACTATGTTGTGTTAATAAGTGAGTTTTATGGTCCCGGCAGTTTGTCCAAGACCTTTGCAACAATGAACCTTAATAAATTAGCTCTTCAATTGTAGGTACAACAATCTATCACTGGGTAAGGACATCGGCTTGAGTCTGAGAAATGTCCACAATTTGCAGCCCAACTGCACAAATTCACAAATGTTTTTTTCCTTTGGTGTCGGGTTTCTGAGGCTGGTGTTTGAGCGTCCTGGCAGCTTTGTCTCACTGTGCCACAGACTGCTTTTACTCCAGCTGTTCTCTGTCATCAGACGCTGGCCAGCTGGGCCCTCAGAGGTGTGTGTGCGTACGTGTGTGTGCGAGAGAAGTAATAAAAAAAAGAAGGTGTGTGGGAGGGGTGAGGGGAAAATACAACAACCAGCTGTCTTGTTACACACACACGCACAGACGGGCGTATGTTGGTTCTACTTCCGGTCCCATGTCTCACCCGCGTGTGATTTGTGGCGTCCCAACTGTTTCAAACAATTCTGTTTCAGTTTCTTTTCCCTTTTTTCTCCCCTCTCTCTGTTTCCTGTCTCATATGGGTAAACACACACACACAGCCCCTGCTCGCTGTTTTCTCGTGTCTATACGAGTATGCCTGTATATGCTGGAGGTCTCCCAAACTCGCCTTGGCAATGAATGCAGCAGCCGTCTCCCCACCGCCCACTCCCTCTCCTCAGAGACTGGTGGTCTGCACAGATTGACAGATTGTTTCGCTTGCATCCCCTGCAACCCCTCCCCACATTGCCATATTGATGCCAGTTTGCCTCAGGGCGGGATCTGTAAAAGCATAGGGAGATGCCAGCAAGCTGCTGAGCCCTTTGAACCCCCAGCCCACTCGGCGGCCAATTAAAAACGTTATTTTCCACTCCGATTCGGTCAGCACAGAACTTCTCCTCTGACGTTGCACGAGCTAAAGAGCCCCGAACTTCTTTCTAGGTGGCGACAAAGTCATTGACGTGATAGACGTGGCACGGCAGGCAGACAGCAAGATGAAGCTCAGCGAGTTTATTAAGTATTTCACCAACCCAAATCGGCCCAAGGTCCTCAACCTCATCAGCCTGGAGTTCTCTGACACCAAGTAAGATTCACGGCCGACTGTTTTTCTCCTGTAATTATGGATGATTCGTCTTCAGCTATGTTAATGTTGAGTTCTTGAATGTAACAGATTCTTTTAATTTTGGTGTCATTAGTTGAAATCAAAGTTAAACACGATTATAAGCCAATTACAAGGTGATTGGAGTGGTGACATGTCAAGCCGGCATTGTGTATCTCGGAGTCGGTACTTGTGTGACCTGTGTGTTTGTGGAGTCTAAATCTGGGACTCTGCAGTGGCTTTTAATGATGTGACAGCACTGCTATCTGTAATTACTGTGCACCATTGACTCATAATCTCTGTATTGCTTTGTTCGCTCCGTCGCTGCCGCCTGTAGGATGGCAAAACTGGTGGAGGTTCCTGACGTGGCTCGGAAGATGTCCTGGGTAGAAAACTACTGGCCGGATGACTCATTCTTCCCCAAGCCCTTTGTCCAAAAGTACTGCCTTATGGGGGTTAAAGACAGCTACACAGATTTCCACATAGACTTTGGAGGAACCTCGGTCTGGTATCATGTTCTCTGGGTAAGTGCGTGTTTGTTTTTTTAAATGGTTGAAACCAGAAATCTCTCAGAACCTAACGGGGTTGAATGAACTGCTGTTTGATGCGTGACCACGCTGGCCTGACGCCCACCAGGCCCGCCGAGTCGCTGGCTCACTGGCCAGCCACTACCGAAAGGTCAACCCTGCTTCTCCCGTCACTTTTCATCACCGCCAGCTTCGAGGGCGGCGGTGTCGATCTCACCCTCCCTCATCTCCAAACTGTAGCTGGACCGGGAGGGCCGCCACTGATGTGGGCAGCGTCCTCGCCGCAGCACTGCCCAAAGAGGAGCAGCTCCTAACGTCACGGCCTTTCTGTCTGCCTCACAGGGCGAGAAGATCTTCTACTTGATCAAGCCCACTCCCAACAACCTTGCACTATATGAGGCATGGAGCTCCTCGCCCAATCAGAGTGAAGTGTTCTTTGGGGAAAAAGTGGACATGTGTTACAAGTGTGTTGTGCCCCAAGGAACCACCCTGCTCATCCCTACAGGTCTGTTTTTGTTTTGTTTTTTCCCTCTGGTTATTCTAACCTGACACCAAAGTACTCTTGGGCTGAAGGAGGAAGGAAGCAGTCTTGACTTTTAGCTCTCACCTCCTCTTTGCTCCTTCTTATCTGCATATCATGTTGTGTGTCATGTTAAGGATTGAAAATTCTGCCTGGTAATAAACAGCATATCAAATGTGTATCCTGATGAAAACCAGCTTTAAAAAAGCAGGTATATAAAAGCTATTTTTCCACACATGAACATCCCTTCACATTTAGCCCCAACATGGAGATGGCGAGCATCCGATATGTACTTGGAGAAGCACCTGGGTGGTGTTTACAACAAGACGTGATATAAAACTATGCGGCAGAGTGTCCGCGATGGAAAACCTTGAGGAGAAAGGCTGCCGTAGCTATAATATTAATGCTGTATGATGTCAGATGTCGGCATTTCCTCTAATGTTGCCCCTCTCCTTTATGTCCATAAAGCCAAGGTCCCCCATGTGTGAAAACAGATGGAGGGCACAAAATATTGGATCACTGCCCCATAATATGAACAGGACACAGGATTAACCGTAACGCACAGCAGAATCTTTCAGTCACTTAACGCTCAAAAGGACTCAAACGGTCCCATGCGCAGCGTTCAAAGTTCCAGCTTTAGCCTCTATCATTAAAAATAATAAAGGGTATACGTGTGTTTTGTTTTTGCTTTTTACAGCCTCGGTCTGGACACACTAATATTTGATTGACAGCTTCCACAGTAGCTAAACAAGGGAGCCTCATACACAGTTAATTAAAACCAAACCAAACAAACGGAGTACAGAAGCGCCAATGGAGTTCTGGATTACAGGCCATGGTGTCTAAGCACCATAAATTTCACTCTCAGACACGCAGCTGTCTGTGCTGCTAACTGGGTCTGAGTTAACAGCTTGACTCAAAGTTTGCTTTCCGATGCGTTTAGAAATTTAAATGTTTTTTTAATGGCTCCTGCGTGAAAAATACAGACTTCTTTGAGGTCCCCTGTGATTACCAGAGAGAAATAAGAGGGGACTCTTTTCTTTAAAAAACACATTTAAACTATCAAAACATCCAATGTCACTTTAAGTTTGCTCCCGATTGTGACTTCAGGTTTAAGCAAAGGGCTCTAGAGGTGGTGTCGGTAGTGTTGTGTCAAGACGGTAACAAGATGTTGATGTGGCAGCACGAAATGAATATGATATGCCCGTTAGCCACTCAAGTGTAGCTAATGTGTCCAGTCCCAGGATTCTTCATCCATCAGTCTCTGAATGGACTTTTTAAGCCGATAGAATTCCTTTGCCTGCAGCCTCCCCCCGCTGCTCCGAGACAGACAAAGCTCACTTCAGCCCATCAGCCGCTGGACATCTTCAGTCTCCCAGCCATGCTTTCTCAGCAGGCTCAAGAAACATTGTGAAAGGAAGCTTTCTGGCAGAGAAAAGGGTGCAGAGAGGCGGGAATTAAGTGGGGGTCAGAGAGCAAAGTAGGTCAGTCAGGCAGAGCATTATCAGGCCTGTCTATCAGCCGTACAACCCACCCCCCCAAAGCCTGCTCTCTTTCACTGCGTGTTGTATCAGGAGCGCTGGGCTCTGTTGTTTTAAAAGTCAACCTTATCTGCCTAAAAAACCAACAGCGGGAAGATAAAAAGTTTGTTTTTCTCCAAGCGTGTCTGTCTTTAGGGTGTGGGGATTCTCCATTTTCCTGGGAATGCTAGTCCAAATCTACTCACTGGAACGATTTATTTATTGATTGATTGTAAAACAGCCAAAAGTTTTGAGCTTTTTTCAGGTTTAGCTGCAGTCAGTTATGAGGCGGATGTCCTGCTGCAGAGACTGAGTTGAGCGTCTGTGTTCTGCTGCCCTCTGCAGGCTGGATCCATGCGGTTCTCACTTCTCAGGATTGCATGGCATTTGGAGGGAACTTCCTTCACAACCTCAATATTGGCATGCAGCTCAGGTATGTCTGGACCAGATCCGGTAGACTTTACCTTGGGGCGTCTGTTTGTAATCAGTCATCGAACCGTTCTGTGTTTGCCGCCTTGGTTTTGGCTGCAGGTGTTATGAAATGGAGCGCCGTCTGAAAACCCCAGACCTCTTTAAGTTCCCCTACTTTGAGGCCATCTGCTGGTATGTGGCCAAAAACCTGCTGGAAATGCTGAAAGGTGAGAAACTAACCGCTCAAACACTACATGTGAGAGCCCTGATGCAAGAGTGCACAAATACATGCGCCTTTTGATGTTTTTCTAGCTCCCCCCCCCCCCCCCACCCCCTCATTGATTGGCTTCAACCCCGTATCGCTGTTTATTCCTCTCTTCTCTCAGAGTTACGCGAAGACAGCTGCCCACCGCCGACCTACATAGTAGACGGAGTCAAGGCTTTAATCGGTGCTCTGAGGACGTGGTTGAAAAGAGAGGTGAGAGTTGGCTGTGGCTTTGCACCACCCCCCCCGCCTGTTGGAGTGTCATCTGAGGACTGATCCACTCGTCCTTATCAGACTCACTGCTGACTTTTGCTCTGCTGTGGCTGTGCAGGTGACTGAACCCTCCAGCGAGGTGCCAGATCATATCAGGCCTAACCATCTTATTAAAGAGCTGACCAAGGAAATCCGCTACCTGGAGGTAAGTAATGAAAGGAGACTTTTTAAATTTCTTATTTAACACAACTCTTGCCTCGTATTCAAACTGATGTCAGATTTAGAGTCTGCAAAATGTCCCTGTTTTTAAGGTAAAAACACACAATTAAATGTTTTTTTCCGTTGTTTGCGTGTTTGGTTCTTTTTTTAGCAATTAATTCACTGTGGAATCTTTTGACTTTAACAAAGTGTCCTGTATTCAATGTGCAGGAAGAGCCCGGGAGTGTCGGCAAGCCAGTGAAATCTCAGGGATACGGACTACCGCCTTGCATGAGCACCTGCCCGGCCACCCGCTCCGCCCTGGAGAGGCTGTGCCAGGCCCGGCGAGCGCGGCGGGCCGCCAGGCGGCTGAGGGAGGAGCAGCGGCAGGCGCCCAAGGTGCCCTCCAACCTGGACATCTTGGAGCAGCACACCAGGGAGGTGCTGAAGAGGCTGGAGGTGGGGCCTCTGGAGGAGGTGAGCATCCAGGAGCAAAGGCGGTCGGCCCGTGCGTTCGGTCAGCTTTCAGTGGCTTGTCGTGACTCCCGCACTGTGTCACCAGGACCCGGCGTTCTGCTCAAAGGTTCATGGGAAGCTCAACAAAGTGTCGACCGCATCCGCAGCAGCTGCAGCCGCCGCGGCCGAGTCCTTGGAGGACAACCACCTACGACTCATGCTGGTCAACGGAAGGATAATCAGGTCAGTGGAATGGCTTCAGTCCACACTGTTTGGACCTTTGGCCGCATCCAATACGGCGTCAATACGTTTCTTCTGCTGCTTGTGCCGTGCAGAGATCTGAGGCGGTTGGGCAGCAGCCCCATTAAAATGGAGGGGGGGCAGTCCCCTGCAGGCCACTGCCCACCAAAGAGCTGCGTGGAGGTGAAGTCGGAGAGGACGCAGCACAGCACGGCGGAGAAGCTGACTCCCCTCAGTAAGTCTGAAGGGACCCGTGAGTTAGGCGGGAAGGCCTCGTTTTATGTGAAGGCTTTTGGCTGATGGCGTGCCCCTCTGTTGAAGGTCTGGAGGGGGTCAAGACTGAACTCAGGGACGAAATCTCAGGACACTCGGGTGTGTCGGACGTGGAGTCAGACAGCGATTCTACCACAGAGGTGATTGAGGAGCAGGACTGAGGTCACGCTTTTGGTCAACAAGGACGAGCCGAGTCCAATTTGACATGTAACAGCATCAGCTGTCGCTGAGTTGCGACTCAGCTAAACTCTAATATGCTGCCCCCGCGCCACTTTTGTAAAGCTGTGAAAACGTTTCTCTCGATCCAGCGCAAGGCCTCATCCTCGTCATCCTCCTCCGACGAGGACTCGGAGAGCTCGCAGGAAGAAGAAGAAGACGACGAGCAGGAGGAGGACAGGGGCTCATCTCAGCAGGCAGGCTCAGGGAACACCATAGAGCTGGACCCGTCCGGTCAGAATCTCAGGCACATGCACAAACCACTCAAACGGTAAGAAAACGCCGCGAGGCGCGCAGCCTCACCTAAACGGGTACGGAGCAGATGAGTGAGCGTCTCTCCTGCCTCTTCCAGAGAACGTCCTACCTCACCCAGCACAGAAGAGGCCATTCAGGGGATGCTGACCATGGCCGGGCTGCTCTGCCCCGCCGAGCCGGAGAAGGCGGCCTCGCCGCGGGAGCCCTGGTGGTCCAGCCAGCGCTCGCCACAGGAGGCGGCGCAGCGCAGGCTGCAGAGCGGGAAGAGCCCCATGGACAGCCAGGGCAACAGCAGCAGCGAGGCCTGGGACAATCAGGGGCTGCCCAGCCCCGAGGCGGAGTACCAGTACTGTGACCCATCCATGTCTCCCCCGCTGCACCCTTCCAAGAGACACGCCCCCAACCCCCCACCCATCAGCAATCAGGCTACAAAAGGTTTGCGAACCAGAGCGCTTCTGTGTTAATCAGACCTGTCATTTAATAGGACCCGTTGAGAGAAATTAGCCTCCCGTTTGTGTGTCAGGTCTCCCAAAGTATTTTAATAGTGGATCCCAGACTGTTGTCAGTTTTTTTTTTGTTTTTGTCATCCTTTGCTGCTGAGTTTCATTTACATGTAATCCTTTTTTTTCCCCCTCAGGCAAACGGCCCAAAAAAGGAATGGCCACCGCCAAGCAAAGACTGGGCAAGATCCTGAAACTCAGCAGACACAATCGTGTCTTTGTGTGACACCCCCCCCCCGGGGATTCGGGGTGTTTACTTGAAAGCGTTTGGAGTTTAAAGAAAAAAAAACAAAACGAGAAAAAACTTTTGCGCATTTAGACACTTGTCAAAGTGTTTTATTGGACACTTGTGTGCTGTAGAGACGGGGTGGGGTTGGGGGGTGGAGGGGTGGGGGGACACACTGCCTGGAAACGGCCGTAGCCGAACAAAATTGCAACAGGTGAAACGCGCTCACTGTGCATGCTTAGGAGACAGGGTACCAGATCTGAAATCAGCAAGTGCACGACTCGACCACAAGCACACCAAGAACAAAGAAAGAGGAGCCCCCGGGTGAGGAGCCCCCACTGGCGTTCACAGGGACGGAGGAGAGGCGGAAGATGGCAGCTCATCTGCATCGCATCCCCCCCCCCCCCCCCCCCCCGCTGAACGCCTTCCTGCAGCCTCCACGCCCTCCATCTGCAAAAGAAGCCGGTAGTCACCTCTCTCCTGTGGCTCCCTGAAAGGATGGTGAGGGGGAGCGACAAGGGCAACGCGGTGCTTTAAAAAAGAAAAAACAAACAAAAAAAAAGCAAGAAAGAAAAAGGAAGGAGGGGGTGAACTGATATTTCAAATGGTGCTTATTGTTTTTGTATTTTCCTCCACTCATGCTTCCCTCTACCCAATTTTTATCTCCAATCACACCAGCAATAAATGACTCGGAAAGGAATGGAAAGGATGAGAGGCAGCACTTGGGTGCCCCCCCCCTGCCCCCGGTCGGTCTGAATCTGAACGGGTGCAGACTCTTGATGGCGCTACTCTGCTCTCACGTGCACACCGGCTTGTTTGTTAATTAACTAAGAAGGAAGCCGCTCAAAGTGCTGCCTCTCTGTGAATTATTCGATAGGAAATGTGAGCCGTTCCCTCTGACACGACTCACATCCTGTTTAATTTATTTCTCATTTTATCTGTGATGTTTTCTCTTTTTAAATGTTATTTTTACAGATTCTGAATTATGTATTTATTAATTGAAAGAGCTGATGATTTTATTATATTTTGACCGCAAAACCTCAGTTATTCTGAGAGTTTTTTCCTTTTATAAGGGGTTTCTTTCCTCTCTTTTTTTTTATCTTTTAACACATAGTTTTTGTAAATGTGGATGTTTGTAGAGGTCACGTGATCATCGGTTGAGTAGCAGTTTACCTACAAACCTTTTCCGACCTTCTTTCCCTTCATCCTTCCTTCCTTCCCAGTTGCGTAGAGCCTGTGTTAATTCTCGTCTATTCTGGTTTTCCTTTTCTCGCTGTAGCCAGAGATGTTCAAGCAGTGTTTGACTACAGAGACTAGGTTAGGTTTTGGAAAAAAAAAACAGAAAAAAAAAATCAACTTTCATATCACCTGAGCATTCTCAACTTGTGCCACTCATCATTTAGCAAAAAACTAAAACGCCACAAGTATTCTGAGCCACTGTGGTCGATCCAAAGTAGTCATTGTGTTCACAAGTCCGTGATGAGGAACTTCAGTGGGATAAATGAGTTTGTTTTTTTTCTTAATATATTTTCCGATACTGATGTGAAATGTTTTGACTCTGGATGCGCAGTTCTTCACTCTCAGGGAATGATGCCATGGACAAAACCTCCGATCAACCACCAGCCACTTCATGGATGCAGACAGGACACTCTCAGCACTCACACAAGACTTTAAGAATCTCTTCCAGCTTTGGAGATGCTGAGGTTTGTTTTTCATAGCTTCAAAAAAAAAAAAAAAGAAACAAAACACACTTTGTGGTTTTTCAAGTTGTATGGATGTGCTCGGCTTTAGCTTTTTAACCTGTTGGTCACTGTTACCTTTAGGCTCCCAGGAATTGCCCCATAAACGTGTTCAGCTCAGTGTTTTCACATGAAATGCCCATTAGGTTGACCCTACGCACGTAAACGACGCCCAGGTGAGCAGCTTGCCATGTAGCTTTAACACCACTTCTTGAACAGCACGAGACTTTTGGAAAGTTTTGCTCAGGTTGACCTGCAAGTAACTGTGTGATTAATGAGGTGTTTAAAAGAATCCCAACACAGAGAACTACAGTAACGTAAAAGTTAGTGTTAATCACATTGCCAGACTGATTTTGTCCTTTTCTTCTTTCTTATTACACTACACTTTAAAACTTTGCATGTCATTTAAAAAAAGAAAAAAAAACACAAACTAGCCCGCAGGCAGGGTTTGTTGTGAGCTGTTGTATTTGCCGCACAGGATTTGTTCCCCCCTTTACTTCCATAAGCAACTCTCTTGGCATTTGTGTTGTGTGTTGGTTCTTCCAATGTCCCCCCCCCCCCCAGTTTTTTGAAAAGCTTATGATTCGAAATATACAAACACTGGCTAACTGTGACACTGTTAATGCATTGCAATTTTTCGTTTCTAAATTTCAAAAGAATTGCGTGTAAATAAAACTAATGTATAATAAACCTGTCTTTTGTCAAGCTCAGTCTAATAATTCAGCGTTTTTTGAAAAATAAGATACTTGGAATAAAAGACATCTGTTTAACTTAAAGATAATTTTATTAGTCTATGTACAACATTGACTTCTGGAAAACTTTGAAGATCTTCACCAAGACTTGCCAAAAAGTTAGAATCCCTCATGGGTGATCTATGAAAAGAAAAACAGGTTTTCAACAATAGAAAGCTACATAAGAATGTAGAACTGCGACTAAAACAGAACTCATGTCTCTCTTTTCAAACTGTGACAAGTATAAACAAATAAAAAAGCAAACCTATTTATAATAAGTCAAACTAACTTTAATTAGACACAAACACTTTTTGTGCAGATGATGTACTATGACTTGACAGCAATGTCAATTTGCCTTTTTGGTTAAAAAAAAATTAACTTATAAAATGCAAAACATTGTGTAACTTGTAATTACAGCCAACCCAGTTGCACAGATCAGCTCATAAGCAAAGGAAATGAAAGCAATCACCTTATTCTTCGTCATCTGCTGGGATACCGAGCTCTTCGTCTGTCCATTCAGAAGCATCTGGCCAGGGGAAGTGACCCTACGAAAAGGGTATGAACTCTGATAAAAATGCTGATATAGTTTGGATCCTCTTTTCGTGCACACAAAAAAACACAGAATCTTTGTAAACGTCATTGGAACGAAATATGTCATTCTTTGCCACTCTGTCCTAAGTCTATACATTTAAAAAAAATTACTATGAAGAAATGGCCAACAAGTCTCCTTATCTTAGTAGAGCAGAACAAAAACGGAAGAAGTACGTTTAAAACCCAGTTATTGCTGTTACCTCATCCCTGGAAGCTTCGTCTGTTTTCTAGGGTGACTGTACAGTCATTGCCAAAAGTTTTGAGAATGATTCAAATGTTAATATTTCCAAAGTCTACTGCTTCAGTTTTTATAACGGCAATTTTCATATACTCCAGAATGTTAAAAAGAGTGTTCAGCATAACAGCAATTAATTGCAAAGTCAAATTTTGCCTAGAAAATTAACTTTATCCCCCAAAACACATTTCAACGTCATTGTTGCCAAAATGGCTCCAGGGTGCCCAAGAAAGACCAGCAAGCGCCAGGACCGTCTCTTAAAAGTGTTTCATCTGTGGGATCGGGCTAGCAGCAGTGCAGAGCTAGCTCAGGAACGGCAGCAGGCAGGTGTGAGTGCATCTGCACGCACTGTGAGGCCGAGACTCCTGGAGCAAGGCCTGGTCTCAAGGAGGGCAGCAAAGAAGCCACTTCTCTCCAGGAAAAACATCAGGGACAGACTGATATTCTGCAAAAGGTACAGGGGGTGGACTGCTGAGGACTGGGGTAAAGTCATTTTCTCTGATGAATCCCCTTTCCAGTTGTTTGGGACATCTGGAAAACGGCTTGTTCGGAGAAGACGAGGTGAGCGCTACCACCAGTGTTGTCTCATGCCAACTGTAAAGCATCCTGAAACCATTCATGTGTGGGGTTGCCTCTCAACCAAGGGAGTCAGCTCTCTCACAGTCTTACCTAAAAACACAGCCATGAATAAAGAATGGTACCAGAATGTCCTCCGAGAGCAACTTCTCCCTACCATCTAAGAGCAGTTTGGTGATGAACAATGCCTTTTCCAGCATGATGGAGCACCTTGCCATAAAGCAAAGGTGATATCTAACTGGTTTAGGGAACAAAACATAGAGATTTTAGGTCCATGGCCTGGAAACTCCCCTGATCTTTATCCCATTGAAAACTTGTGGTCAATCATCAAGAGACGGGTGGAAAAACGAAAACCTAGGAATTCTGACAAAATTCAAGCATTGATTGTATTTCTGTATGTGATGACAACATCTGACATACACACATGAAAACCAGAGGGCAGCAGATCGTGTGAAAATATAATATCTGTGTCATTCTCAATACTTTTGGCCATGACTGTAGACACATAAAAAAGCGTTGTGGTCTGTTTACTTACCAGCACCGCGTCGGGGTCATGCCAGCAGTGCCAAAGGATCCAAAACCACATAGCACCGCTGATGAGCTCAGACTCGAACTTCTGCTTCTTCGTTAGCTGCGGGTACTGTCTGTACTGTGGCTCGATGTGCGGTCCTCCGCTAGCCCTGAAACAAGAAAAAGGGACGTTGCAGAATACGCACGTTTAATACTCTTCCTAATGTTGTAACATTTCGTTGTTGTCGGTTTCCATACGTGTTGGCCAGGAATTACTACAGCTAGCTAACGTAGCGGCTAAGGGGCTAGCGGACTTACTTTCTGCTAGTTATCCTTCCTGGGCCATTCATGAACAGCCGAGAGCCCGTCCGAAGGACTCCCAACGCCCTTACAAAAGAAGACATGGCAGCTCCCTTGGGAAAAACCCCACTTCTTATGTTTTATTTTTTATGTTTCGTATGAGGTCCTAATGCTATACCCAAGAAGTCACCTTCTCTCCTTGTCAATAAATGACCTCCTAACAACGTTGGCTATGATTGGACAGAGAGCCACTGCTCGTTTATACTCTTTGCTCATTGGCCGAATGGAAACGGCATCATTTTATTACAGCACTCCTTACGTTCACTTGAAGCATTGTTTGCAGACAAAATGTGGTTTCACATATTGAAAGCTACAAAATACGTATATTGTACTTTATAGATGTCCAATTGTATCTTAAAACTGGGTCATAAAGGTTGCTGTCCATGTAAACCAACTGATTTATCTTTTTTTAAAGCAGTTTAAAGCTACATCATGTACAAAAAATTGACAGAACCAAACCATTTACAGTACATGGATTTTTTTATCATTTTAAATTTATTCCACAAAGTTGTATAACAGTTAAGATACAACATAAAATGTTTTCATAAGATGTTCAAGTGGAACTATGTAGAACTGATGTTTTCCCATCCTACATTGAAATAGGGAGTTGCTAAACAGCTCTTTAATAGGCAGACGTTCCACTTTGCAGTCTTTTTCACATGTGCAGCCACAAACTTTTGCTCATTAACAATACATTTTCAGAAGTATTCTCAAGATGGGATTTATTACATAGAAGAGCCTATGTATCCAATGACTACAGTATTTCCATAGCTTTCAGTAATTCTATATAAAGCATCAAAACTTATTTTCCCGAACGATTAGACTACTTTTTACAACATCTCTTGATAATCTGTTACAAATGGACCTATTTAGCTCAGATTATTTTTAGCAGTTGCCTTTTGTGCGAGTCATAATTCCATGTCAAATTTGCCATCTCTTAACACAGTTGTATTTGAAAAATTAATTTTATTTTTTCCATTTTATATATTTCACTTCACGTGATTTCCAAATCACTGCATTGCTTCAATTTACATTTAACACACCCTCCAGTCTTTTTGGTGGCAGCTTCTTCCTTCTTGGTCCACTGGATGGCGTTAAAGTTAAGCATACACAAGCTAATGCTCTCAGTGCAACATTGTTTCTTCTTCCGTGTTGTGCATGTTTAACTCCCCTTAGAATTGTTCATTATCTTTAAACAGGGGCATCAGGTGTTTGTGTAACATGATTAACAGCATGTGGAAATTCCAAAGCGAATTATTGTTTCTTGGGGGATTGTAACATTTTCTGTGACAATATCTATTTAAAAGTCAAAACATCGTTCCTATCATATTAAATTCAAATTAGAAGTACAAGGGTCACCTTTAGGTTCGTGGTCGTGGTTGAGTTAAAGTAGAACCATTCAGGATATGAAAACAGGAAATAACATTGTCGCGAGAACGCGCACGGCGCCGCCGCCCTGAGACCAGAGAGGGGGAAAAAAAGCCTCGACGCCATCTTGTTTTCAGTCGACGACGAATTTCTATTAACGAACCAAGGCCACTTTCTGTGAATAGCCGCATATAATATGCGTCCCAGTTAATACACAATGCATAACATGTCCCTAAAGTCAAGTTGATTTTTAACCATCGGTTTGCTTCTTGATACTACAGACACCCATTTACATCGTTACCTAATGGCGCCTGACCGCTGCTGCTCTCCGGTTGCGCCCCTCTCCCCTCGTAGCTCAGAGCCCGCCCACAAATACTAACTGCATGATGTCATCATAAACCAGCCATTTCTCAAAAATGACCATTTCCACCAGTGAGTTTTAGACAACCACAAAGCCCCCCCTCCCATAAAACGAGTGCTAGAATCTTAATATGAAGGAAATAACTTCATCTTCGGACCGAAATCACGATGGGCTCAACGGTCACGGATTTTTTCCTTTTCCCCCAATTCGACAGTTATCGCAGCATCCTCCACAGTCATGCATTTCCGTTTTTTTAGCTGATGTTGTCGATTTAGGAGCTCGGTCAACCAAAATGTTACATCTCCGTCGTTCCCCAAGTTAAAAGCAAACACCCTTGCTGCTCGTGCACCAGCAGTTGCAGCGATCCTACAAGAATGCGCACGCGCGAGGGGATGCGGTTTAGGGTGGGGGAGGGTCGATAAATGGAAACGATGAGAACATCCTCCCTCAACATATGATGTCAAAGGGATTTCTACAGATTTCTACAGACGTGACAGTACCAGATTTTCAACAATACCCATGCCAGAATACCAAATTGTGTGTTTAAAGCTAAAGACTGAGTAACTTAACACTAAATAAACCGTTGAAAACCATACGTTACCAAGCACCAAAAAGTCAACAGGGCTTTAAGTGCTGGCATGTTTATAAAAAAAAAAGAGTGCATATTTTGAACAACTCAGACTGTTCTACATGCATCTGATTCCCTTTTTGATTTTCTTAAAATGAGTTGGGACAATTTATTGGTTCCTCACTATTTTAACTTAATGAAACTTCCAAGTCAAACAAAGTGTCCCTTTGTAATAAAATGGTATGTTTTTAGACTTTCATCAACAGGTACAACAGGTTATGCTGTGTATTATATTGTTTTCTGGAATATTTAGTGTTCTTTATCCACAATTGAATCATTGGTTGGTGTTTTATAGACTATTCTTTCACTTATCAGCTGAATATATAAAATGTACCTCTTGTATAAGGGGTTACATAACAGCTACTACAACATCTACTGAGCTGGCTGGCAGATTTGGGTGATCCTTTATAACCATGCTAATGCCACAGTGAAGGGTTTTGATAAACACAGAAATTATTCTTGTTGCAGCCTGATAGGCTGAATGTGAATTAGCATACATGACATATCCCTGTATGACATCTTTGTTTTTTGTGTTAATAGAAAAATATTAAGTTTAGTCCATGCTGAGGTCATATTCTCACAGAAAGGCTGATATGAAATCCAGCAACTTTTCACCCTGAGAGGAAGAGGGGGAAACAGGAGGGGAAACAGTAATTGATTTAAACAAAACCTCCTGATAAAGGCAGTCCCACAGCTGACTTCACTTTCAGGAGATGATCTTCAGATAACATGACTGTTTGCTGGCACAAAATTTCAAGAGTTAGAACAGTAAGGTCAAACTTTGTGGAAATAATTATAATACCTTTGTGGAAAAGTTTTGTTTGGAAAAGAGCTTGAAAATTATTTTGTTTCAGAATCATAATTATAGTACATAATACTCAACACACAGTACAGTATATACATTTTCTAAAATGTTTAAAACAGGGACGTTTACTTGTTTTTTTATATGGGTTGGAAATTAAAATAGAAATTAATCTTACTGTTCGATATTTCTTTTTTTTGTTGTTGTTTTTATGTTTAAATTCCTTGATAACTTTAAACCGAAACCTAAAACATCCGCAAGTATTCACGTAATATTGAGTGAACATATGTTCCGCTCCTAAATGCCCTGATAAACTGTAACTGTTGACACGATGGAAATACAGTCACATATAAATAAACCACGTTAAATATATTAACCACATTAGTTTGTTATGACAGTTAGTTGTAGTCGACACTGCAACACGGTTTTCAGGGTGGCTCTTTTTTTCTTGACGGGCAATGAGTTGATGGCGTCAAATCCTAGTGCGTTACCGACAGAAATAGCAATCCCGTCGAGGACTCGTACTGGCGGAAGCGCGCAGAGCTCGCTCCCGTCGCCCCTGCCAAGCGGGGAGCGTAGCCCCGCAGTATGTGAAGGCGGAGCTCGGCTTGGGAGATGGTGCGGGAGGGGGGCTCGTGGGGGAGGCGGAGTCTCGGCAGTCCTGGCAGGGCCGCCATTTTTGCAAAGGGAAAAGAGACTGGTTTGAGGGGATCTAATTTCTAAAAGTCGCCGTTGACTGGGGCTCAGTTTTAACGGTTTCGAATAGATTTCTTGCCACTTTCCAGTCCCAGCTTAAAACAAGGGACAAGGGATTTTTCGCAAGAAAGTATTCTTTAGAGGACAAGTTAAAATACAAACATTTTAAACCTTGGCTAAGGATCCGCAGTGTGTGGACAGAAGTATTGTTTTGGTTGTGGAAGCTGCGACAGGGGTCTTAACCGGGTCCCCTTTTTTGCCATTCAGATCCTCCAGAGTGGACTTAAAACGGTAAGTAAGCTGCTTTAAGTGTGAGTAAAATAGTGACCACAAATCCCAGCTAGAAGGGTATTGTTGGCTTTAGTTTAGCTGGCTAGGCACATCATGCTGATGCTTGCTAACGTTGAATCAGCTGAGTTTAGCTTGCTAACTTGCTGTTAAACGCTAATCAAAATATGCACAAGCCAAGTGCTTATCGTTCTCATTTGTAGTGATAACAACTTCAAACGGCAAAGTAGACGGTACTCTTTTACAGTGTGAGTATCAACTTGGCAACCCAACAGTCCACTTGCTAACTAGCGCATGCTACTAGCTCAAATTAGCTTGACACAAACCGAATAGGGCTTTGACTTTTCGTTGATAATGTGGCAGAACACGAAATGCCACAGCAAGGGCGGACAGTATTACTTAGAAATCCTAATAATATGGGTGACTGTTATTAAGAAAGTCAAAAGTATCTCCAGTACTAGTTTCCCGTTATGGCTTGCTCAACACAAAAACGTTACATTATAAGGGTCTGCCCTGTAGCATAAGGTCTTCATTCAGGCAACAACAGTGAACACTGTGCTTAAGAATGCGATTCTTCCAAAAAAAGAAAACCGTTATTACTATTGTCTGCAGGTCCACTAGACATAGGCAAGTGTAGAGGGACAGTTACTTGATGTTTAGTTTGACACACTGACACTGCGGGCCATGTTGCGCACAGTTTTATTCGCTTTTGTGTACAAAACGTTAAATATTTGTCACAGTCTGAATGTGCCCAACCACCTTTTAATGTTACTTGAAGGTGTTTTCCCTACACTACCATTCTACCATGGAAAACATGCCATCAATGCTAATGTATTGTTTTTACAAATAGATTGTTTGTAAATAAAACTCCTTGTTCTTTCCCCCTCCGTTCAGTTTTATCCTCACCCATTATTGCATATCTCTGCTAAGAGCACCTGAACCCCACCACAAAAATTCTTTGTCCAAATTTCACCGACTTTGTGTGCACATGACTAAGTTGAAACCATATTGCGATCTCATACACCACAAAACGCTACTCTCTCCTTTTTTGAAGCCTGTTATATTATTGTATATTGGATACAATGTCATCAAAGCCACCAGCTCTTGAAAGAGTACTCATGCTACTGGAATATTGTGGCTACAGTACTTTGACGTTTTACTACAGTGTTTTATTAACGAACCTGAATCTGCCAAACCGTCTGTATGATTTTGCCTCACTTCACAGTATTGTTTCCGTTTAGGTAAACGTTCTTTAACGCCACAGCTCAGCGCCAGAGAACAATGAGCTTTTAACATACATGTAAACAGATACGTGAAGATGTTTAGGTTATGTCCAAGGCAACTTAAGAGTTTTTTAAATAGCTCAAATGCCTGGTTGCATTGCGCAGTGGGCTGAAAGGCTACTTATGAAACGGCAACTAGAACAATATGATGTCAAGATTGGGCCCAATTACTGACAAAAAAAACCTGATTGCTATTCCCTTTTTGTTGGTGTTGTTACATTCATACTTGAGAGAACAATTTACAGTCCCTTAATTTAGTCAGTGTGTATTGGGATCAAATGCTGCAACTGTGGGGGAGGGGATGTTCCATTTGGGCATCTCGCCCCACTCGTACAGTTTGCAACTCCACTGGCAATCATAGCCATATTGAACTATACCGTTTTCCCCGGCCTGGCACAAATTACCGTAAGAATGAGGAGTATGGCTTTGCTGTGCCCCGAGCTGCTATCTCTCAGCGCCGATGTGGTCGCGCGTTCCTGTCTGTGACGACCCAAGCATTAATCCACTTCTGTCGTGTAACCAGCTACGCATTATGCTGTTAGCTTCCGTTAGCTCGGTCGTAACATACCTGGGATATTTTTGGCCCTTATCAAGGGCAGAAAATGACGACAATCTCAGTATTGAGGAAAAAAAAGGCCAGATTTAAGACAGTGGGTGCTTCGGTTGTCTCATTCCTCCGAATGCCATGGCATGTTGCCCGCTAACATTACATTTCAAGAGGTTAATGCTGGCCTTGCGTTTCGACGAATTCACATAACCCTGGCGGCAACGCCACGGAAACTGTACCGAAAGGGTGACACTTGGAGTAGATTGTGTGAAAGAGTTGATTGAATGCATTCTTGGGGATTTTCTTCCCATGGCGAGGCTCCCCTGGCTACACGCCGTCCTGAGAAAACCGCTCTGAAAATGGCGACAGCACCAGGGTGTTGTGGTAACATAATAGCAACGTTGTGCCCTCCACACCCCTACCGGCAGGACTGACTGCAGCGCCGACACACTCACCGAGAGGCAACTACACAACACACCAGTTTTTTTTTATTTTCGTGGAGGTTACGGCAACGTCAAACAATGCTAAACGTACCTTACTTAGTTAGAGGCGCCTTTTTGGGTTTGAGGTAAAAGGAAGAACCGACGATGTTGCTTCTTTTTTCTCTTTTCTTCTTGAACCACCACCTGAAACCTGCGTCACGGTTTGTCAGTGTTTAATGACAGAACATGAGTGTTTTCGTTTTCACATTAAAAAGTCAAAAGAAGCAAGTAGAAGTACTAATCTGCTTTATGTTTTTTCTTTTTTTAGAGACCCAAACCAATACAATCCATAGATTCCTTGCTACATGCTACCTGCCAGGAGTCATTTCTACCAATATTTCCACAAAGCACAGTACACAGTTGACATCTCATGTCAAAATAAATGTTCTAGTTTAATCTCAAAGTTAGTAAGTACATTAGCTCTTAAAAAGTAATGATTACTAAGTAGAATTTGAACTTTTTAGTCACTAAAAATGGAGCACATACATATCTCCATTTCAAGGGACAAAGCATTTGTTCTTTGTGTTCGTGCCAAGTTTGTTTTATAGGATGCTGTAAATTCTAGTTTGACCTAGTCTGTTAGATGACTTGCAATCAATGTTTATGTTTACATACGCCTTGAACATTGTAATTTGCCGTGGTAGTATTAGATAGTAGTCTCTCAGACTGTTGTAGTATAGCCCCACATGTATGGCTCTTTTTTATAGATAAAAATAATATACATTGTGCCTGAAATGCAACACCATTAGGATAATTTGTGACTTTAATTAGTCTATTTTGACTTTATAAACTCATGAAAAAGCACAGGGAAGCATGTTTAGGCTTTGATTTTTTAACAATTACAGAAAGTGGTTGTTTTCTGTTAGCATTCGTTACATTATGAACTACTAATCATAAATCATGTTTCTTGTAGAAGACTGTAAGATCCAGAGATGCATTGTACAAATATCTAATATGCAGTTGAAGAGTTTCTGTTTTGAAGGAAGGTTATCTTTATTCATTATTATAATATTATAAGGCATTTGACGAGGATATCTCCTGCCCATCAACTTGTTATTACTAGATTACTAACAGAGCCCTCTGGTCTAATTAGTTTCCCCTTTATGTCTGAAAAATATTATTCCATATTTTTATCTTTGTAAAAGAGCAGTGTCGTCAGTTCTTTGTGTTGTAGTTATAAAAAATGTTCATTTATATGTTACCAGAACAGTGTTGAAAACCCAAGTGGCCTAATCGGTGCCCAATGGCCGTGTGCAGGAGAGCACATGCTTTTGTTTGCTCTGTTAACACAGATGTAGGGTGAAGGTGTGGTGCCCGTCCTCCTCTGCCACAGGGACGGGGCACTCTGACTGGGGGCTGGAGCCATGAATCTGAATCTATCATGGTGTCCTCAGACACGTCCTGTTACCCTAACCTTAAAAGCACACTGAGGCACACAAGCTTGTCCACAACTGCTTCTTCAAGTGTTCTTGGTAGAGAGAGTCAATTGAAAAAGACACAGCAGGATGTCAGGGGAAAGCTGTTTATGAATTGACATTTTGACAGGATGTGAAGGCCACGGGCCCTTTGGTGTTCTCATTAACCTTCTTCCTAAACTCTGTCTTTGTGCTCATCCTGAAACAGTGGCTCCTCTGTGCAGCTGTCATGTCTGCCTGTATAGATACACCTCACCATGTGGGACTAAGCTGTGGAGCTGTGACATGGTCTCTGGTGATCTCATGTGTGGTGTCCGGACCCTTAGAGACCCAGAAACAATGCTGAATGGCTGAGGAGCCCAACTCAGTCACATGGCATCCCAGCTGGGAAGAGAAGCCGGGGCTCAGGTGACCTGTTTTTGTGCTGCTAGCTGGGCCGTAACAGATCCCTCTTTAAAGTAGCAAGCTGTCCTTCTGACGGGTGGCTGCTGAGGCTGCAGCCTCACTACAGTTCCATCGCCTTCCTGTTGCTCCACCTACACGATAACGTTCATGCATCGGAGCAAAGAGCTGGACGGGCTGAATAAAGCAAGGGGTTCGCTATCGATGCTGGTGATGTAACAACACTGCAGCCCAGGCGTAAAATTGATAATCAAACACTCTTTTAATGTTGTCTGAGTGGCTATTAAAGTCCTTTTTGCACTAGATCCTGAGAAGCCTCTCTCTCCACATTCTCTGCGCACACATGGACGCATAGTTCACATTTTAGATTAGCAGGACTGCGCATTCTCCAAATGCTGTAGTTAGGTACCAGCTCCATATGGTCCTGCTTGTCAGCATCTAATTACAATGGCCCTCCCCGTCCAGGGAACAAAATGACTTTGGATCTTAAATGTGCATTCATAAAAGTAAACGCTCAATTTCAGATTTGATACACTGAATGCTGATAAACATTTCAATTGTTCCAAAGAGCTCCCACATGACCAAACAAGGCTTTGTTGTGTCTTTTGAGGTGCGGGGAGAAGGAAAGATTGTGTCCCAGAGTGCTCCTGAGCGTGCCTAACTCAGAGCACAGAAGGGGTTCCCCAGCTGCTTTTGACTTGAACTCACTCCCCCAGTAGTTAAATGTTCATAGTATTAGGTGCTTTTTTTGGTCCTAAATTGATGTAATTTCCAAGCTTAAAGCAACAAGGCATGTGGCAGGTGCTGTGTTGGTGTGCATGTCACTGTCTGTGTTTGTCTTTGTCAGCCTGCTCCTCTGTTGCCCCTTAGACTTTATTTTTCCTCTTATTGACTGAGTCTTGTTTGGCATATGCAGGCGGGTCTTTTAGAGGTACTGCTTTGCACGCCATACACCACGTCTCCTATTGTAGTGTTGAAAATTTGCTTGCGTCTGTGTCCCCTGCTGTATTGATATATGCTTCACCTTCACTGCTTGCGTGCCGGGGGGGGGGGGGGGGCTCAGGCAGCCATGGGCACCCTGATTGATGAAGGCGGACACGGTGTGTCCCACGGTGGGCACATAGCTGAACAAAAGGGCTAAGCCTGCATTCCATCTGGGCCCAGCTTCCTGTCTAAATGACTGTATTTGTGTGAGCGTGCTAACGTTTTAGAAGCTGACTCATTGGAGCTGGCTCTGATGTTGCATTATGGTGGCAGGAGGGCCAAGGCTTCAGGTTTGAATTCTTCCTTTTTGTCTCGCTCCTTCTGGTTAGCAGAAAGCTCAAAAGGCTAAAAAAGCCCGTCATACCTCCAGACAGCGAAACTGTCTACTGCCGTGATTTGAATTTGACGGTATAGGGTTCCCCCTCTGTCACTTCGCTGCCGTTCTGGCTTTAAAGGCTAGCTGCTCCACACACAATGACGTGACTGTGTCCCCTCCGAAAGGGATGGAAGGCAAAAACGGGAGAGACTGGGTTACGCTATGTGCTCCACTCTGCCACCCAGAGCCCGTCCAGGTCTCGGCTGTGCAGCATCACTGTCAGACAGTCCCTGTGTACACCTCCCCCACCCCACTGCCCTCTCAAATGGAGGAGCTTGGGTGATTTGTAAAGCTCCCTGTAGCGCAAGGAAATCTATTTAGTGAGCAAATGAAAGGCAAGCAGATTTACAGGAACCCGTCAGTGAAAGAAACTTAACCACTTCCATCTTGTGGCTTGTTTTACAATTACCCACTCTTTATTTATTTCTTTTCACATGTGATTCTCTGTCCTACTCACCCTCCCCTGTGCATGTTCCCTATTTTCTTCACCACTCACTCCTCTCACGTGTTTCCATAACGGCAGAGGATTTAGCCAAAGGTGGCTTAAAATGTTCTCTCGTGTCCCTCTTGTAATTAGGAACTGTGTCTGCGACACTCCCCTTCCTCTCAGCTTTGCGTTACTGTTTCAGGTTTATTTAGGAAGTGCACAGAGGAGGGAGAGAATTCCGCCTGGGCGGGGTGACTGGGCTCAAGAAGGAGGGGGGTGCTCTACCCCCCCCCCCCCTTTCTCTGGCTGCGTTTCTCCAGGGTGATGGGCAGCTCTCCTAGAGGAAGTAGGAGGAGCAGGCAGAGGCAGTCACGGCACAGCTCAGATTTAGTCAGGAATGTTGCTGTTCTGTACTTGTTTTTCTTTTTTCCGCTTGACTCTTGTCAGTCCTGCCCATGTGTGGCTGCAGTGCATGTTTGCACACTGCTCTGAAGCCTCACTTACTGACGAATGTTTGAAAGGATGGGCTGAGAGGTTATCTGTCCTCTTTCATTCGTGGAGGGTTTGATGGATGTGTGAACTTGAAGTTTGTGCGATTTTTTTTTTTTACTAGTGACTGCAAGGCTTATGTGACCATAAACAAAAACAAAGTGGGAAAGAAGAAAGCAACTGAAATCTCAAGAGGAGGAAGCTTTTTTTTAATAAAAAAAAAAAACTGTGCTCGAATATACTGGAGCCTCTCAGACAATCAAAAGAGGAGGGAGGGGTCTGTCATTTTACTGTTTTTGGCAAACTGCCCCACTCGTGTTGAAATAAAGTGTTCTGGTTACATCAGCTTCCATCAAAAAGTGCCCCTATCGCCACCGTGTTTTTAACACAGTCCTTGCACACGGGATCAGAAGGGATATGGTAGAAGAGATCCTATCGGTAGCCCTGGCTGACATAGGGTTGTCTTTCTCCAATTAATTGCGCCTGCCGCTGACAGCTGTTGTGCCTGTGTGGCTCTCTGGCCCTGCCTGCGCAGATAGAGCATTTTGGGTGATGTAGAAGAAAGCAGTCTCCCACTGTTTTTATATTTCACTCCATGAACCGTGGATTTCCCAAACAGAGGTTTTGCCATGAGTATTTGGCACAAACCCGATCATGAACTGCGGCTTTCCCTCGAAAGACACTGTACACGTGTTAACATGCATTTTATGAGCCTTTGAGGGGGCGTGTTTAGCTGCATTCTTTCGTCACAGCTCCCTATGGGCATGCATAGACAAGTTTTACTGGGAGTCTGTGCTCTTGGTCGCAAAGTGTGCCCCCGACTCAACACATGACTTATTACTGCTTTGTAACACATCTACAGCCTGAGCAGGGATCTAAGCTTTTGTTTGGCCATAGTTTGTATGAGCAGGCGGAGGTGTGACCTACAGCCTATTTTGTCTCAGCATCTCTCCCTCCCACTAATCCCGCTTATCAACAGAGCTGTCTGTATCAGGGGCAGCCACAACGACACATATGCTCCCGTCTGGATCGACATCAAACACAAATACCTGGCTCCATGTTACCATACTCTCTCCTTTATGAGTATTATTTATCGATTGCGCCAAATGGAGACCAAAATTACATTATGTCTCTTTACACCTAAAGGAATCAATTATTTATGATGTGGTTTCACAGCTGCTTTTTCCTGTGCTTAGTTAGAGAGGCTAGCAAAAGCTTTCAATGGAACATACACGTAGACGTGCAAATCCATTGCAGTTACTAGATTATGTATGTCTTTTATTATAAATATGTGTGAGTGTGCCTAGAATGGAGCAATCCTCTTTAGTTGAAGGGGGGGAAAATGGCCTCTGTGTTGCATTTTCCTCCCTCCTTTCATGGAGGCCTTCTGCCTTGTGTTCTCTTGCTCCCCTTTGTGGGAGTTGTCTTACAGTGCAGCCTTGTGCGTTCCTGGCAGATAGTGTGTAGAGGTCGCCTTAGCGCAGTTCACAGCAGAAGCTCCGGCTTAAACTTACAACTGAGTATTCTCCCGCTTTCTGTCAGTCAGTAACTTCAGTTTGGTGGCTTCGTCAGGGGGGAAATTCCTGGCGAACGTTTTGTTGATCAAGAGCCATGTGTGCACTGAAAAAATGAATCATTGATTTACATGTTCTGGAAAAACCCCATTTCATGAATTCCCCATTTTCATTTGTTTGTAATTTCAGTTTAAACTAACCTGGCTTATATCTTTGTTCATAATCTTAATGAAATGACAACATTGTGGTTAACCTATCCATACAATGCACAATATTCACAGCTTTTTTTGTTTAATGCCTCTTGTCTCTCTTGTTCTGTGTTTTCAGGCCTTGTGGATGCACTTAGATGTCTGCAATGAGTGCTGCGGCTGGCATGCCTCAGTGTTTTGGACTCCCTTTCTCTGGACTCAGTTGGACAAGAACTGATAAGCAGAGAACGTCATGAGCATAGTCATCCCAGTAGGGGTGGACACATCAGACACCTCATACCTGGAAATGGCTGCAGGCTCAGAGTGAGTAACACCATGCCTTCCCTGCTCACACCTTTTAAGCCCCCTCACTTCCTCTTTTTGATTCATTCTTACATGCCATTGATGATTTCCGACCTCACCTCTCAGTTTTACTCCTCTTTTCCTCTGCCCCGCTTTCACCCTGTGTTGGCCTCCGCTCTCATATCCCACCTATCTTTGGTGTCCTCCGTACATGTTAGACACCACTGATGTCGTATAAGTTTTCTTTTCTTCCCCCATCCTGTCCACTTCCTTCTAAAAATGCCTCAGCATGCCTCCTATAATCACTATAGCAGGCTTGTGTATTTCTCTTTCTGTACATGGGTTGAGCCACATCTGTATTACAAGTCGGTCCACACTCACCCTGTACTATTGGATTAGTGATTCCTTCAGTCTTGGCTTCAGCTGGAATGTTTGTTCACAATGAAGACGGATTTAGATTTTCTAAATCTAATAATTTAAGAATTGCTCATAAACCCAAAAGGTAGCTGTAGTTTAAAATCTAAAAGTTGCTGTGTGAATTGATACAGAGTCACCAAACATCTCTCTCCTTGATCTTGGGGCTCTAGCTTGATGTTCGCACATATGCACACTGCATTCAGTCCATGGAGCAGAAATGGTGCATGGAGCCATGGCAACAAGCTTCCTAATGCCCCTCCTCTTCATTTCCTACAGTCTTGTCAAGGACATTGGCGTGGCTTTATCTGGTCAACTAAATGAAGCAAGACGTTCGTGTATGACTAAAGAATAAGTCACGTCATCTACTTACGGAGGGGGTCCTGTCTCTTTAAAGGAGGGATAGCCCTCCCCTTTGCCTTCATCAGAGCTGTTGCCGTGACAGCTTGAGTTGCCATGGTATCTGCCCATCACCCCCCTCTCCTCTCTCTGCACTGCGCAGGGCTTGTTGCCATAGTTACCGGTCTGAGTGACAGGTGGTCCACACACAGATATGGCGTCCTAAACAGTTCCAGCGCGTCCCCCTGCCCCCTCCTCCCCTCTACAGGGCTCTGCTGCCACTGGGGGTAGGAGTAAACCCCATGCTCGACTCCTTTGTTGTCTTTGTCCGTCTACGCTCTGGGTTTCATTGCGTGTTGCGGATTTTTTTTTTCAAAAGCAGATCACGGGCTTGAACGGGGCTTGTACCTGCTGCTGCGGCACAGGTCCCCTCCAGTGTGCCTGTCCGGACACACGAAAGCCCACACGGCTTCACGAGCCAGCCCAGTCTGGAACCGCGCTGCTGGCTAGTCACCAGAGAAACTGCCGTGCGTCCTTTCTATGTCCCCCTGAAGTCTGCAGCAGTATGAACAGCTGCTGGCTAATGCAGCGTGTGTCCACAGACACAAACGGAGCCCAGCGTGCGCGCACTCGCCATCCGACTACGTTGTGTTTCCATAGTAGCAGCAAGTAGGAGCTCTTCAGGAGTCGGGAGTATAGTCTCTCTGGCTGTTTGCGGCTGCTCTGTCTCCTCTGCCGTGGGTCTCTCCATCCTCCATTCATGTTTACTCTTCCTCTACACCCTCTAACGGCAGCTGTACTCAGGGAATTCACAAGCTATAGATGGAACATTCCCAGCTGCCTCCTCAAGTTGAAATCCAAGTCCCTTAAATATTTTTTCTTATTTGGCTGCGTTTCTTTGTCTCAGTGTGTTTTCATAAATATGATGCAGGCAGTCCCTTATTGTGACTGATCTCCCCTGTGTGTGCTTTTCCCTGCTTTGCAGTTCTCTGGAGTGGGCACGAATAACACAAAAATGCTAACTTCTGTGTTTTTATATATATATATATACACACATCTGTGTGTGTGTATATATTGTCTGGCCTTTTTGTAGTTTTTTAGAGAGAAAGATATCAACTTGTTCTTCTCATTACCAAGCTACTGAATGACCAAACCGTGGCCAGATTTTAGATTACTGGCTTATAAACTGTGAAATTTGTTTTATTAATTAAAAGGAGAAAGTTGGTGTCTCTTCTGCTGAACTTGGCAGGATTTGTATTTCTCCCTCTGCTTATTAAAGCTCTCTGTGCACACTTTGATAAATTAAGCCGTGTGACAGTTGTGTTCGCACACACCCCTTATCCTGGTACTGCCTCCACACCTCATGCATGCAGTTACATTTTCAGTTTGACAGTGAAGAACCGTGTGATAATACACACAGGAAGCGTTGCACAGTGCTCTTTCGGCGTGCAAGAAGAGCAGTGGGGCTGAGAAGGGCTCAAGCAGGTACTGTGGCAGCAGCTTACCTTGGAACTCACTTTAGATGGCTTGAAAGTAGAAGGGGGAAGGAGAACTGTAAAACAGAACACAAGTTGAAATGCTCTATTTTTACATTTTGTTTAAACTGTAACTCAAGGTGTGTACGTGGTCATTTTCTGTTCCTTTTTAGGCGCTTGTGTCGGTTGAGGAGTTACAGTCTTATTGCAGAGGCTACTATCTTGTTCAGAATACACGAGAGCAGGGCTTTATTCCTTGTATTTTGCCTTTTCTTTAGAAAACCTGCTGACAGTGGCCCTCATTTAGTTTGTGTTTCTTTCAGTCATGAGGCAGAGCAGGGAAGGAAATATGCTCATCAGCTGCTGAACATACCCATACTAGTCTGTTTCTGACCTCGGAGCAGTTTTCTAAAGTTTTCAAAAACAATTTCTCTGTAAGGTTTTTACTTGACAAAGCTCTTCTGTATAGATGTCTGGCATTTGGTGCTCGTGTCCCCATCTTAATTCTTTCCACTTTTTATCTGGCTGTCGTATCTCAAACAGTTTGCTTTGCCGGTTCTACTTCCCTCTTTCACTGGAACCACCCCCTTCAGTAACTGAAGAATAGTTTAGTTTAATCACATCATAATGCGGGTAGGTTGGTCTCAGACAGCTAAACAGGTTCTGTACTGTAAGCCTGTGCAAAGTGGATCTACTGGTTTTATGTGTACAGTTTTTTTTCTTTCTTTTTTTTTTTTTTTAGTAAAGTCAGTCCATGTTTGTTTTTTTGTGTGTGAGTGAGTGTGTGAGCACATGCTTCTGACGAGTATCTGAGTTGTAAATGTGGACTGAGGGAAGACACTAATCCGGATGCTTATTGCAGTTATTTGTCTGGCTGTCAAGTTGAACTAAGGTAATGTGAACGCAGACAATTGGTACTGGATTTGCCGTGGTTTTCTTTTGCCTCTGACCCTCTGACGGTATGATTATGGCTGCCATCTCTCTCGCGCGCGCGCACACACACACAGACACACACACACACACACACTTGAACACTGCCAGCTCTACCTTTGTGTCACAACCAGTAGTTAAACAGCATCCCTGCTGAGCATTCCTGACACATGCACACCATATTGGAACTGTTGGAGAAACACGATGCATGAGTAACTCCAAGTAACCTTGTTATCGGTGTTTTTCAGTCAACAGTAATGTGTTTTTCTTTTTCTGTGTGTGTGTTGCCGCTAAGCAGACCAGAATCGGTGGAGGCCAGCCCCGTGGTGGTGGAGAAGTCCAACTACCCGCACCAGATTTACAGCAGCAGTTCTCACCATTCCCACAGTTACATTGGCCTCCCTTACGCTGTGAGTACTACTTTAATAAAATGGAAATAATCTTTACACGCATGAACCAGAAACAAAGGCTGGTCTTTTAGTCAGTTTGCATCAATCTGCACAACATTGAATAAAACCAAACAAAGTGGCTAATTTTACTTCCATGAAATCAACTTTGTGCGTAAAGTCCCCAGACAATATGTTCAGTTTCAATATGGGAGCACAAGGAATCAGCTGGCACCTTGGCCTAAAGTTTGCTCTGAACTGCGAGCAATCTGCCAGATGAGACAAAAACTGTGGAGTCACCTGTCCTGCATCTTGTTTTCTATCTTGGTGTGATACTGAGAGGGTGGCATTTTCATACGCCTGACCTGTACGCTTCCCATCTCTTCATCAGGACCATAATTATGGGGCACGGCCCCCACCTACGCCGCCGGCGTCCCCTCCACCCTCCATGTTGATCCGTCAAGGTGAGGGGGGGCTGTTTGTTCCAGGTGGGCAGGACGAAGCGTCCAGGGGCACCACCCTCAGCACGTCGGAAGATGGCAGCTACGGGGCTGACATCACCCGCTGCATCTGTGGCTTCACCCACGATGACGGCTACATGATCTGCTGCGACAAGTGCAGGTAAGAGGCCGGGTGGCACACAGCAGATGACTCAGCCCTCAGGTGTCCAGACTTATGGTTAATGACTTCCAACAGCGGGTTAAAGGTTTATTTTAAAAAGCCTTTCATTGACTTTCTCAGCGCCTGGCAGCACATCGACTGTATGGGCATTGACAGGCAGAACATTCCTGAGACCTACCTGTGTGAACGCTGCCAACCCCGACATCTAGATAGAGAGAGGGCCTACCTGCTGCAGACCAGGAAAAGAGAATGCTTATCCGGTAAGCAGGTCCACACGTATGCACATACGGCACTCATCCCAGTGCTTTTGATTCTTGCATTAGAGTTTAGATGTAAACATGGAGTCCACCTATAGTTTGAGAACTGGTTGCCTCCCAGTAGCTAGAGTTGTCGATGTTTCCTTTAAGAGTCGGCAGATCGATTTTCAGTTCTGCCTTTTCTGGCTTCTTCACTGTACTTGATTTTTAGCTTCTTGGAGAGCGGTGCAGGTTGTAGGCCATGTCAGGGTGTAGCCTCCGCCCCCTGCAGGCCTGCAACATTTCTTTTTTCCTTTTTTTGAATGAGCTAGGGTCACAGTGCCACCTGCTGGACAAATGGCAAACCACCGTTTTGTCATTTGTTCTGTAACATTCCTCATCTTTCATAATTGTAATCTGGCTTCTTTGTGTTGTGCAGCAGCTGCTGCAGCTTTTAATAGCTTGGTATGTTGACTCCTTTGTTCCGTGCGTGCTGCTAATAAATTGTTGGCTTGCTCAGATGGGGACACCAGCGCTACAGAGAGTGGAGACGAAGTTCCGCTAGAGCTCTACTCCACCTTCCAGCACACGCCTACCACCATCACCCTGACAACTGGGCGCCTTGGAAATAAGCAGGCTGATAAGAAGCGTAAAAAGAGTGGTGACAAAGAGCCGACGGCATCCTCTGCCCGTGCTAAGAAGGTCAATTTTGATTCACTCAATTATAAAATCTGTGCATAATTTACATTATTATGCTTGAGCTAGTTTTCACATTATTTTTTATTTCATTGCTTCCCTACAGCCCTTCAGAGAGGGATCCAGAAAGTCCTCCAGAGTAAAGGTATAATCCGACAAGTGGCAAACATGCACCTTTTGAATACGTATTCATGTAACATTGAGCTCTTAACTTTGAGCCAGACATTACAATTGTACTTTTTCATTTTTCTTTTCTCAGGGTGCAGCTCCAGAGCAGGAGCCCGTCGAGCACCCGTCACTGTGGGAGAGTAAAATCAAGACGTGGATGGAGCGTTACGAGGAGGCCAGCAGCAACCAGTACAGTGAGGACGTTCAGGTCCTGCTGCGCGTTAAAGAGCAAGGCGACGGCAAGAGCCTGGCGTACAACACGCACCCAGCCTCTTTCAAACCCCCAGTTGAGGTATAAACCACAGTCAAATGAAAACCCAGCCAATAGCGATCATACCCAAACAATCCCCCAAGTCTTTTCTCACCTACGTAAGCCACAAGTATACAGCTACAGTTTTCCTTTAGAGGTCTGAATATAGTTTACTCAGTGTCTATCCAGCGTTTTTCTTTTTTGCTTATGTCAGGCTCTTTCTGTTGTCCAGAGTCAAGTTCAGAAGAACAAGAAAATCCTCAAGGCGGTGCGAGACTTGGCCCCAGACTCCCTCATCATTGAGTACAGGGGAAAGTTCATGCTTCGACAGCAGTTTGAGGCCAACGGATACTTCTTTAAAAGGTCAGGGTTCTCATCGACTTGTCCTTGGATTTGTTTTTCAGCTTGAATAATGTCACCTTTACCCATATTTCTTTTCTTTTTTCTTTTTTTTCCATGTTAATCATTACACTGTAATGTTTAGTGTGAAGTCTCTGTTGCGATTCCTGCACTGACCGTACCCGTTTTCCTTTTCAGGCCGTACCCCTTTGTGTTATTTTATTCTAAATTTGACGGCGTGGAGATGTGTGTAGACGCCCGCAGCTTCGGTAACGAGGCGCGTTTCATTCGCCGCTCCTGCACCCCCAATTCAGAAGTATGTCAACTTCCCAGTTTATATTACCTCCATCCTTTTGTTTTTCACTCAGCTGAGTTTCAGCCTGTAAAGGCAGCACCTGTTGGTTTTCCCTGATTGTTTGTGAAACTTCCCTCAGGTGCGACATGTTATCGAGGACGGGATGCTGCATTTATACATCTACTCACTGAGGCCAATCTCAAAGGGCACAGAAATCACGATTGGTTTTGATTTCGACTACGGCAGCTGGTGAGGTCCTCAGCTGTAAATATTGGAAGCAAAAACGCACAATCCTAACGAGGCTGGGCCGTCTCACTGCCTTCCTCACTCTTCTTCTCTCATCTTTTGTAGTAAATACAAGGTGGACTGTGCCTGCGTGAAGGGGAACCAGGAGTGCCCGGTGCTCAAGCACAACCAAGAGCCAACTGAAAACTTAGGTTCTGTAGGCAGACGGAGGGGGAGTCGTAAGGACAAAGAGACAACCCGAGATGAGCAAGGCCAGAACCAGAACGTGGCTGTAGATGGCGAGGGCAAGAGCAAAAACATTGGTGACAGCAAGCAGAGGAAACTCTCTCCTCTCCGCCTCTCCATCTCAAATAACCAGGCAAGACTAAATAGTTGTAAACATCACGCATCATGCACCCAGTATCCTCTTGTCTGACGCTAAACTTCCACTTGTTACATTGGATTTTCTGTTTAAGCGCATTCACCTTCATGGTCCATGCTTGTAATTTAATTTGATCAGTGTAAAAATGTCTTTGCATGTAATTTTCCATTGTAATCCACTTTGTTGATGCACATCCTGTCTGGTTCCCTCTTTTTCCCATCCTCCCTTTATGCATTCACATCCGTTACTCCCAAATACTAATTCTGATGGCAAAGTTCAGTTTGCATTACACAAGATACTTGTAATGTCATACACGTGGTAGCGTACAACTCGAGGTGTACAGTCTGAGCTCAGGATTTCTGTTGGAGGTGTCGGCTCCAACAGAGTCTTTGTCAATTGTCCATTCCACCTTAAGTATTTGGACTTGCCATACAGCAGCCAGATTTTCAATGAGATTCACTGAGCAGGTTGAACTACATGAAATCTTTGAAGTCAATTAGGAAAAATGGTGGTTTATTCTTTAGGAATAAGTGTCACACGGTTTTATTAATACAGATGAACAAGTGGCTTAGAATCAGGGAAGGAGAGAATACATAGACGGCACACGTCGCAGGAGATAAAGCAGCCTCAGCAACGTCCAAACAGAACCCAAAACCGGAACAGGCTGTTTTTGTGTACAGAATGAACACTAAAGACCAATTTAGGCCCCCTTGAATCCTTGAAGTACCCCCCTTCACACAGACACACACAGCCTTTTCTCCCTCTCCCCACCTCCCCCTGCCTCAATTCTTCCCTGTATCCCTCTAGTCTGTAGTCAGACTGAATGATCAGCCATGATAAAAAGCGCCATACCCCACTCTTCCCTCCTCTTACAGGATCCTGAGTTATTTGAGGATCTAGAAGACAAAACCTCCGTTAGCAATGAAGTAGAGATGGAGTCAGAGGAGCAGATTGCAGAGAGGAGGAGGAAGATGGTAAGTGTGCCAAGCTAGGGGCTAAATTTTTTTATTTGCTATGCTGCCATCCAGCAGAAAGCGCAAATATAAAGAATGAATTTAAAAACAATCCCTATCCGCTGTTGCTCTTGGTGTGGACCTAACTTTTTGTCTGCTGAGGGCTTGAATAGGAGCAGCTGTCCTCTGCTTCTCTTCCAACAACCTAGCCTTCTCTTCATCATTCATCACTGCTAGCAATCCCACTACCGTCAGTGCCCCTGTTGCTGCTTTGTTCATTTGCATCGTTTTTCCCCCCCCTCCTTCAGCTTTGTTTTCCCTCTTCTCTCAGAGCACCAACGCATTTTGCTTGTGTCATTAAGTTATGTTCATTTCCCTTATTTATGCCATTTTAACCTATGAGAAAATGAATGGGACTGCATTATGACATGCTTGTAAACAACACCTCCTCCATTAGAGGGGACAAAACTCATTTCTTGTCTCAAAGCAACCATCGAAACCGCCATGTAGTTGGAGTGCAGCTCCCCCCTAACCATCATTTCAGCTGTGGGTTTGAAATGGCCTATCACAGTATCAATCGCTCTCCTCTCCCTCTGCCAAATGGCCTCGTGTCCCTGAGAGGCGAGCACGGTAAACTGACGCACAAATACACACACACACGCACACACGGGCGCTCTCTGGAAATTACCCTGCAGTCAGCTTCATTTCACATGGTGGACCCAAGGTGCAAACTGCTGACTCATCTTTTGGCAACAGACAGTTCTGCTAAACAGTTATAGAGAGATGAAAAGTTATGGGGAGCGAGTGGGAAGCAAAGAGGGAGAAGTGAGCGGGGCTGCAGAGGACAGAGCCTTGTTGCCAGGGCCCTATCCATTTTGGGAGCTCCAATAGGCTACCCTTTACCAAGCGTGGCTCAGGAAAGAGCTCCGGTGCCAGGATCCAGAAGGTTGCATTCATGTATCGACGAGTGTAGTGCATGCGTGCAGATGTTGCAAATCCACGATGCAACAATGTGCCGGGGAGATAACAGGGTTGCATGTCGGCTTAGTGAAGTGTACACTTACGGTTCTTACCAACGGTCCTGTTGGTTTAAAAAGGTGTTTCCTATTTAGGCCCCGTGTAGTCTGAATTTGAGTTTACTCTGGGTTTTTTGTGGTCTGGTAGTGCTTCAGGTCTCAGGACTGTTCCTGGGCTGTTGTGTCAGATCTACAAATTGACTCCATGGCTCTGGTCTCAAGCACATGTTGGCGTTATCAGTGCATGAGTGAAGAAGCTTTGTAGTTACTAATTTCTTATGTAGTCGGACATCATGGCCTACTCTGCCTAACACTTACAGCGACTTTAAAAAGTATTTTGCACCAACTGAAGGTCAGTCTTTAGTGCAGAGACCCCACCAGTGTCTGTGAAGCCTTGTTTAGGGGGGACATGTCTCTTCTAAACTGGGCTGTCTCTTTATTAAACATTCAGGCCAACCCAGCGGAGCAGTCCCATCTCCCTGTCGGGGCGGCTTCAAGCTGGAGGGGACTGAAACTCAAGGAGGTAAACTTGACCCATACATAGCCAACCTCACCCATATACCAGCTCAACAACCACCAAATCTGCTAGTGGTGACTGGTTTGTAAGCGTACTAACTGTCCTGAAAAAACATGTCTCGGTATGTTTGGTGGTATGAGTCTGTTTTAATGGGGTGTTATGACTGACGGTGGAGGTAGCCATGGTTTTCATGCGAGCTCAGGAAATTCTGTGGCACAGATTCCGGAACACATTCGACAAAATTAGAACCGTCCTGGTGACCTGGCCACTTTTTTTGAATCATGCTTACTATATTTTCCTGTTGCTCCTATCTCCTTTCAGTTGCTCTATTGTGAAAGCGAGGGGTCACTGTTTTCCACCTGTCTCTGCGTTAACATCTTTGCACATTAGAGTTGCTTTTGCTGTGTAGCCCCCATTAACCCAAATTGCACTGCCACCTCCGGAACTCTTTGGGGATTGATGTTTTCTTGTCTTTTTTTTTTTTTTTTTTTCAACCCTTGTCCTGAACCCTCTGCAGACACGAGAGGAGAGGAAGATGGAAGCCATCCTGCAGGCCTTTGCTCGAATGGAGAAGAGGGAGAAACGCAGAGAGCAGGCCCTGGAAAGAATTGGTAGCATAAAGTCCGAAGTTGGAGGCCGGAGTGACATTAAGGAGGAGCATCCTGCCACACCGGAAACGGTGGATTCCCCAGCGGTTATGCAGGTGAGGTGGCACGCTTTCTTAAACTGCTTCTTTTTGTCCAAGTAGAAGACAAAAAGCCGGCAGTCATCTAAACCTCACCTTCCAGCACTTCACAAACTCTACTTTCTTTTCGATAGCCCCTTCTTGAGGTGAAGGAGGAGCCGGGTCTAAAGCCAGCCAGGGTGAAACCCTCACGAAACAGGAAAAGTTTCTCAAGGAACCGCACCCACATTGGCCAGCAGCGCAGGCGAGCTCGCACCATCAGCACCTGCTCTGACGTGCCTCCCGGCTCTCCAGCGGAGACTCTGGAGCAACTGACCAACGAGGCCCCTGAAGGAGAGGCGCCCGCTATTCCGGAGCCAGAGGCTGTCCTCTCTCAACCCCCAGACAGCAGCCCTCCACAGAGTAGCTCACCTGCACCCGACAGGAACCGCACGGGGAGCAAGAACTTCAAAACTAAAAAGGTTCAAGCACATTTGTAATCCTGTGTAGGCAACGTGTTCCTGCACTGTTCCTTTTTATGCTTTATAGTCTCAAAGCTTAGTTATTGTGGAAAAAAACACCCACTTATGAAAAAAAATCTATTATTCATTTATTTTGGTGAAGAGATTTCATAACCCCCTAGACTTGCTGGCGATTTACTCTGTTAAAACTCTTTTCAACAGCACTTTGTTAGTGAGTGGGTGGGAGAAAAACAGCAGGACCGCGGCGCCGTGCGGACGCCAGAGCCAGCCCCGGAGAGGCCCCTGAGAATAAGCAGTGACCCCGAAGTGCTCGCCACACAGCTCAACGCCTTACCAGGCATGACCTGCTCCCCTCAGGTCTACAGCACGCCCAAACACTATGTCCGCTTCTCGTCCCCATTCCTGGCCAACCGCAGCCCCACCACTCCCGGAGTCCCCACGGGGAGACGGCGCTCCCGAGAACTGCCAGAGACGCCACCAACCACCGGCTCCTGCAAGAAGGTACAGATTAGCTTTAGGAATTTTTGCCCAAAAAAATGAAGCTTGAATGACTTTGGTCCCTTTGGGAAGTTCCTTTCTCCATCTGTCCTTAAGTTAACGGTTTGTTACGTCTCTTGTAGCGATGGTTGAAGCAGGCTCTAGAGGAGGAGGGCTCCACCAGCCCGGCCAGACGTCCCAGCCTTCTCATGGCCGCGGATGGCCCTCTCAGCCCCTCCATTAACGGGGACTCTGACAGCCCTCTGCCCTACAACGGCACCTGCTCACTGCCAGGTAGGTTTCTGAGTCGGTCTGACAGGCAAATTATCTGTCTGGATGCTGAAAATCTACATTCTGTACACATTTTGTGCAACATCAAAGAAGCATTCAGACTTTGTAGATAGAAAATTCCGTTGAGCAGAATCTGGAGATAAATAAAATGAATTACAAAAGATGCTCCTTCTGGGCTCAGCTGGTTGAGTGGGCACCCCGTTAACGCATGCTGAGACTCAATTCTTTCCTTTGTTTCTTTCAGAGTTGCCCACTCCTTTGAAAAAGCGCCGATTGAGCCCGTTAGATGCCTGTTTGTCTGAGAGCTCAACGCCGTACGGCTCACCTTGTGCCACACCCACCCGAGCAGACCAATCGGAGACACCTGTGACACCCATCCTACTAACCACCCCGCCCCGCCTCCGGACCGAGGAGCCGAATGCAGAACCCGTTCCCAGTACCCCGACACACACACTTAATGCCCACCAGGAGGTAAGTTGGTCTTTTCGGAAATCCAAACGAAGGTCACGCATTTGTTTAGGTATGAAAAAGGGGTATTTAAGCGTGTGTGTGTGTCTGCTGTCACAGAGTGAATCTTCAATGGAGAACTCGCCAGAGGTCAGTCGGAAACCCTGTGTGCAAGAGGTGAGATGGTCATTAACACAGACCTCATTGTCTCTAAGGGCTTCTGAAAACCATTTCTTTTGTCATAGTTTTGTCTTTTAGTCTATTTTTTGTGTTCAAGTGTTTCTTTTCATTGAGGCGTGCCGTCATCTGACCCGAGTCCTTTCCCTTATTTTAAGGCGGAGCGTCCTCCTTCATTGGTCTCCTCCCCCTGCGTCAGGGCTCCCGGTCCAGATGGACTCGTAACAGAAGTGAAGTTGTCACTTCCTGAGAGTCCACAGCCCCCAGCCGTCGAGTCAGTGGACTGCGGAGAGGACCGGACAGACAATAGCATATTGGAGGGCACAAATGAGGCTTCCTCATCTGCAGAGACATGCGCTTCCTCTTACTCTGGCTGGATAAAAAGCCCAGAGAGGGGCCCGACTGGACCAGCTGGCCTGAACTTCTCTCCAGTCAACTCTAACTTAAGAGACCTCACCCCCTCTCATACCCTGGAGCCTCTGGCTGCTCCCTTTAGGCCTGAGACTGCAGCTGGGGCTGCAGCGGGAACAGGGTCACTGGCTGGCCCTCAGCCTCCATTTAGCGAAGCCCAGGGGCAGCTTTTTTACCCTGGTTCTGAAGAGGGAAGTTCACTGGGATTTCCACGCTCACTGAATGGAGACGGAGCCAGCGAAGGAGGAGGGTCAGCACAGAACCCTCCACAGAAGAAAAAGGTGAAGCTCCAGCTGCTTTAAACCTTTTTTGAAAACGAAATTGAAACCCCCAAAAAAGAAGCTTTTCCTAAACTTTTAGATAACACATTGAGAAGCAAAAAAAACATGTTAGCATTTACTGTGTTTGCATGTTTGTGAGAATTATGACACAAACTTCACTGTGGAAGAAATTCAGTAAAAAATGTGTTAAAATTCACACCTTTACATGAACCTTATTGTGGATTAAAATAATATAAGGACAGTCACGTTTAGCTGTGTAACTGTAGCCTTCTAACGCGTCATTAGACGTGGTCATTAGACGTGGCCATTATTAGACGTGGTTATTGATTGCATCGCGGCCGTTCTGCCTTCCAGGTCTCTCTGCTCGAGTACCGGAAGCGTCAGCGTGAAGCTCGACGCAGTGGCTCCAAGTGCAGCTCGCCTGTTTCCACCCTGCCCCCTCTGACTGTGGATGCCTTCCCCGTGGCTCTGGAGCCCCCCAGCGAGCCTCCTCCGCCTCCGGCTCCCACGGCTTCCTTCAACACCACCAACACTGTAAAGGAGGCGCAGACGAGCGAGGAGGCGGAAGTCGTTGGAGATAAAGGAGAGAAGGAAGGAGGAGAGGGACAATGGTGCGTTTTAGCTTCCTGCATGTTCTGCATCATCCTCATGAGGAGGGAAAGAACTGTGCTTTGCTTCTTTATGTGGTGTGAGTACATACAGAGCACTGATTGGCTCGTGTCTTCCCCCCTGTCTCTCTTTAGGACCTCATCCACGTCTGTGGAGCAGGCCAGAGAGCGCAGCTACCACAGAGCTCTGCTGCTCAGCAAAGATAAAGATACAGGTGAGGGGAGGAGAGAGAGGGGGACATTTTCACACATTAATCATTTGTTCTTCTTTCTAAAACAATTTTTTGTTTTTTTTTTAGATGGTGAGACAGAAGGCGGAGACACGCCTTCACTCAGAGAGTGTGCATCTCCAGGCCTTCAGAAAACCCCAACCCACACAGTAAGTCTGCTTCAGGCTGGTTGTTGTATTTGATCCCCCCCCCCCCCCCCTGTTTTAAGTTCTGGACATGTCTTTGCTGTGACTGATCTCTGACTGTTTCCCACGCAGCCCTGCTCTCCTGGCTCTCTTGCTCAGCCTTCCAGTCGCTCTTCAAAGGAAGAAGATGGTGATGGTCAGCCTTGGACGCCAAATCCGACCAGCCAGCTGCCAAGCAAGCCCGCAGGACCTAAGCAGGCCCCTCTGACCCCCACGAAGCTTCATACCACCCCGCTGCCCTCCTCTCCTGTCCACTACCCAGGATCCGCTCTCCTCCATTCTCCCAAGGCTCAGCCCCAGGGCTCACCGTACCGCAGTCAGAGGGCTCTGTTCTCGGGCCAACCACAAACCCAACCACAGTCCCAGCCTCAGACCGGCCCCGCGCCTTTCCCCCAGTATAACGCACAGAGTGCCCCACCCCCACCTCCCCCTCCACCGCCAGCACCACCCGTTTCCTCTGCCTATTTTCCCAGCCAAACCCCATCCCCTGCTGGACCGTTCCCTGGGTTTAAACCCTCCGTCACACCGCCCTATCCCCAGGGTTCTCAGGCCCTGATGCAAACTCTGTCTCACAGCGTGCATTATCAAAGCTCAGCCGCTCCACCCCCACCTCCTCCTCCACCTCCACACCCGATATCCGGCCCTACCCTGCTACACGTCAACCTGCAGCCTTCTTCCATTCAACAGCATCCACTGATGCTGACCACAGCCCCCCCTCCACCTCCTCCACCGCAGGGCCAAACCTCCCAACAGCCACAGCAGGCTCCCTCTGGCGGCACCCTTCTGTCACTCACCCCTCCACCGCCTCCTCCTCCTCCACCCCCCCCAGCTCCTACCTCCAGTGCCCCGATGCAGCCCCATCACTATCAGAACTTAGGAGGCTTTCAGCCGGCCTTGCTGCACCCTGGTTCTGGGGCGAACCCTTCAGTACCCCCATCCACATATCCCCCGCCTCTTCAACAGACTGGACTGCCCCCACCTCCCCCCCCTCCTCTCCAACAGACTCAACAAGGCCAGGCCCAGGCCGCTGCCTCCCAGATGCCTTCTGGGACTCGTGGAGCTCCTTCGTCCTCGACCCCCTTCCACAGCTCGGGGTATCTGAGCACAGGGTGGCACTGACCACCCTATATGCTGTTGGCACCCAACAGCCCCTAAGAACTCAGCCTGAGAGGGGCGTGTACCATAAGCTGTAGATACATTTTCTATGTACCTGAACATGTGGCCAGTGGAAAAACAGCTTTTTGTGGGATAAAAGGGTACTTCAAAGATGAGAAAAAATCAAAACAAGGACAGAAAATTTTAGGAAAAAGGACAGCGAAATAATCTTCAAGACAAACTGTAGTAAACATGAAGATGGACTATCCTTCTGGTGCTCATAGCCCTCTCTCTGGCCTCTAATTGTTTTTTATAATATCCTCTCTGTGACTGAGAGGAAAGCTCTGTTCTGTCTTGTTTGGAATCCCGTTGTAAGACCCTGCACTTTGTTTATCAAAGGACATTCCAGCCTATATCCTCGTCTCCCCCCTTCTCCCCCCTTGTCAGTTATTCCTTATATTTCCTCTTCTCTCTTGTCTGTTGTCAGCTCCGTTTATCGTTTATGTTTTAATCTAGTGGCTCATTATAGCAAAGAGAAAGCTTTTGTATAGAGAAAAAAACACAATTATTTTTTTTATTCCTCTGTCTAACAACAAATATCTGTTCACCGCTGCAGATTCAGGAAAGACCCATTTTGGGGAGCCTGCCTCACTGCCACAGAAGGCAGCACTCGTCTCTGTCTGTGAGTGTGTGTTTGTGTGTGTGTGTGTGTGCGTGCGTGCGTATGTGCGACTGCTTGGAGGCGTAAAGTGTGTGTAAGGTTTTGTGTAACGAGTGCTTTCAGCTCTCTGAGGTAGGCAGAGTGGTCTCACCTACAAGTAGGATGTTAGCGGTTTATTTTTGAATATCAATGGTTATTTGTAGAAAGTGTAATTTAATGTATAGGTGGTTAATTCAGCTTTCACCAGAAACAGGTTGTAAATATTTGCTTCTTTTCTTTTCTATGCTTGTACAATTCGCTCCCATCCCATTTGAAATATGGTTGTAAATATGAACGCTCTTCTTGGCAAAGCTGAATGTTTCTGTGACTGTAGCATTATTTTTATTTTCATTTTCCCCTATCGACTCTTCAACTTTGTCTTTTTTTTTTTTTAATTATTATTTGTGTGTGAGTGTATGTTTGTGTAGAGGGGAGAGACTCACAGACACTGCACTGGTTGGCTATTTTCATGGTTCATTATAATAAATCACTGTAATGACAGTTTTATACCACGTGTCATGACGTTTTTCTCTGGAGAAATTTGTGCAGCTTACTGCGCCTCTGCCTATGGGCGAGAAGGCAGCAGACGTTCAAGGACTGCAGGGGCAGGAACAATACCAAGGAGGCATTTCCATATCCTACAAGATGACTGTACAATGAAATAACGGTGCAGATATTTTAAGATACATCTTTTGAATTTAATTACATCAATGAACACTAGAGTTCTACCATCCTTGTTGGAGATTAAAGGATTCAAACCTTCAGAAATTGAAAACTCTGATAAAAGATCATCTGAATATTCATAGCCTTTTAGTCACTGAAACATAAACGCTTTAACGGGTGTAAACAGGCGTCCTAAAACTGTCACATTTTCACACAGAAAAAACAACCTGGTTTGTACCAAAAGTCCACTTTTTGAATAAGATGAAGTAACCATATCTAAGTATGACTCACATGACTGCTAGAGAGACCTAAAATATGCCCATGTAAGGTGTTTTGGAGGTGTATTTTTCTTAATATGGATCATCTCAATTTGTAATGAGTACGTTTATTACAAAAATAAAATGCTGAAGTATGGCACTTATTAGGAATAAGTGGTATTAAAAATGGAGGGATGGATGAAACTTAAAAACAAAAAACATTCGGACGTTTCAGTGCCTGTGGACACATTAACCACTATAGGTTTGTGTCCCTTTGAGATGACGTCACCTAATTTACCTGCGGCTTCTTTGGTCACATTCGAAAGGCGTCCAAAGTTGAACCTTTCCAATTTCTGGTTACAGTTAAATGAATTCGTGTTAGGACGCCCACCACACAGTCGGGCAGCATATTTCTAAACTGGGAAAACAATGTTTTGCTAGTGAATGCAAATTCCCTCTCGGATATCATTTTAAGGGTAATTCGGTTGCATAGCAACGAAGAATGACCTCAACTTGGCGATTAAATACACAGGTGAATAATTGAACCAAAAGAAACTTTTAGGGCTTATTGTAATTGGTAGAATGTAAAGACTAAAACGCCCCAGGGGTAGGTTAGGTGTTTCTAAGCATATAAGTCTCAAGTCTGTCTTTTGCTAAACTAACAAATTACTCCAACTAGCCTAGCATAATTGAGTGAAATAATTAACAAAACAGAAAGAGCAAAATCTGTTTTTCCAAAGTGCCTCACCTTGTAATTTATTAACACTTGTAACGTTAGTATCAGGTCCTTTTTTGTGTGCTGTTATCTTTTAATTACTAAGATAGCGAGAAATCATAGCACGGAAAAAAGGATAAGTCACAGTAATTTATACCCGTTCAGTTCACCAACAATGTTACTCTCAGATCACAAGATACTCACACTAATAATCAACCAGTAGTTTGGAATTTCAGAATATACCTTTTTAAAGGCAAGACAAAAGATAGACATATTCAACATGTAGCAATATACATCATATACATCCTATTTAGTGCACTTTTATTTTGACTCATCTCTGCAGTACACACAAAAAGAAATGCCTACCACTTTATTTAGTCACAATGAAGATTAAGATATAACAAGTTGGTACTGTTTTGTTTGGTTTTTCAACCCTCCATTTCTTCGGTCTTAGCATCTTTGCAGTCACCACTTTTTGTAAACAGGAGGGGTTTGTCGACTTGATAAAAGAGAAGCTCTGACAGCTTTAACCTCCAGTCCTTTAGGTCCTTATTTGTATCTGTCAAAGTCAGGTTAATTTGTTCTGATTTAATTCAATTTGAGTTGTCACCATTCTCTGATGCTTCATTGCAGTGTCCCGAAGCTGATTATGTCTCTTTTTTTTCTTCTTTTTTAGCCGGCCCTGTGAAAGGACAGCATTCCACACATTTTCATATGAACGGCTCAAGTAAGATGATGCATTAACAAAACAGAAGAACTCCTTTTTTTTAGAGAACCCAACCTGCGAATGAGCAGTTATACTTGACTATGAACACTTATTTTACAAAGGGCGCTTTCAAAGAGGCATCCTGGTTTCCAATGCAAGGTTTTGTGGTCTTTTTCAGACCTCCTCCTCTTCTACTCGATCCGATCATTCTTAACACAACCGCTCTCCCTCCCAGCAACTGATTGGACCAGGAGATGGAAGCTGGATCCTGAAGCGACATCACATCTAGGTCGTAACACCTACAGACATTAAAGATAAAAGAATAAAAGGTTTTAAAAACAGCAAAAAATAATCAACATAGATCGGTTTCCTATGTTATAAGTATAGCACAAAAACTACAGATTTTACATTTGGCAAGAGACACAAGAACTCTATAGTGGGTCCTTTAGTGGGTCCACCATGTTCCTGTCCAATGTACCTCTTGCACATTTGGAAAGAATGGCTTTTTACTTTGTTGGTTGTTTTTGTCCCATAGATTTAATGTTACATGAGAAAATACTTGATATTTGTAGGACATTTTATCATCACATTTGTCAGTTTCCCCTCAAGCAGCATACCTACCCATGTGTGTGACTGCTTTACAGACTCCTGGGGTTATATCACATTATTTCCGCTCTCTGTTGGGGGGGAAAAGGGACAATTTAAGTTGAGATGGAGAGGTTAAATGAAGAACCAGCAGATGGCAGCATTTCATAAAATTTCAGTCCTGCAGCCTCATTAAAAATCCACCTCTTCTATATTAGACTTCTACCTTTGACAGTTGTTACTATTCTCATCACTGAATAAGACTTTTTTTTCTTCTGTTGAATGAAACCTCCATTTTAACTTTTGGTTTCATATATTACAACATCCATCTTCCTCCTCGGCTCATTATCTCTTTCTCTTCCACTCGATTTTCTCTGGTCTTTTAGTTGACAATGGCTTTTTCCTGTGTCATTTGGGTCATACATGCCAACAGGCAGCTGTGTCCCGACTGATAGAGTAGCTGTGATTCATTTAGACAGGCTGGCAACAAGCTGTGTAAACAGCCATTAGTAATTCATGACTCTGTCCAGCATCCTCAGGCCTCAATTAACCCTTGCTATTCATGTGTTTTTCCTCTCGGACACTCATCTTTCTTTCCCTCCTCATCTCCATCCTTCATCTGTATTCTGCTCCTCATCCTCCCTCCATATTGTTTTCAGTCATTCTCTTAAGGTGAGAGTGCGGTTGTCAACTCGCCCCAATCAAAATAAGACGAATTTCACAGGCAATAGAAGCAAACAAAAGCAGCGGAGCAGGTGATGTTGAACAGCGGTATAATCTATGCAAATAAAAACCTTTTGCATGTGGAATCATGCAAGGAAATATTATTTTAATCACAAAGCTGCTGGTTGGATGTGACATTAGGAAGCAGGAATAACTTCATGCTTTTTATGTGTAGTGTCTCATAGAGGAGTTTGATTCAAGAGGAAATAGACAGCTGAATTTCAAACAGATCAGAAGTGTGTTCGTAGGTTTAATGTCCTCAGGGTGAATACAAAAAGTCATTTATACACGACTAGGGCTATTTCTGTCTCATGACTGAGAAAAAGGGTTTGGAAAGCAGTACATTTCATTATATAGTTGAAAAAGCAGCAGGTTTAGACTCCTTACTGTCTCCCAGCAGCTCCTCAGACATTAGACTGTCCTGACGGTTTCCCAGGACGAAGGCCAGGAAGGAGAGGATGAGGGCGTCCATGATGCCCATGATAGCCAGGATGTAGGCCCAGCGCACCGAGCAGGCTCCCAGCGTGTACTTGTCTGTCTTTTCCCCGCACATCCGCTTTACTTCGTCGCTGTCCCAGCCATCAGGGTAGATCATGCAGCCCAGAATCAGACATGTACCTGGAGCGGGAAGAAAGACAGGCCATTGAGTGGTCTTAATAAACTCACTCTTCATATAATAACACATTTAGGGGGGAAATTTTTCCATGCAGGGTTTTTTTTGTTCATCTTTCAGGCATAAAGTATAAGTAATTGCAAATTTGGGCTAGGTAAATGTTGATATTTAACCTCCTGAGTCCCACTGCCTTCATATGAGGTCATTGCATTTTTTCATCTCTTTACCATGAAGCTTACTATTTTTTCAACGTTGACCTCTCAGCCTCGTAGTTGACCAGGCATGTCCTTTTTGTGTAATTCAAAATGTGAAATTAAAGTAATTTGGACTTTCAGAACCCAACTGTAGATTTAACTTTTAATACATAAATACACATTTTTAATACAAAGATAAACTTATTGTCTCTATCTTCAGAAAAACTACCTTTACCGTGACAAAGTTTAGTTATTTAACTTATGAGGTCCTACTATTCCCATAAATCTCGGAAAAGGCAAAAAGGCACACCAGATAAAAGCTCCGGTCTCAGGAGGATAAGCCCGTGGAAAACCAATACAGAGCTGCACATGTACATGCAGCGCACTCAGCCTGTAGACACAGGCATAAATAGACACAAACACCCAGGGGTGTCTGTAGGGTGCAATGAGATGTCAAATGATTTCAGCGTTTTTTTGGTACTTGCTTTTTCCCAGTGACTGGTGTCTACAGATCGGAGCTAATTTAGCCATATTCCGTGTTGATGCCATCATGGGAAAAAATTAAAGAATGCTTTCCATTCTTTCATTTTAAAGCTCTTTTATCAGGGTCACATTTTCTGCCAATCATTCACACAGCAGCTCCTTAATCACCTCAGTCTCTTTACAACTGCAGATGTATCTCCATATTTAGATTTCTGCAGGTATTTCTTTCAGGATTGCACATTTTAAGGTAGTTAATTGCTGTAAATTCTTTACTGAATCATTATGTAGTATAACTGAATCAATGTTCAACCGTTAAAGACTCTATTACACAGTTGAACATTGTTTTGTTTCGTCACTGTGGAAACTCAAACATTCATATGTAAATGTCACGTTAGAACACTGACAGGAGCTGCCAGTGGCTGACCAGTAATATCTGGAAATGTCAGGCTCCCTCCCCTCCGTTTGTCCCTCCAGCTTCCCATTCCATGTGCTGCCGCCATTATTGCAAAAGTGCAAGAACAAGTGAGCAAGATTGACTGGCAGTCTGCTGTGTAAAGACAGGATGAGCGTAGTTTGCTGTTACCGGCCTCAACCCCAACTGCAAGCTACTCCAATAACCACTGTGACTTTGCAAAAATACTAATCACGTCCATTCCTCCACAGCCCATAGTACAGACTTCCCAGCTGCCTTTCTGTGTGTTTAGATCAATCATCTCTGTCAGAGAAACAACCAATACAGCCTAAGCGTGTAGGTGTAATGCATCTCATTATCTCTGTTAAGCTCAGAGCCTAACCTGCCGCACTTGTTTGTTATTGTTTTAGGGAAAAAAAAGAGAGCGCTAATTAGATTTGGCCGTAGTCTCCATATACTGAAAAAAAGAACTAAGCACAGCTGTCAGCACGTCATGAAAACAATGAGTGAAAGCAACACCAATGTAACATCTGAAATGTGTAAGAATGTGGAAACGTATCTTGTAAACCTGCAGACATAATTGATTTCTACCATGTAGGTTGAAGATTTTATATCAACGGCGTTTTTTTTTTTATTGGTAAACAAACTTCTCTCCTGTGTAAACAACCTGATCCTGCTGGCTGCTAGCGCTGATATTAATACTCAGTGGAAGTGACTGCCATCTCAGCAGCGCAACTTATATCTCCCAAAGCCTTTGAGTTGAGGAGAATGCAGAGGATCAAAGAGATAACAGGATTGTCTCTCCGACTCTCATCTGAATGCCTGGAGATGTGCTGCGATGGTTCAAGCTTCAGCTTCCCGCAGCTTTAGGTTTGATGCCACAAAAAAACCTCTAACTTATGCCAAATATGCAGGCACGAAAAGGGCTGCTTTGTAAATCCCACTTTGTTTCACTGCTTTATTTCACTATTATCCTTTTTTCTCCCAAAAATACTTTCTCTCCTTTTCTGAAATGTCTTCAGTCTCATCTTTGAGCTTTGCTAGATTTGCCGTTTCCCTTTTTTTTCTGTTATCTGCAACACTGAAAAGGTTTCAACTAAAATGCCTTTCGTCCTCAGAGCTGGGTCTGAAGTGGGCGGAGAGAGATCTTTTTTATCTTTGGTAAAATAGTTTTATTTTTAGGCTTGGACGGCTATCTTTAGTGGTCACAAACGGCGTGCGGCTACAGTATATCAGGCACTCCCGACAGGGTCAGCTCCCCGTCTCCTGACAGATGCGTTCCCCTCTCCTCTGCCGTCTGCAGCCTTCTCTGCCAAAGCAGCTGCACACAATCCTCCTCGTAAATAATGAAAGATAATGATATCCCCACATAAAAGCCGACTCGTGTCAGCTCACTTTAAATCTTTAGATGACTGATGTTTGCAACTTGCACAGACTGAAAGCTGAGGACAACATTTATATTAGGGGTACGGTGGGGGGGGGGGGGGGGCAAGTGAGAGGTCTGAGTTGTAACACTTCAGATGATTGAGGTCGACTGGCGAATGTAGGACACAAGCTATTCAGAAACCTTCTTCATAGGCTTCTCAACTTAAGGCTTCAGTCAGCAGAGTCGCACTGTAACACTGCAGGAGACGAGTGGTAATGAGCTAAATTCCACACTGGACTCCTGAGAACAGCTCTCCACCAAAAAGTGAAGGTCAATTACTGTGCAGGGCTACATCTCATTATTTTATTTCTCGTTGCTATGGAGACGCTTTTTGGATAAGTTGGAAGCAGTAACGGGAATATTTTGGATTCCTAGACATCACTGTGCATTTTTGTTGCTCTTCCACCACCCAGTGGTTCTTGGCTCCTCTATATTGTCTCTGCAGATGTAGGCTAGGTTCTAGTACAGACGATGTCGGAGTTGTTAATCGATGATGTTTATGCCCCCTCACTTGAGCACTGATTCGGACTTAAGTTTCTATTTAATTTACGCTGGATTCTCCATAATGAACCTATTACTTCAGGACCCTGCCGGATTGGACATTTGCATATCTGTCAGTTGAAATTTTCATTAGTTTGTGCGTCAGAGCCGAAAGCTGACGGGGGCTCAGATCCAAAGATTTCCCGGCTCCTTCAGGTGCTTGTTCTTTGCTTTAGGCCTGACCCTGCACATCTTCATGGAGGTCAGCGCGTGCGAGGAAACGCCTCAAACATCCTTTTCACGAGTACAACCCCCCCCAAATCCTTGCACACACGGCCTTCCGTTTCTGCGTCGCTCTAGCTGACAGCTTTTGGCAACTGTAGACACGTCCCAATCCAGACCCGTCGGCCATTCGCCCGCCGCACGTCTAGACACACGTGAAGCCGCCGATCACGGCGCATTTCACAAGCTCAGCTGGAACTGTGGGATTCATGTTCCCCTTCATGTCACGGATGTCCAGGGGCCGCTGGCGCCAGTCACTCTGCGCGGCGCTGGGCCTGCGTTCCCTTCAAGGTGGAGCATGGCAAATGTCATTAACAGAAGTTAATTGGGGCAGAAAACTGGCAGATGCAGTAAGGTATGAGGAGAAAAACAGCCCCCTCTCCCACCACAGCCCCCTGCCCCGATTCTGGATGCGTCCACGTGAGAGAGCGAGAGCGGCAAGATAAGGCAGCCGGAGAGGAAGCCTGATTTGCAGCATGAATCCCACCGCATGCCCAGTCCTCATTAATAGCTTTTGTTTCAGGGCCACTAATTCAGACGGCTGGTCGGTGCTATCGATCGCTGGCAGTCCACATTAATGGGCTGCTCTGAAGTCTACGCACTTCCAGCCTTTGTGTTACAGAAGTGCATATGTTGTGATACATTAGTGGAAACGGGGAAGCTGATGTAGAGCCCCGTCTTTATCAATTAGGCCTGCACACAGCAGTTTTCTCAGCTCTTTTCATAGGGAGAAACCGTTCTTTTCAAATATATTGAAATAATTAAATACCCCAAAGAGAAGGATCTTACACTTGATTGATTAATGAATATTTCACTGGTGGGGATCGTTTAACTCGCTGCACAGAAGTTGACTATGTTACTTAAATGTTTTTTTTCTACTGATGCTCTAAAACTAGGTTCTGATCAGAGGTCTGATCTATACACAAAGTGATTGGATTCAATGTGGAGTTCTTTGGATTTTAGACATTTTCTTATGCCAAGTTAATGTGCTAAATACTGTGGCATAACACTGACTTCTAATTAAAGTGATTGTCTTTTTCTCTCTTATATTCAAAATTATAAAAGAACAAAAAAAAAAAAAAACATAATAAATTACCCGATGCAGCTGTTGAGTTTTGGAAAAAGTCCCCACCCTGTTGCGGTCCTCACAGGAAGCTGTCCATTTCCTGTGGTGCTGAACGCTGGCGTCGCCAGCTGTTTTCAGCCACTCTGTTCTGCTCGACACAGCCTCAACACTTTCCTGTGATTCAAATACTGAGTGGGGTCATTGAGCAGCGCAGCAGTCTCACCAGCATTCACGATGAGAAGGAAGAACATTTGCATATGCTCATTTTCTCCTTCTTCACCTCCTACAACGCTGTTGTCAGCTGATAAGGGAGCGCGGGGGGGGGGGGGGGGGGGGGGGCAAAACAAGTGAGAACTCTGAAAAAGGGCATGACATGCTGGAGAAATGACAAAATGGTTGAAGGATGAGGCACCACAGCTTTTGAGTAGTAAAACACGAAAATATGGGAAAGAGAATTGAATTATCAGGATAAGAGTCAAAGCCATATTTTGAAGCTGCATGTGATTCTGAGTCAGTTTTAGATGTTGACAAGGCAGAGTGAGCAAGGAGGTAAAAACTCGGAGGGATAAAGCACGAACAAGAGTTACGAGAGAAGAATTCCAATGCACTTCATTTGAGACTGGAAGAGAATAAAAGAATCTACTTAAAAATGCAGCCGCGGTACAGCAGCCCCCCCCCACCCCCCCCCCCCCCTTCATCAGAGAATGGCACAGGAACAGAGATCCTGCACTTCAAAGAAAGAACTTCAGTTAAGTACAAGCTATGGGATGACCTCAACCATTTGACAGTCCTCATTCAATTCATCAAAGGCAAAATAAAATTTTACTCCGTGCCAAAGAGGAGGTAGTTCAGAGATGGTCCCCCGTGAAGAGCAGCCCATAAAATTGATTGGGGCTCTGATTTACAATCTAATCATCTCTGAGCAGAGAGAGGCTCTGGCAGCTAACGTCCAAACAGGAATCTTAGTTACTCGGGATTTATTATTAATAAAAGGAAAAACAGCTGATTCACATCTGCATTTAAGAGCAACAGATGTGCTGTTGGTTAATTGGTTAGTTTTTCAAGATTAAATGAATAAGTTAGTTAATATCGAGCAATAAAAGCTGTTAATGATCCACATTTGTAAGAAGGAACTGAACCATCGAAGCTACAGATTTATAATTAACAATAGTGCGCCAGGCATTCTTCTGCTAAATAATTTTAAGAATAATTAAATTTTTGTTCAGCCCTCTTATGAATCATAAACATAAAAACAGAACCAAAGTCAAAGCATGAACAGTTGATGAAATAATCCATTTGAATAGTGTCTTTGGGAACATCAGCCATTTTCGTTGCTTTAATTGCACCTTGAACAATACAGAAAAGGTTGGACAGGCATAAAGTATGACTGGCCGTAAGCATTATTACAACAATGACAGTAATATTCTTCTACTCTATTCATTATTGTCAAAGTCAACCCATCTGCTGTTGGCCCAAGGCTGAAAATGGTCTCCACGGTTGGGTGGTTGTCCACTAACCATTCTTAGGGAAGAAAAACAGAGGAGAAAAGGCTGAGCTATGCTGAGTTACACAAGAACAGGACTAGAAATGAATGGTCTGGATCTCTGTATGATTTAAGTAATGTTGACTCATCTTGATTGATGTTTTTAAGGATAGCCATCTTCAAAAAAGTTCTAAGAGTAAATTTAGTCACATCAAAATATTGACTCTCACAATTGTAAAAAAGCATTTTCCCATTTCTGTTCCCTCTTTTGGTTGTAATGAAGTGGCCGGTGGCTGAGGGCTTTTGCACAGTGCAGATCCTCTCTCCATACACTGAGCTGCATGTGCGTCTTTCAACAGAAACGACTGCCAGGATTTCTCTGCCAGGCCATGTCAGGTTGTTGGCCCGAGCACCGGAGTCATTCTTTCAAAGAGGTGAGAAATTCTATTACAAAGGAATCTAATCTCGGTTTCCTTCCAGGACGAAAGTTACTATTTGACTTGTTAATAATCTGCATAGAAGCTCTGATAATCCTCCTGGGTGGAGGAATTGTTTTCCTGCTTCAGATCCTTGTGCAAAATGCATGAGCCCCCCCCTCCAACTCCCCCCCGCGGTGTTAGCTGCACTGGAGAGAATTTCAGAAGTTTGGTCCAGGCGCAGCCCCAGCCCCCAGACTGTCTTACGCCTTAGCTGGAACAGGCGTGAGTCTGAGATCAGCTGGAATCAAAGCTCCGTCTCTGTTGTGCTCAGAGCGCGTTTGGGGAGTGAGGGCTCGCTCCCTGCATCCAGCATCCTGCCGGCACTCGGATGAAGGAGATGCTGCATCGCCATGGAGACAGGCCGCCTGCTGCTCTAAATATGTGAATTTTAGATGGATGGAGCACGAGTGTCAGGACTGCATCAACACCCCGGCGCTGTGGTGAGAATGTGACACAAAGAGCTCTCCTGGTGTTTCTCCCTCCGTCTCCTCCAGCCTCGCTCCTCAGACGACTAAAGCTGGGCCATATGTCCCGGCCCTCTGGAGCCCATAGAAGCCTTGCATCCTCTCACCTGAACATAAGGGAGGAGCCCCTGTTCCGTGTTTACGTGTGTACGTAGCAGAGGGGGAAGGGGGGTTAATTTATAACAGGTGTTCTTATTAATTAGCAGCTCCCACTGTAGAACATAAGGTGTAAATCTGTAGAACAACATCCCCTCTGCATCCCAGACAGATGAGAAGCATTTATTAGGCTTCACATGCGTGCAATTGGTAAAAGTGAAAATCTCCCGGTGTGAGGGCGTTTGTGCTGCTCGGTGTTGCCATGGATCAGCGGCAAACAAAAAAAAACAAGAGGTCAGAGCCAAAAACAAAAGTCTCTCATATGTTTTAGAGAATGTCTGGGATTTTGTGTACATCAATAACCCCAGTTCTGTTACAGGTGCGGTTAACAGCTGCTTTATCTTCTCTTGCTTTGACTCGTACGTAGCGACTGCTTTCTGGAAGTGACAGACAACTTTGGCAGCTGCAAATCTTTAATGGTTTTTCTTATTTTCTCTCCAAATCATCAGCCTTTGAAGTCAGACTGCGGGGATTGCTCCGCTCCCTTTCATGAACTTCAGAGTGCTTCTGATCTGTGGTGGTGGCTGAGAGTGTATGCTCTCCTCCTTTCTCTTTCTTCCTCCCCGCTCCAGCTCTACACTTGTTTGCTCGCTCTCTATCTGGCGAAGCGAGCACCAGTGAGTGATGATGTGAAGGGACAAAGGTCGTTAGCAAACTGCCTCGTTACAGAACATCCACCTGGCTTGAAAGAGCCCTGCATCCAAGTGAGAATAAAGACAATGGACAACACAGTCACATAGCATCCAGCAGCGAGTCCCCCGACATCTGATGTGTGTTTAGTGCTGCTTCCACAGTCTTGTTGGACTAATAGAGTTGATGACATGCCATGGATTTTTGGGAGAACTTTTAAAGCTTCTCCTCCATGCTAGCTTCAAAAGAATGAAAGTTCTGTTTTATCTTCGGAAACAATCCTCATACAAGGTTAATTTACTTAATCATGTATTCATGTATCCCAATCCCAAATCATTAGATGTTAACGTTTTGATAAAGTCCCAAGTAAAAAAGGGGGTCAGTTAAATGTTTTTTTGCTTTTGAATAACTGACTGTCTACTATGCTTTTGTTCGTGCTTTCTGATCTTCTGTCTGTAAAATCAGAAAGGTAATAATAGCTTCTTTTTCCCCTTATTTTGGTGCATAAACAGTCATGTAACTTCATGGCTGTATTTCCTTTTGTGGAAATGTCCAAGTTTGCAGGCCTTCTTTGCTTCAACTTCCTAAAATCATCGAATCCTTCTCTTTCCCTTGAACACCACCTCAGAACTCATCTCAGAGTATCTCAGATTGGGATTTCTGTCACTTGTCCGTTTCCGTAGACAAGCTTACAAATGTGCCTTAATGTTGTTGTGCACTTAAAAAAAGTAGGAATCTATCAGCCGTATAACAGACTTCTCTCATTTTGTCACAGACCATTGCCCTTATATTTTGCAGTTGTCGAGTATTTCCTGCTCCACTTATTAGAGTGATGAAAACCATTTATCGTGATATGAACTATTTAGACAACAAAAGAGACTAAAGTTGCTCAGACTGTTCAAACTGGCATTTTGTGCCCTTAACGTGTTGGCAAATAGTTGCATTTTTAGACATCTGATACGTTTTTGGGAAAACTCTCTTTACTTTAATGTAAAATGTAATATTCACAGATTTTTAACTGTTGTTGGTGTCTGCAAGTTCTCTTTCTGTTTGTCCGAGAGACGATCTGTAACGTTAACAGACTGAAAAGCAGTTTGATGGAAGGAAAAAAAAACTCTGTCGTTCTTTTTTCCATGCTCAGGTTGTGACCCCGGGTGGTAGAGGTGGCTTTAGGGATTGATCAAAATTAAGGCTTGAATTGATGCATGTTGCCATAGAGATACCTTGAATTTGACCCGCTTGCATTAACTCACAGAGCGCGTCCCCTGCAGCCCCTGATGGGCCCCGCTGGTCCCGAGCAGCTCGTCTTGGCAATTTCTTGCAGAGTGATAGGATGCCGCCAGCAGCCACAGCAGCACAAAGAGCTGTTTCCCTGGCAACCAGCAAGCTCGGAGTGAGGAAGAGCATTAATGGGTGGCTGAGGTGGCTGCAAACATTACTGAAACAACACACGTCCCCTCTGCCTTGCTCTGCCTTCTTTGCCAAGTGTCTGCACACACAATGTTAAAGCCTGTGCTCTTTGATCTGTGACCTCCTGGAAATGTGTGACGGTCGACAATACGGTTTAGTAGAAGCGCTCCGCGAGCCCATAAACACACTCACATACAGGAAACCACTTAACTGAGAGCCAAAAAAGCCTCCTGAGTATAACGGCGTGCTGTTTCTCTGCTGCATTCATAAGAGCGTCCACTGGGACTCCAACACTCCCACAGCTCGCACTTCTTAGCTCCCCCTGCTAAGTTTGTGAAATAACTCTGTGCTGCAACACAAGCTCCAGAACTGTTTGATGTTCTCTAAAGCACAAACCTCATTTGTATTCCACTTATGGCTTCAGGTTTCACAAGGCCCGTTTGATTCAGTCCCCCCACCAACACGCTTCCCAGTGTTAATGACGTTAGTCATGTTTTCCACACAGCATGGCGCACCTTCTCATTTCCAGCTCAACACCACTGTTATAATTGCAGATGGATGATACGTATAATTAGGCCCTACGTTGGAGGGAAACCAGCAGAGCAGATGCCTTGTGACTCGGAAAACTGATTCGTGAGTAGATTTGGATTGAAATATGCCCCGTTCTGTCTCTTCCGCTGGAAATATCTGGGGAGACTTTTAGGTAACAAGTGTCATGATTTCCATCCGACAGCTCAATGCACTTCTTAAATCTTCCGTGGAGGTCAAGGTGACGAGTTTATTTTGGATGTTATGTCTGTTTTGATCACCACTTGTCAAAAATCGACCCTATTCTCAGGACGGGATTGTAGAGATGGCACATCCTGCTGAGAAACCCGTTTGTGTCGGGGCAAATCGAATGGATTCGGGGAGGAAATGTGCCTGCATTTAGATGACAAGAGCAAGAAATCCAAGCTTGAAAATGACAATCCGCTGTCACCGGATGAACAAACAGTCGTGGAAGACGGTCTGCCAGCTCGGCAGGAAATTTGCTGTGGTGGTGGGAAAGGCAAAGGAGGGGGGTAGAGTTACATCAAAAATTGTCAGCACATGTCAATTAAAGGTGACATAAAAGTAAAAGTAAGGATACTGGTGCCATGAAGCAGCCAATGGCACCAGCGTGAATTGACAGGGGTGAGCAGCTTTTAGATCCTGGTATCATCGGTTAAAACGTGAATGTGGCTTTCTCCCTGGACCAGTTACGTTTAAAGACACTGGCCAGTGCCCTGCAGCCTTCAACAAAGGTTGTATATCAAGGTGGATCTGAGCATCATTAAGACTCTAACAATGACAGCCAGGTGTCAAAATAGGGCTCTGAGACATAGCAAAGTGTTATGAAGGCCTGTCCGACCTCTTGCATCATTCTGCTTGACACGGCCAGACGTGAGCATCAGTCATCAGCTCCAACACTCACATACCGAAATGAGCATCGCTCAAACGCACAGGCCACATGCGGCTTTGTCTGAGGCCGGGTTTAAGATGGGTCACCGCGTCCTTGTCCCGCTGCCTCACTCCGGAGGAGGAGTATAAATCAAGCGGCTATCGTCTCCATCCCGGCCCCTCTGATCAAGGAGATAAACCCCCGATGGGAAATCTATAAAACATGCCCCTCCTCAGCGCTCGCAGACATGTAGAAGCTTGCAGCGGTGGAAGAGATGTGTTGACAAGTGAGTGCAGGAGGCAGAGGACTGAACGGATAATAGAAAGACTAATGGACCTAACAGACTGGATGTAGTTGCTGCCTGCTGGTGATTCATACGTTTACAAAAGATTCACTTTAGAAAAACAAAACAAAAAGATGCGGTCTTAACATTTCTCAAATCTAATGATGACTTGCATGTATATGCAAAAATTTGAATATTTGGTGCTTTTTCTTTGCCGGCCTCCTTTTATCTCCACCGACAGCAGTAAACTAAAAGCATCCGTGTTGCATCTATTGTGAGAGTCGGCTTTCAAATTTGAAACTAGTGTTGTTGTTACTGCCAACGTGAAAATAGCCGAGAACAGCCCACAGATCTACTGGCAAGTTCAGATGCAGTCATCAAGTACATGAATAATTTTTAAAAGATGACTTATTCATGGAGCGTTTGCATGCAGAAACAGCCCCTCTGATGGATTAACTGGATGCCTGATCAGACACCGTACAGCCGAATGAATTGTCAGGCCTTTTGGCACTAATGACTTTTAACTTGCTCACATTTGAAAAGCCCCCCATCAAACTAATAATACACCAGATATTGTATAACAAACAGAATTTGACAAAAGCTGATACAATTCTAACAGTCCTGACTGTCAATATATGGTGTGAGCATCTTTATTCTGTAAGCTTTCCTCTGATTTCTTTTAGTCTTCTGAAATAGTTCTCAGGATGCTTGACGTATTTTAAAGCTCACCTTTGGATGTTTCCTGCTTGTTATTTCATTGATTATCTTTTAAGAGGACCCCACACTCCTTCAATAACATTGAAGTCTGTGCCTTTACAGTGTTTACTGTATCTCTTCATAAGAACTTTTGCCATCAGTTTTCAGCCCACTTCATATGTCAGTTGGCATTCAGTCTTTCCTCACCGTTTCCCTTCATTAAGAATGGCTTCCTGACAGCCATCCTTCCATGGAGACCATTTCTGATGAGGTTCAAGGGAGTAATAGAAGGATCAATTGGAGGTCCACATTCATCTTGCAGGTCCTGTGTCAATTTATTTTTTCAGATACAGTACATTTCTTTTGTCTTCCACATCTGGAAAATGGCTTCAGGAATTATCTTGGTGGTTCAAAAAGAAAGGTGTTAATTACCTGGTGTGAAACCCAATGCCAGTAATTAAATGTGTCAAAATACTATGTTCTGAGTTGTCTACTAAGAACAGATATAACACTGTTGTCTCAACTCAAAAGATTAGTAAATCGGTATTAATTAGCTTGAAAACCAGAAATACATTTATAAGCTGGTGATACATCAGAAAAAGTCAGGGTCAGTCTGTAGTTAGTTATATTTTTTCACACTCTATCAAGTAAATCTAATTATAACTAGAAAATTTCTGAAGAAATTTTGGAGGGGGGCCACCCGCTGCCCGTCCGGGAACAGGTCGGCCAATCCATATTTGGGCTCTCTGTAATGTGGGCTCGCGCCTATGAGAGGGCCTGAGG